>OY829913.1:84880793-85435073 GCA_963691935.1 Nephrotoma guestfalica
CATTTCTGTTGAATTACCACTGTTCCATATTACTGCTAAAATAGGAGTGAGATTTTTTTCCGTTATAGCACGTTAACTTTTACGATCCATGGCGGTTGATTTAACGAATTAAGTTAAGGTTGTCCTCAGGAAGCTTATTATACTCTTCTCTTCCTATGTATATCGATTTAATTCGTCGTGAGGTACGGACGTAAAATCGATGAGTGCAGTAAAAATAAATAAAATATTAATAATTAGAAGTGCATTGCCTTCAAAATATATTTTTTTCTGTGTGTTAAATTACAAGTGAAAATTTAAAAAAATTAAAAAAAAATTTTAAGTGCAGAATGTGCGGAATGTGATAATGGGTTTATTTCCTCCAAGCAAAATAAAACAACAACGATCGTAATCCGTCACAAATTTAAGTGCAATAAATCGTACTAATTCATTCTCTAGTGCCATCGACCTCTGGCATAAATAAAAATGCAATTCAAAAAAGTGTAAGCGGTTCACAAACATTAAAAAGTGCTACAACATCAAATATTGTACCAAGCGACATAGCAAACGGATACTGTTTTGCATTCATTAATGCAAACAGGTATGGAACGTTACATAACCGTAACATCCAAACGTAAACGTAATTCCAAGTCTCCAATGCAAACTGCAACAAAAACTGTAGGAGCAGGGATAACAACCGGTAACCGTTTCCAACCTCTGTGTGGAAAGAAAAGTAATAATGAGGAGGAAACTCGAGAACAGACGAGAGCACCAAAAGAGCGACCACCATCAATATATCTTCGAGAAGCACCGTCTCAACAATTAGTAGCTGATCTTAAAAAAGAAACTGGTGGAGAGTTTTTCATTGATCCAATTAAACCAGAATTGAAGCCTTGAGAAAAGTTCGTAAAGGAGATTGAAAAGTTCGAGAGGACTAACAGTAGTAATAAAAAGAATCGAGCATCTGTATCGCCACAAGAGATACGTGAGGAACTCACTGCCAAGGGCTTCAATATAAGAAGCGTTATCAACATTATTAATCGTGAGAAAATCCCTCAACCAATGTTCAAAGTTGAGCTGGAACCTGAAGCAGTAAAAACCAGATTGACACACAAAAACTACAACATGAAGTATCTGTTGTATAGAAGGGTGGTAGTGGAAGAGCCACACAAACGTAAGTCAGTCTTACAATGCACCAATAGCCAACAATTTGGGCATTCTCGAGACTATTGCAAACTACCTGCGTGATATGCGGCAACATGCACAAAACTAGCGAGAGTTATTTAGATAAAACCAAACCTGAAGTAAAGAAGTGTAGCAATTGTGGGTAAAACCATATCCCTAATTACAGAGGATGCATTATGTATAAGGAGTTAACGAAAAAACTGACACCAAGGCAACGAATTGAGCAACGAGCTATTAATCAAATACATAAACGCTCAATTAATGAGAAAACTATTTCTGCTATCATTAACACAGAAACAGCTCAGGAAATCTACAAAATGATAAGTACCCTCATCGAAATAATGAACAAATTTATGCAAATTATGGAAACAAATATGAGACTCGTGCTGCAAAACATGACTACCCTGATGCAACTGTTAACGAACAATCAAAATATAAGATGATTGAACTTAAATTAGCGTTATGGAATGCCAAGAGGCTAGCGCAACATAAATTAGAAATACAGCATTTCCTTAATGAACATAAAAGTGACATCATGATGGTGTCTGAGACACATTTTACACAAATGAGCTCTGCGGGGGATCAGCAATTATTAGTAGAGAGAGAATAAGACACCATGAACTGGAAAAATATCGCCAAAGAATGGTCCGGTAGGTGCACCATATCTGCAGCTTGGGAAATAAATTCCTTACAGGAGCAGATTTTAACTCCAAACACATCCAATGAGGCTCTCGATTGACATCACCAAAAGGCAAGCAGCTATGGGAATGTATGCAGGAAGGAAAACTAGATCATGTTTCTGGCCAACCAGTTAGAACTTATGTTACGGCCAAAACATCGTACGAACTATCATCTGCCCAATTCCCGGTTTGAATAACATTAAGCACACAAGTTTTAAATTCAGAATCAAATAGTTGTTTAACGAACCGACACACTAATTGGTTTAAATTCAAATCTGCAGTGACAAGAGAGTGTTCATTAAGCATCTCACTTAAAACGAAATCTGAGATTGATGAAGCAGTACAATACCTAACGAAGACATTAGAGCAAGCAGTGAAGAATGCTACATGTAATAGCGCTACTAAAGTGAAAATTCACCAAGCGTCACAGAATATAAAACAGCTCTTAAAGAGCAAACGGATACTGTGCAGGCAATGGCAGGTACATAGATCACCTGGACTTAAATCCAAATTAAATAAAGCTACGAAAAACCTGAAAGCAGCACTATAACAAAATAAATGATGAGGGGATTCAATATTATCTAAGTAAATTTACAGCATCAGAAGCAACAGATTACTCACTGTGGAAAGCAATAATGTCCTCCAATTCGCCTTCCCGATGAAAACTGGGCAAGAAGCGACGCAGAAAAAGCAAATGTATTCGCCCAACATTTAGTTAAAGTGTTTACTCCGAACGAAAATAATGAACACTCGGAATTGCTGCCTGAAAAAGTTCAAGCTTCAGAATTTCAACCAATTAAATATAAACGGCTTAGATATTAATAACATACATTTTCAATGCTGTAATGAAAATTGGGTATTTTCCAGAAACTTAAAAAATGTCACAGATCATAATGATACATCAACCGTAGGTAAAGATGAAACAAAAGTAGACTCGTATCATCCAATCAGTTTAATGCCAACTCTGTCAAAGCTCATTGGAAAAATGCTTCTTAAAAAGCTTAAACCAAAGTATTATACCGGATCACCAGTTTGGATTTAGAGAAAATCATGGAACCATAGAACAAGTGCATAGAATTGTATCAGAGATCAGAAACTCATTTGAACAAAAAAAAATACTGCTCTGCAGCATTTTTACACATCGCCCAAGCTTCCGATAAAGTATGGAATGAAGGCCCAGCTCCAGGGAGTTCCACAAGGCATTATACTGGGTCCAGTGTTATATCTATTTTATACAGCGGATCTTCCTACTCCAAATTATAAAACAGTTTCAATATTTGCAGATGATACAGCATTATTAGCGACACATGAACACCCTCAAATAGCATCAAGAGTCTTGCAGGAACACTTAGAAGAAATCGCTAAATGACTTTCAAAGAAAAGTAAAGAAATCCATCAATCTACCCCAATGCGAAACCATTAAATATCTAGGTCTACATCTAGGTAGATAGAAGATTGACATGGAAGAATTATATCGAAACAAAACGTTTGTTGTCGTTTTGTCAATATCAAAAGTGATCAAATAAATTGGTTAATCGGAAAACATTCTAAATTAACTCTAGACTGTAAAATCTTGTTGTATAAAATGGCTCTAACACCAATCTGAAATCAAAAATACTACGAAGAAGGGTAAACGCACGGTACATACATAACACAAACATACACTGTGATCTCAACATCGAAACAGTGGCAGATACAATATAGCAGTATCCCAACACATTAGCTCGGGAAATATTATGGAGGCCTAGATATCAGCGCCTTATATCCATTGTTGATGCTAAGTGTGTAAATTTTCCAGTTGGTCGCCGGGAAACTATATGATTACAAACACGAATACTAGAATTAGAGGTGGTTGGCAGATAGTCACTTTGTTCTAGCTTGCATCGACGTAAGGTACCCCATATGCCATATTTGCCGTCTGACTCAATACTTCACAATCTTTGCCATTATGTACAGTACAAATAGGCCGAGAGTTTAATATAGCTTCTATATCAGTCAGTAGAGTCTGGAGTTCTTCGATGGAAATAATGTTTTCTCCAATAATTCGCTTTAGATGATACTTAATCGACTTCACCGCCGTTTCCCTTAAACCTCGCTACTGGTGGGTTGAAATGCCTGGCGATTTTCGTAACAATTGAATTATTTACGGACATTTTATCTGTGATATGTTGTATAATTTTCATATGTAATTTTGCTGGAGCTTCCTTTGCAAATTCGACTTTCCAGATATCATTGACAACTAAAGGGCAGACTTCATCTTGATTGTTTGCGTCCTATGCTCGTTGTATCAGTAAATATACTCGTGATGTATAACTACAAAATAGTTAAACGAACTGTGCGTGCCACTAAAAACCAACAATTCGGACTTTCCAATAAGGCCTTTAATCAATTTTACCAATGCGGCATCATTCAAAATTGCCAAGTATCTCAATAAGAAGTGGCAGAGACATTTAAAAATCACTCGTAATTTTTCCAATAATAATAACGTCGGGTTTCTAAACGCAAGCACGTCATCACTGGGCCAAATGTTAGTGATTTGTTATTAGTAAACTTAGTTCTCTGAAGAATTAATAACGAGTAGAAACTCTTGTTAAATTATTGGTTTGATTAATTACAAAATAAATATTTGATTTGATTTTGTTAGATTGTTGGGTAGAGTGAATATAGCGCGACAGTGTTTCCAGTTAGCTCTAGAAATCTCCGACCATTTCTAGATTAATTTGAATCACAATTAACTCAGCATGTTTTAATTAATCCGGCCATAGCTACCGTTTATGTAAAATTAATGAACTTTTGCAATAATTACATTAAAACATTAAACTTATGTAAAAAGAAATATGGGTATAGACCGGCATTAATTTTAAATGGGTGTCTCCAAGTTTATAAAGAGTTGTTAAAACAGTTCAATTAATTTGCCTAACGTTTTCTCGCCATCAGCAACCGCGGCCTAAATCTTCTGGGCCTTTTGAACCATTTCATAAAAGAAATTCGTGACGAATGTTAAAATGGCATCATAAATTTTTCATTTTAAGCACGCCCAAATGCACTAATTTTTACAACCAACAATCATCTTGAGTCTGGCCCTGGTGCCTTGAACCGCTCGATCATCATGAAATGTACCTTGTAATCTAAATAACATTAATAAAATATTCATTTTTAGCGATTTCAGTCGCATGCTCCAAAAATATAATATTTTGTTGTTGTACTAATCGCATTTTATGGCATTGTAAATAGCCGCACGCTAATACACAGATAATGTTGGTTTTATAACCCAATCTAAATTTAATCGATTTATGTGTAATCCAATTTGTGTTTTTTGACCTACAATGCCCAAAATGTATACAAGTGGCAAGTAAAGCAAACAGATAACATTGAAATGTTTATTCAGATGGTTGATTCTACTTGCAAATAGAAATAAATGTGTTTCATTTGTTTTAAAAATCAATCTCAACAATGCGACATCTGCCTTTGTTATCCTTTTCCGGCCCTAAATATAAAATTTTGGTTTTGGATTTTGAGTTTTTGAGAACCGAATTAGGTGTTCAGGGCTGGGATTCTTGCACAAAATACAAATTCCAGTATTGTTTCTTAATTTTTTTTTACCTTAACACAACCAACTAAGTGAAATCGGGATACATGTTAGCCTAGAAAACTGTAGGAAAGCTAACAAATTTGAAACAGTTTTGAGATAACGAGTAAGCAGATAATTTATTTTTAGAAAACCAAAAACAAATAACCGCCAAGAGTATTATTGAAATGTATTAATAAAAATATTTCCTTCGAGCCGGATTTGAACCAGCGACCTATGGATTACTACATCAATATTTTTATTTCACACTACAGTCCACCGCTCTACCAACTGAGCTATCGAAGGTATATAATGCTTCACTTAAATTTCTTCACTTCTTTTATGTGTCTATGCTTTTTGCGATACTTTCCAATTTACACAAATATAAAATTTATAAATAACTTGTAAGACGGTGGAATTGTGATTGCAACAAAGTAATAATTCATTTGCTTGCTGTCTCTTTGATCGTATTTAAATTGTTGACATAGTTAGTATTTAGTACGGTAGAATATAACAATCTTTCTGAGGCTTACAGAAATGTTAATAGTTTACCTTAAATGTGGGTTCCATTCTTTTCTATACCTGTTAACATTAATTTATGATTGTAGAAACATATTTTCATTATTTTTTGGAATAATTTCATTAAAACGAAAATAATAAACTCACTTAAAAAGCAGTTTGCATTAAATGTGCGTTGGCTAATATTTCAATTTGTACTTTGGACCTGTTATAGGGCAAACCTGGTAGTTCTGATTTATTGCAACAAAGGGGTAAATTGTTTAAAAAACCATCTAAACGATTTTCGACATGTAATCTATTACGTAGATTACATATAGTAACATTTTTACGTCCTTGACGTCGACAATGTAGACAACGTCGACAACCTAAGAAATGGTATTAAGGACCCATACGAATACCGTGATAATTATTTTTGACATTGAGCTGAATGCAACCAAATTATTACAGCAGCTGTGCGTTATAATTTGTAACACAACTGAAATAATTTTTGAAAAATGTTTTGTTCACACTGGGAATGCACCATGTTGCCTTATTTTCTATATAACGTGTGTTTTTTTAGGAGGTTTGTTTTTCCGATAGATGTCGTTTTATTTTATGACAGTTGTTTTGACAGCTCAAAGTGGCATTTCTACTCAGTATTGTTTGGCAAATCATTATGAATAGGTTAACTCCAGAACAACGTTTTCAAATCGTGGAAATTTATTTTCAAAATCAGTGTTCAATTAAAAATGTTTATAGAGCACTTCGTGAATTTTATGGTGCACATAATCGTCCGTCAGAGACCACCATAAAGAACGTAATTACCAAATTTCGGTCTACATTCACTCTTTTGGATGCCAAGCCACCGACAAGAATGAGAAGAGTTCGTACAGAAGAAAATATTGCTGTCGTTGAGGCCAGTGTCGAAGAAAACGACAATTTATCGATTCGTCGTCGTGCTCAGCAAATTGGACTTTGTCCATCGACTTTATGGAAAATTTTACGTAAAGATTTGGGTTTGGTGCCATACAAAATTCAATTGGTGCAAGAATTAAAGCCACACGACCATCGTTTGCGCCGTGAATTCAGTGATTGGTCATTAAATCAATTGAACGAAGATCCATTTTTTTACCGTAAAATTCTCGTCAGTGATGAGGCGCATTTTTGGTTAAATGGATACGTCAACAAACAAAATTGTCGCATTTGGAGCAAAGATAATCCACACGCCGTTCTAGAATTACCAATGCATCCTGATAAATGTACTGTTTGGTGCGGTCTATGGGCTGGTGGGATCATCGGTCCATATTTCTTTAAAAATGAGGAAGGACGACGCGTTACCGTGAATGGAAATCGATACAGAACCATGTTAAATGAGTTTTTGTTGTCAAATCTTGAAGATATGGATATGAATGAAATGTGGTTTCAACAAGATGGTGCCACTTGCCATACAGCACGTGAAACAATCGACTTATTGAAAGAAACTTTCAACGACAACATTATTTCGAGAAATGGTCCGGTGAATTGGCCTCCGCGTTCGTGCGATTTGACGCCACTCGATTACTTTTTGTGGGGATACGTGAAGTCATTGGTTTATGTGGATAAACCTCAATCGATTGACGCTTTGGAAACCAATATTCAACGTGTCATTGCTGACATACGCCCTCAAATGCTTGAAAAAGTGCTGGAAAATTGGACCTCCAGAATGACATTTGTGAAAAATAGTCGTGGTAGCCATATGCCAGAAATTGTGTTTAAATGTTAAATGCCAAAAAATTATCTACCAAATAAAAAAAAATTTTGGTCATTTCATAATTTTATATGTGTTTTATTCAAAAAAAAAATCGGCAACCTCTTAAAAAAACACCCTTTACAATTACAATTACCAATTTATTAAAAATGTCAAAAATATTTTTGTACATATTCGGACTACAAATGAACTCATTGGTTATGCGGAAGAGACAACTAATCTGCTAATGTCAAAATTATCACGTGCAAATTATTATTACAGAAATCGGACACGTCCTAAAAATTAATTTTTCTAATTATTTTTTACGTGTCAGAAAGTTGCCGCTTAGCTATTACGTGATTCTTATTATCGTAGGGCCTGTAGCCGAAAAAAGCTGCATTATCAACATATTTTGTATTAGGTGGCAGTACATAATTCTGTTGATATTAGCCGAAACTTACATGTTACTGAAGTTAGTAGTAAATTTTCGCCGAACAAAATTTCGCTTCGACTAAACATGCGACCAGCTTTTAATTTTTTTCACTATGATGCTGCATATAATATGGCCTGATTTTTGACACAGGTGTTCACTGTTAGTGCCACAACTCAAATTCATTGGCCCCTAACACGACAAATTACAAATATAATACATGGCTCCAGCTATTTATGAATTGGTCTAACTTCACCCAGTTCATATGACCTTTAAACATTCGAATTATGTGATATTGATTTTTCAAATTTTGTTCGGCGAAAATTTACTGTTAACTTCAATAACATGTAATTTTCGGCTAATATCAACAGAATTTTGTACTACCACCTGATACAAAATACGTCGATAATGCAGGTTGTTTTTCGGCTAACTTCAGTAGCATTCCGAATACTGTGATAATTATATCTATTGTAATAATTTTGACAGCTGTCTGAATGCAACCAAATTATTACACCTACGCTATGTGTAATAATTTTTGACCCAACTGCAATAATTTGTATACGAGTATCATTCATTGTTATTGTTGGAAATGCGCCAATTTTTGAATTAGTTATATTTGTTATATAGTTATGAATTTAACAAATTATTGCTTTTCACCCAAATTAATCCAATTAATGAAATGTTCATAAGCATTGTTAGTCATATTCTGGTTCATAAGCTTCAGTTATCTAATTTTCTATAGGCAATAACGATTATTACAATTGGAAGAGAAAATTATTTCACTAATGTCAAAATTATTACAGAATTCGGGATGAGTCCCTAGTAGCAACATAAGTTTAATTTTGATACTATTGGGGGTACAAATAAGTTTTGAGGTTTTTATAACTTAAGCATTATCCATCGTTAGCTACGACTTTTTCTCATCTTTCAGTGAAATGCTGCTCCAAAGTTTCCTTGACACCTCTTGAACATGTGGCCGAGCGTTGAGGTGCTGAAAGATCACTTTGTTCTGGCATATTGTGGTCGAACGCTCAATGCTCGGCTTAATTGCATCAATTATATGGTTGGAGGTCCTCCAGCGATGGTTTCGTTAGGCTGTAGTAGGTCATCATAGTAGGTCATTCCGGACTGATCCCACCAGATGCACAGCATTAGGTTCTTGCCATGATTATTCGGGTTGACGGTTAAAATTGATGCATGACTGGGCTTACCCCACGATTTTCTGCACTTTGGGTTATCGTAGTGAATCCACTTTCCGTCCTCCGTCATGTGAATCGTCAAAATCGCCAGTTTTAAAACGGCGGAATCATAGTACCCAGATGTTTTTATTGATGGAGCATATTCCCCATATGTTTCACACAGCAATCGATGTCCATAAGCTGCAATTTTCTTCAAATTAAAACAAAAAAGTGGCGCTGTGCTAATACTAGTTACGCCATCTTTTACAAATCCCTCAAAACTTATTTGTACTCCTAATAAATACTTATACGCTGACTTAATTTAATTTTCAATGGGATAAAGGAGAGCGTTTTCAAAACACTCGCCGTTAAATGCGTCATTATAGTGAGCCATCCAACCTGGGCAACATCCTTATCGTACACGGCTAGTCTGATTAACGCACTTAAAATTTCACTACAAAAACTAACCACCGTCTTGAGCGACGGTTAAAGTGAATTCATATATTTTCCTTCTGGCCCATATGCCAAATTTATTCTACGCTACGTCTACGCTGCGTATAATTAATTAATATTACGGGTAGACAATATATGTAGACAATTAAACAAATGGCGTCGAATATGTATAGAATGTAGACAATAAGTCTGAAAATATAGAAACTTACTGCTTCTGTTCAGCAAAATCAGCAAAATTCTATGATTTCTTTGTTGATGGAACCATTTCAAGGTGAACCTGTTTTAGGGAAATTTCGAAAAAATCGAAAAACAATTGACACTTATGTTAAAAATTAGAACTTGATACACAGCTCTATTTCTTAATTCAACCTGAGCAGGCAGTGCACTGCCAAAAATTACTCTTTGTTTTTTATTCAACCTGAGTAATTTCACTCTGCACACTGCGTTTTTATTTGTGAACCGGGCCTACACAGTGCCTACTCGATTCTTCAAATTTTACTCTTAAATGACTGTCAGTGCACAAAGAGTGTACAAAGTAAAAAAAACAATATGTTACTCTATGCACACCGGATCATTTGGCACTGCACAACCTTTGTCCGGTGTACAATACCCAGGGCAAACCTGCTTGCTCGGGTTGAATTAAAAAATAGACCCACACTTTGCATATAAAACTACAACAAATTTAAAAAAAATTCAAACATAAAAAAGTTGTTCAGACAGTTAATATAATCCTTATAAACGCAATAGTTTGACCGAAGGCTCGCCAAGGATTTCAGGCAATATAACACAATGAACAAATTAGGAACGATGAATCTCTCGACCAAATGTAATTATATTTTTGTGGTTGAAACATAAAGCTGGATTTAAAGCAAGCAAAACGAAATTAAGTGAGCTTAATATCCTTAATATACGGTCGCTATATATGCATGCCTCCCGTGTTTGATGTATACAGTATTCGGTGGTTCGATGATGTACGAGTATATGAAAGACGGTATATGCTGAAAATTTCTTTTATAGTCGGATTTAGCGTCGTTTGTTTATAGTTATGATCACCAATGAAACCCAAGAAGGAATATTATATGGATACAAACACTGTATTTGGATTTGTTAATCAGAACTTAAGCTAAAACTTTCTATGGTAGCAACGCCGAATGTAGAACGGCAATTCTCCTATTTTCTGAATCCCTTGTACGGGTGTCGTAGAAAAGATAATATTGGACACAATTTACCGCGGACACAATTTATCGTTTGCCAGTTTATCGTAGTTTGTAAAATTGACCGAATAATGTGTGTGGCCATTTAATAACCAATTATAATGGGATTAGGATTGTTGGATTACGATGGGATTGGGTTTTGTGGATAGAAATGGTATTCTAAAATGATTTTTGGTAGGAGTTCTGGAATATGGTTAACAAGAAACGAAACTTTGCCATTTCGTAACTAATTATGATCGAATTGGACTTGACCTGTTGGATGAGAATGGGATTTTAAAATGATTTTTGAAAGAAGTTCCGGAATATGACTACCTGGGACGGAACTCGGCCATTTTAACTGATTATGATGGGATTGGGTATGTTGGAAGATGGCTAACTGAGACAGAACTCGATCATTTCCTTAACCTATTATTATGGGATTAATTATGTTTGATGGAAATGGAATTCTAAAATGATTTTTGAAAAACTTCTGAAGTATGGCGACCTGAGTTTGAGCTCGAACATTTCCTAACCGGTTATGATGGGATTGAGTATGTCGGATGGAAATGGGATTCTAAAATGATTTTTGGAATATGACCACGTGGGACAGAACTCGGCCATTTCTTAACCAATTATGAAGGGATTGGGTACGTTGGTTGGAAATGCTTTCAAAATTCCTGTTTTAAAAATTTTAGTTTATTTCAAGATTTTGAAACTAGGATTACTTTAACTACACAATTATTATTTTGAAAATCATAATTTTTAACATCATAATTTTGTGTAGTTCTTTTTTGGACAAGAAAGTAGTACGATGGAGTAATGCGCTTAAGTTGCACAACTTAAAATTGATAGTTTTAATTTGAATGGCACATGTTCAAGGATTTGATATCCTCAATAATACACCCCCACCCGGCATGCAAGCAGGGGACACCAGACACGATGACTGACTATGTGTAGATTCTTCTTTATGTCGACCACAGATGGTCTTCAAGGAGGTTTAACTTTCATTGCTGTCGATTTCAGGACCTGCTTAGTTGTCCGGTTTTACGATCGATACCAAATCTAATGGCTGTTCGTATCAGCGCCTTATAAATTTCCAATTTATTTTTAAGCGATATTTGGCGAGACTTGAAGATCTTTATATTAGTCTAGAATGCTCAAAACAGAGCTGCGATCCTCGAAGTTTTGTCTGCATAAACTGCATTTACCACCGATCCTAGATATTTGTCATCCAACGAAAACTCTCCGCCTTTTGCCTACGTGCAGTAATCATGTACTTGGTTTTTGCTTCCCTGATTTGAAGCTCAAATATGTTGAGCTGATATTTCCAATGAAAGGAGAAGTATTTTATGGGAAATCTTATTGCGACTAATTATACAAATATTCCCAGTGTAAGCTGGGGAGGGAGGTGTTACTTCCGTATTCCCGATGATATTTTGAAAGTCCCCGAAAATTTGTATTCGACTATAATTCGGTATTTTGATCTATTAAATTAATAAAAACTCGGCACACAGAAATCAATTTTGATGTGATCCAGAAATAAAAATAAATGTCCCATAGCGTGCTCCTCACGTTGTTGCCCCTGTCGGAAGTTTGCACATCGATAATGAACATGGATGTCCTTCTCGAAACATTTGTCTAACAGCATTCTCAGAGTAATCTGTAACTCTCATCGATAGTAGATGTAATATCTGATAGCCACATTAGCCGATTTCTTTTCTTCTATAGTGGACAGATTAGAGCTGTCTTCCACGCTTCTGGGATGTTGTTAATAGACCAAATTAACGACATAAATTTGAACATGCGGAAGACCAGTTTTTTTTAATATTCGCAACAAATCCCATCAACACCAGGTACTTTAATGATCTTAATTTTCTTGATGGAGCAGGTGGTATATCTCGCTACTATACGTGGGAGGTAGTCCTGCTTTTTGCTACAACTATATCGATGTCTAATGATCACATTTTTGATGATAAGCGCTTGCTTTTTGTGCCATTTACATTTCTTCCGCCTGCATAATCGGTTGGAAAATTTTCTCGCGGTAAAACAATAGTGGTGAAATTACATTGTATATTTTGAGATATATTTTGCTGACGTGAGCAGTTTTTATCCCTTAAAGCTTCCGAAGATTCTTTATCCAACCAGTTATTTTAGAAAAAAGACACCTACAATAGATACCGAAGCATCTGTTACCTCTGTTTTAATAATCTGCCACTGATTCTTGACGAACTCAATCGTTGTCGATTAATCGATAATACCAGGAAATGTTAGCAGTTCCAAAACTAGTCTCCGCACTATCTTATTTTTCAACAAAAGACAGCTACTAATTTATTAATGACTAAAACAGATGGCGTTGCGAAAATAAATTTTTAAAATATTTGAACATATTTGTGTTATCTTGAAATATTTTACACGCGAAAATTAATTGTCTACACTATTTTCGACACGAACATGTAAATAAATCCGAAATACGCGTTGCGTGCGTCTGCACATGGTTTTGACATTTAACTGCACTTTTTTATTAAATTATGCGTGAACATTTGGAAGTTCACAAAACATTTATTTCAACTTCATTTATTATTTCAATTCAACTTCACATTGTGTTTGTTTGGCTAGCTGCTAGTAGATTTGACAAAATATATTTGGTAAGATTTTTTTACCACTTTTATTGAGATGGCTCTGTAAATTCTTAATTATGGTTGTCATTTATGTTTTACGCTACGCTAGTGTTGCCAAATATAATTTTCAATGGGTGCCAAATTAATTTGGCAATGATTTATTTTGCATAAAAGTTTGCTAAACAAGAGAGGCGACTAATGACGGCCCCTAAATGCAAGCAAAATTTAATATTAGGATCGGAGAGAAGGCGGAGTCTTAGCACCCCATCTGAAGGTTTTGACAAAAATGATGATTGAATTCAATTGGTTATCGTTTGGTCAGGATTGGTCACTCGTTTGTATCGTTTGGTCACTTACGATTAAACGGTAGAAGTATGCAAGAAAATCCTACCGGTTTTATGAAATTTCGTTGGGTAATCATTAGGTCAGGATTGGTCATCACATTTAGGCGTTTCGTCACCAGTGGGTCATTTTTTATTGTGAAAACCACAAATAATAATCCAATCAGATGGCCAAGTTGTACTGGGAAAACATGTGTATAAAAATTATAAACAGAAATTTTGAGGGGAAATCTCCGTCCTCCAAGCGAAAGACTATATGTACAATCCTCATCAATTGAATGTCTCTTTTCTTCTTTCACTGCACAAATTAAGAAATAAAATATTATGAAAAAATGAAACTGAAATACACATACATTTACACACAAAAACCAATCAAAACAATTAATTTACATGTATGCAGCGTTTCTATAAAGATTTATTTTTATTTATCAGTCATTGGTATTCGTTTGGTTTTCAGAATGAAAAGCAGTAATGAAATCAATCAACTGATTATATTTAAAATGACAATATGAACTGGAATGGACTGGAATAATTATAAATTAACTGCAATAAATATGCAAATATGTACTAAATAATTTAAATATGATAACATTTTAGAATTATCATTTATTGCGTATATACCACATAATACAACAATTCAATAATAAATTCAAATTTGAATTTGTTTATAAATACGATCGGGTATCGCATATATAAAAGTATATTTATATGACTATGTATAGGTAATAGATGCACGTGTAGATCGTATACGAGTAATATGGAGAATAGACGAATTGATTTTAAATTATCGGGGTTCTCTCTTCGTCGTAAGGTTTTAGATATGTATTACAATCCAAATAGAATGAAATAGGACATCATATTAAGTTTCATTAAAAAAATCGTTTATGTGTGTGTTACATTTTTCTAAATTCTATATGTACAACAAACAATAAAAGTCAATTAGTACTTTCCAATTGCATAATGGTATTATTTTAATAAAATAAAATGAAAAAACACGCAAATGTTGAAATGCACTAATCTACACAATATTAAACGAATGAACAATATTGCTTTACGAGGATCAAGCAAAACAAAGTAATTCGATATGATTGTTTTATTTGAACCAAATATGAATGTCCTTCAATGACATTGTATGTATACATTTCAGATTTGTTGTTGTTGTTTTTATTCTTATTGAAGATCGGAAAATAATGAAATAATTTTCGGCATGAACTAACTAACTTGAATAAGAAAAACTATGGATTGGGTAAATTGTAGAACGAAATTTGGCATTGCAGATTATGAGATTTATATTGGAATTTCATTTTAATAATTGCAAAATGATTTTAGTTGAGATAATGTGAAAACAGAAATTATAAATTCACCTACAATTTTGATAGAATATTTATTATAGCAAACAAATGTACAAATAATTAACAGTATGAATTAGGAAATTATTGGATAGATTTTCTTAATTTTTTCGGATATCGTACGAGTTTCACTTGGATAGGTCATTGTTTTGTATTCATAATCATCTAAATGGAACAATCCAAAAGAAGATTGCTTATTTTGGAGCAAATATTAGGTACACAACAGGTAGAGGAAGGCTGTTCAACAGCCAAACAACAGCCATAAAGCGGCCTTGATAAAAATTCAGACTCTCATAAACTATATTAGACTTAAGAATTATTATATTAATGTAGAGTCGGAGAAGTTTTGTGTAATTAATTTCATTATTTAAAATTTTTAATGAATTTTTATGATGAGGTCAACATATTATCTGTTTACAATAGCGTTAAACCAAATTTTATAAGCAATTCAAGCAGATTATGTATACAAGAGGCACAAAGTTACTAAACTTGTAATGCAGAGCGCGGTAATATGTTTCCCAAAGCATAACACCTACTGATTATTTTAATAATATTATGGGATCCAGCAGATCTGGGAACTGAGTAGGATTCAATGAACTGGAAACATCATAAGAGACGGCCCCTTAATGTTATGTAGCGCCAGTGCAAATAAAATAATAATTTTTACGACAATTTGGCCTCTTTTTGTAGGTTTATTGAATTTTTTGTTACAAATACGGGACTGCACATTAAAAATTGATGTCCGAATCTTAATCCAGATCGGTTATGAAATGGACCACATAGTTTAATTTTTCAAATTCGTGAACTGCGATTAGCATTCACGTTAGAATTCTAATATAATTCATGATTTAAATCCAAATTTGAAAAACCAGAAGAATACCAATTGTGCTCATAAATTATCGAGTTCCGTTTATGTAAAAGATGCCAAAAGATGTAAATTTTAAATTTCTCGAGAAATCATTTAAAAATTTTAATGATATCGTCGAGCTTATATCTATTTGAAGCATATACGAATCGGAATTCATCTAAAGACTATACTAACGTCCTAATGCTGTATGAAATCGAACTATTACGTACCAAGTTTCATGATAATCGGATGATAATTCACTTAATTGCAATCCAGATGGTCCCAGATTTTCCGGAACATAGCTCAAAAATGTATTTATTAGAATAATGGAATAGAATAAAATTAACGTTATTCCGTCCATGTTTGCCCTATTTCAATTGGATAAGAATAGCATTAGTTACATCCTAGTTATTGATATTTCAGCACGTAGAATGCAAACAATAATTGCGCTTGAAGTGGTGTCGAAGTGGTTTCATCTTATCTCTCTGTTCTGCCAAGAATGCCAGTTAAATGAAAAACAGTCGAGTAAAACCAATAAACTACAAAAGCATCGGCTTCGAATTAATATCGTCAATCACAGGCGGTTTCGCATTAATGTAATGCAATTAAGTTAATTAATCGTAGGAGGGCAGTTCCCTTTAATGAACCTGTATGACATGGAACATGTTGAACAATTCGAAGAAATGCTACGCTACGAGGACTGTCTTAAATGAAAAAAGTTCAGAAAATAAATTAAAATTGTTTTATTTTTAATTGTCTTTTAAAATTTTTAATTTTTTTGACGACTTAGACATTTTTGATATAGATTTTTTAAATCGTTTTTGTTGTTTTTCAAATTCTCGATTTAGAACAGACCATTTGCAGTTTCTCCGTGTGAGAACTAACACAAAAAATGAAATTAAATCTTTGATATGGCCGAAACACTCTTCATTCTCTAAGTTCAAAAACGATGGAAACGTCACTTTAATTTGGAACATACACTTATCAGTTATTTTTTCACAGATATTTGATGAATGACATTCTGCTTTATATTGCGATTCAAAAATATCGGTTACGATGCGTGCTATGTCTTCATAAATCGGCGTCGGTGCTTTTAATGATCCATATTTACAAATTTCTTTTTTAAAATTTTTCTCGTGAAGGAATTCTTCGGTTGCAGTAATTGTCCCTTCTTCATCATTTTTTAATAAGTTTTTAGTGCAATCTTTACATTTTATTATTTTATACGCACAGTAGCCTGCGAAGTATAGGATTGCATTTCCTTTCAGCGTTGGGAGATTAACACAAGTAGTGATGACGCTATCTATATTATTTTCATTAGTCTCCTCACCAATTCGAGAGCTTCTGAGGCTCGCTTTAAAATCTTCTCGGAAATCCTTCCAGTTAATATTTAAGTTTTCAAACTGATCAGGGGTGCAGTTTGAGACTGGGGAGTTAAATAAAATACGCATACTTATTATATTTGCGAAATGAACCCCAATATCATGACTGGTTGGTGTGAAGTTATAACCGCCCTTCCCACGAAGTATGGAAAAAAAATTTTCAAGGGCGTCTTGATTTGTTTTCCCCGTTAAAAGATATTCAAATCCAAATTCTTCGTTTAAAAAATCGAAAAGCATTAATTGCGCTCTAATTGTTAATTTCAATCCTTTTATAAATTTAAAATAATTTTCATTTGGTGAGATTATTTTTAAATGATTTAAAAATTCGATTGCTTGCTCTAAATACAAATATATTTTATTATTTTTTCGAAGAGGCTGTTCATATGGCGACTTCGATGAAAAATGTCTCGAATTAAGGCAATCAAATATGTTATTGAACGCTTCTACTAAATTTGCCGTTGGTATAGCATTATCGAGGTATGAACCAAACGTTCCTGGCGATACCTATAAGTGAAAAGTAATTTAATATGAAATGTAATTGTAAACAAAATTAAGTATGCTTGTTGAAAAGACTGCTTGCAGTATTTGTCAATAAAAATGAATCATAGCTTGAAATAGACAAATAATTAAAATGAAATTTATCAACTTAAATAATTAAAGGGCCGGGCCAGCAATTCAATTTTAGGTTATCACATTCAAAGAGCATAACACATGGGTATTTTATAACAAATTATTATTCATATTTGTACATTTGAAAACGAATGCTATATTTGCTTTACGAATTATGGTGAAATTGAGGCTCAATTTACATATTCGGCCAAATTATGTGGCGATTATTCAAAGAATGTAATAAATAATAAGTTTTGATTAGCTATATTAGACGAACCCGCGGAAGATGCCACACGTCGAATACGTAAATCCATTCTCATGATGGTCGACGGAAAGAATAGTCAATTAGTTGTATTTTATGATGAAAAATGGTTAGAACAATCAAATATATTTTTTTTATCTATAATGATTTTCCTTATTACGTAATTCATGATAAATTAAATTTTGTACTTTTTGCAATATTTAATGTCATATAGACTAATCGAAAGTATCTTATTATTTTTATAGATAATCATTATAATTAATAATTAAATTTTGAAAGAACAAAATTAAATTTAAAAATTTATTTTAAATAATTTACCTTTAACGTAGTTCTTATTGCGCATGCAACTGTATTGCTCAAAATTTGTGATGCTAATTTCACATTCATTTTTTGAAAATTATTAGGATGTAAATGAGCTTGTGTCAATTTAGGCATCATCTTAATTTTTTGATGTTTCTCGGCGTCAAAAATGGAACGAATAACATTATTATCACTTATGCCTTGCTCAGAATGCTTAATTCGATTACTCAAAAGAGCATTGCGAGCTGATTTTATCAGATGCGGTGCATCATATTGCGCAAATATTTTCTTGTTTTTAACAAAAAAATATGGCTTTTCGGGAATAACACCAAGAATTTTGTAAGTTGCAATGTTTGTTGTTGCTTGATCGCAAGTGACCATTACCACATTTAGATTTAGCTTTTCTTCACATATGATTATGTAATTTTGAATTAAAGTTGCTAATTTGTCTTCACCCACTGAATTGTTCAATAAAATATAGCCTAGTATATGTTTCCAACCGCCAGTTAGAGAGTTAACTAGGAAAAATAGAGCCGCAGTTGCACATTCCTTTTCTCGTGCTTCTCCATCATCGCAAAAACCATCAATTTTTCTCGTTAATATATTAAATGTTAAGTCCTTTTTAATTTTAATTTCGTCAAAACTTAAGACACATAGTCTTGATTCCAATGGCATGGACTCAAATAATTTTTTTAGATGAGACATTAACATTTCGTTTATACCAGGTGGTATAAATTGGATTGGCGACCACATATGTAAAGACGAAACGGACGGCAGCTTTAACGAAAGTGTATTCCGTAAATATTTATAAGTTGCAGCGGATTTATAATATAGGCATTGAGCAAATACTTTGTCGTTATTATTGTAATAATAATCCTTTTTAAGCAGCAGTTTGCTTACATTTTTAGTAGTTTGATTTATATGGGATTGCTGGTCTATGGTTTTTTCTATAGTTGTATGTTTATAGGTATCATATTTTCTTTTTAGTAATTGATGGTTACGTCTAATTCGTTGAATTTCTTTTTTCAAAAGTTTTATTTTGTTTTGAGTTTTGGTCAATTTAAATGATTCTAATTTACGAATCCTCTTTGATTTTTTACAATTCATGCAATTAAAATCTGAATTACATTTTGATTCGCAATGATCACACGTTATTTTATTTATGATTTCTAGAAAATCCTTTTCTTGGTCTATTACAAGGTCATGATCGGTTTGCGTACAAACTGATAAAAACTTTTCTGATATTGCAAACGTTGAGCTGCATAAATTTTCGTTTACTACAGCTGTGCTGCTAGATGTGTCCGTTGTTGGTGCAATTTCTGTGTCAGATGGTATGTTCAGTTGTGGGATTGCATTTCGTGTCAAATTTCGTACACCTACGAATTTTTTAGCGAAATGCTGTTGACACACAAAATTATGTTTGGTTTTTATATCTTCACGCACAAGTCCGATAGAATTTATCCAAACATTCGCACGGTTGGGGTCTGTTGGAAATTTAAAAAATTTGAACTCACGCTTGTCTAATCTTGCACCGCATTTCGGGACGATGCACTTGACACGTTTCTGGTTCACGAATTTTTGAGGTCCTAAATAAAATGAAATTCATAAGTAGTGTTTCAGTCATTGCTATTGCATACGAATTGTTCGACTTACCAGTACTACTACTTTCCATTTCGTAAGATACCGAATTACCAACGAATATATGAACCACGAATAAAATAGTTTAATTACAAATATGTATTTAATAAACCGAAAGCTATAAACACTAGTAAGCTAAGTAAATAACTAACTATGAAAATTGTAATTTATTCCCTTTGGCGTATCAAAGAGCGGGATTAACTATGAGTTTTTTTATGATACCGTTATTTGAGATCGCTATAACTTTTACTCATACACATTGCATACATATAATATGTAATTGTATTGGTACACGAACTACTCTTTCGCCGATCACCGAAAGAGTAGTTCTAATAAGCCGTTTTATAATAATTAAGAAAAAGAACAAATTATCGGTGAGCTATTAAAAAATAGTTCTGCCTTTTTACGGAAAATAGCCCTATTCCATAAATTACTTTTAATTTGTTTAGAAGAATTTGTTTCGGGCTATACGCCAAATTCATTGTGAACGGCCTTCCTCTACCTGTTGTGTACCTAATATTTGCTCCAAAATAAGCAATCTTCTTTTGGATTGTTCCATTTAGATGATTATGAATACAAAACAATGACCTATCCAAGTGAAACTCGTACGATATCCGAAAAAATTAAGAAAATCTATCCAATAATTTCCTAATTCATACTGTTAATTATTTGTACATTTGTTTGCTATAATAAATATTCTATCAAAATTGTAGGTGAATTTATAATTTCTGTTTTCACATTATCTCAACTAAAATCATTTTGCAATTATTAAAATGAAATTCCAATATAAATCTCATAATCTGCAATGCCAAATTTCGTTCTACAATTTACCCAATCCATAGTTTTTCTTATTCAAGTTAGTTAGTTCATGCCGAAAATTATTTCATTATTTTCCGATCTTCAATAAGAATAAAAACAACAACAACAAATCTGAAATGTATACATACAATGTCATTGAAGGACATTCATATTTGGTTCAAATAAAACAATCATATCGAATTACTTTGTTTTGCTTGATCCTCGTAAAGCAATATTGTTCATTCGTTTAATATTGTGTAGATTAGTGCATTTCAACATTTGCGTGTTTTTTCATTTTATTTTATTAAAATAATACCATTATGCAATTGGAAAGTACTAATTGACTTTTATTGTTTGTTGTACATATAGAATTTAGAAAAATGTAACACACACATAAACGATTTTTTTAATGAAACTTAATATGATGTCCTATTTCATTCTATTTGGATTGTAATACATATCTAAAACCTTACGACGAAGAGAGAACCCCGATAATTTAAAATCAATTCGTCTATTCTCCATATTACTCGTATACGATCTACACGTGCATCTATTACCTATACATAGTCATATAAATATACTTTTATATATGCGATACCCGATCGTATTTATAAACAAATTCAAATTTGAATTTATTATTGAATTGTTGTATTATGTGGTATATACGCAATAAATGATAATTCTAAAATGTTATCATATTTAAATTATTTAGTACATATTTGCATATTTATTGCAGTTAATTTATAATTATTCCAGTCCATTCCAGTTCATATTGTCATTTTAAATATAATCAGTTGATTGATTTCATTACTGCTTTTCATTCTGAAAACCAAACGAATACCAATGACTGATAAATAAAAATAAATCTTTATAGAAACGCTGCATACATGTAAATTAATTGTTTTGATTGGTTTTTGTGTGTAAATGTATGTGTATTTCAGTTTCATTTTTTCATAATATTTTATTTCTTAATTTGTGCAGTGAAAGAAGAAAAGAGACATTCAATTGATGAGGATTGTACATATAGTCTTTCGCTTGGAGGACGGAGATTTCCCCTCAAAATTTCTGTTTATAATTTTTATACACATGTTTTCCCAGTACAACTTGGCCATCTGATTGGATTATTATTTGTGGTGAAAACACAAAATCTAAATTGTAGCAATTCAATAAAATCAGGTTCGTCGCTTATTTTACCAATTTTACAAAAATTGGAATAAACTATTTAGATAAAAATATATCTTTTTTCAAAGAATTGTATCTAAAGTGGAAGACTTTATAAGTTAAATCAATTCAATTTTTTAGTTCTTCATAACTCGTTGAGGATTCGTCACGAGTTGATTTCGTTTGGTGATTCTTACGAAACGATTTATTGCGAAAATTCGTTAAAAACTCATCGTTTCTGCACGATTCAAAGGTTTCAGGTCTGGAAAAATGGCCAATACAAATAATTTTAAATAAATAGTTTTGTAGGCATACGAAATCAACTAGTGACCAATCCTCAATAACAATTGACTTAACGATTCCGATCGTTGGATTTATAAAATTATTAGTATTGGTCAAGTTTCCAGACCCAAACACTTCGAATTGTGTGAAAACGATACAAACTAGGGATGACCAAACGATACAAACTAGTGACCAATCATGACCAAACGATGCCCAAACGAATTCAATCATCATTTTTGTCAAAACCTTTAGATGGGGTGCTTAAAAGGCGGAGCCTTAAGACCGGTTGATCGCATACTGATTTTTAGTCGATCCCACTAATGGAACAGAATTCCGGAGAACGAACCAGTTGGTGTGGATTTGCCTTAACCCATTCCACCCCAGAATTATTAATTTTCGAAATCTTAAATAAACCATTGCAATCCTCGTTGGTCTTAATTATTTGAACTAAAATTTCCAAACTACAAGTTAAAATTTTCCACCAGTTCGGAAACATTCAGGAAAGCTACATTGGCCGAGAAAAACTGTTGGGGATTGGGAAGGTCTTTAGTTAAAACATTTATTAAGTAAAATAAATTCAATTTTCAGGAAACCAATTCAGGAAAGTGTTCCTCAATAATCGTAGTAGTAATAGGTAATAGTAATTATCACATTTTTTGTCTAAACTTAAGAATTTTTTGGAATGATAACATTGAAAACATTTTTCATGCAGTGGAATCCACATGATAACCACATTTTACTTGTTCTAAGTCCACATTCAGCACATGTTTTTCTCGTTGAACCAGTTGTAATTATTTACATCTATGATTTCAGATAAAACCGTTATATATACAAAGCGATCTTGCTATTTGGCGTCAAAATTCTAGTTGGTCTAACTTGAATCCCTTAGATTTTGCTAAAACCGACGAGTTTCTTATTCCCGTGTCGAAGATCCAGAGGGCAATTGGCATAACCATTTTTTCCGCGAATGCAAATGCGATAATTGTCCACGTGATTATCGAAGAGGTCTGCGCACCTCCCATAAATTTATTATACATATGTAATCGTTTGGCTGAGCTACAGTCAATTTCTTTTTCTGGGAGCTGAATAATGCACGCAAGTTTTTGTCGGATTTACACCAAATTCATTCGACAAAATCGTAACCATATTATTGTTCATCTAGCGAACTGCAACTATTCTATTCAACTTGTTGATCACCGATTTAAATTCTCCCCTTCGAAATTTTCTCGTTACTTGTGTTCATATGGTGCTTTACCATAACGGTGCTCCCGTACCTCCGTAACCGGAACCAGTACCTCCATAACCCAGAACAGAAAGTTTGCTGATTATTGAAGGATTAGTGAAAAAATTATCAAAAAAGCGAAATTTCCAAACTTTGATAACTGTGTATCAGCACATTTGCAAAGTTCATTATCACCGATTCACTTAATGATAATCTAGTTGAGATTGCAACATTTTTACCCTGATAGATATCAAATTGAATGCAATATCCATTTAGATTAAAAATTCTGGGTCTTAGAACAGAGGAATGAACCAAAGCGAATTGGTTTACTTTCCAAATTTGTCGTTTTGTGGTAGACGGTTTCTCCTCTTTGTATTGGAAATAAGCTCGTTCATGCAGTTATTAAATTCAAACCAGTACAATTTTCGACGAGGTTTTTTATTGTACCCCGAAATTATTAGGATTCTTATAAAAGCATAGATCTCGTTACAATTTAAATTTAAAGCTTTATTTTTAATTTCTTCGTTAAAAACAGCTCGAATAATAGTATCGGTTGAGAATCCTCCGTTACAGGCAACTCTGGTAAGACTTTACTAAAACAGTCCTACTTGTTCGCAATATTTATATCCAAATCATCATCAGTTCATTGATGTATGAGTTTATTGTTCCTCCCTAATCTCGCTCGGCTCGGCCCTGGTTCTGGAACTACTTCCGCTGCTACATTTTCACATATATTATCACCGTTTACGAAGCTCTCGTCGTTGTCTAATTCAACCCCGTCCAATACAACCTCTACTTCGGTCCTTTGCATTGTGCTCGTGAAACAATTTGCGTTTGCCGTTTCTTCATCACCAGAGTCCTCATCAATTTCGGCTAATTCGTTGTCTGGCGGCAAAATGTATATGGAGAAGAAGTTCGGCAAGCGTAAGCTTCCTTTTCACATTATATCCCAAGTTGTCTTTTCCGAGCAATTGGTATTTTAATTAAAACTAAGTGTAAATCCCAAACGGCTTTTAAAAGCCAATACAATTTTAACATCGTTCTTCGTAAATATGTAATGAAATTTAAGAAAATTCTTGATATTTTCCATATACTCTAATATTTGATTAACACAAATCTATTATTTATTTTATAATAAAACACATATTACAAGCTTACCAATAATGTTCGTCCATCGTGGTACCTTACGTCGATTTAACTGCACTTTGAATGATAATTTTTGACATTTACTACATTTAACCGCCCTTCTAATGTTATTCATTTTGAATATTGGAATGTTTAGTGTGTTTCAATGCAAATTCTAACAAGAACGTAATTAGCTTAATTAACCCAATCACCAACAAAAAAGATGGTCGTTTTTGGTACTTTGGGGTTAAATGTGATCAAATTATCATTGTGGGTTACTTTAACTTACCCGGGATATCTTGGAACGATGTCGACGGTGTGTTCTCTCATCGATTACTTCGCTGCCATATCAACAACGCAGCTTAACCGCTTCAGCAACAGTCGAGGTAAATTTCTGGACCTGCTATTTGCCAACAACGTCTTGCATGCCGATGTTGCTCCGTGCTTAGACTTCGCTGGTCGCGAGAGCATTTATCACACACCAATTATGATAAATATTTTTTTACTAAATGTACAACTAATTATTTCTCTAACGATTTTCACTTTAATTTTAGAATGGCCGACTACGCATCCTTGAATGAATTTCTCAGCACTGCCGATTGGGACTTTTTACAGTGCGGTGCAGATTTGAATGACACGGTGCACAGATTCAACGAGCTTCTCGGAAGTGGTATCGAGAGACACGTTCCTCGAGTTATCAATAATAAATCCGGGTTTATAATACCGAGTTGATGCTGCTCGAGAAACGACGCAACAAGTTTCATTTCCTTTACAGGCTTTACGGAGTTGAATACTATCCCGATTTCGTTAACGCCCGCAATGAATTTAAGACCCTCAATTGGTTCTTTTTCAATAATTACGTAGTGCAAATCGAGCAAGTTTTGACATCCAATCCCCAAAAAACTTTAGAACTTTATTAACAGTAAGAAAAAGGTATCTGGTTTTCCGTCGAATATGACTTATCAGACCTCCACCGTCAGTCAGCCATCCGACATTTACAATTTCTTTGCCAAATTCTTTGCATCGATTTACAAGCCACTTCGGTCAACTGACACCGGGTCTCCTACTACTTCCACCTCCATTGTACTCGATAATTTCAAACTTACCAAACAGGAGGTTTTTAGATCAACTGCTCCTTCTCGACGTTAGCAAGGGTTAGTTACCAGTTGGTATCGACCTGCCTTAGTAGTTGTTGTTTATGTTAAAAATCTCAAGTCGATCCGTTTCTTGAGATTGGCGCTCGCTATAGAACTATATGCGTATGGCCCAGTATATTATAGGTTCTTATCAATATGGCCAAAGTATGGCTGGTTTTAATTTATGGTTTAATTAATTTGTAATGATGAACACTAATTACAATAAAAATCTCAAGTCGATCGTTGTTAAGATTGGCGCTATATGCCTAGATTTTTATTTATGGTTCCCAGGAACCACGAGTTTCGGAAATCGAACTAGTTGATATCGATTTACCTTAAGTTTTGGTGATTACCATGTTTCCGGCTGACATTGTAGTGGTTCTGGCTCATGTTGTTATTCAAGAAAAGAAAAAGTTGACATGCCGCACAACCATAACCAAGCTTCAAATAATTCTATTTGGGAGAACTCTGGTTCCGGCTGGCTTTGTATCGTTTCGATTCTCTTTAAAACGCATCGTTTTCATTGTGCAATAGTCCGAATTGTTCTCGCTAATTGAATGCGGTTCCGGCTACGAAGTCATTGCTGGTTCCTGGCAAAATTGTAGTTGTCCCAGCCGATGCTGTTATGATTCCGGTTGAAAGCTTATATATTGCACAGCAATCTAAAGTACGTTGCGCTTATCAAGCTTAAAATGGTTCTGGTTTTTGCTACTTGTGTCTTAGTTTGTTTAGTCCTGGTCGGTGTAATGGACACTTATAATCGATTGAAAAATTATATCAACGACAACTGTCGAGAAGTTTTTGCAGTTCTTTGGGAAGCGGCAAACAAACATCAGTAATTTTTCTGATTTGTTCGGTTACATACTGACCCAGATCGACGAGCTAATTAACCATAAATATATGAGCCAGATGCTATGAAAAGTAAAATTAATTGATCGATACGAGAACATATGACCTCTAAAAAATTCAATACCTTGTCGTCGTATTATTTACGTATACAATACATTTTATTGAATCACCATCATATGATAATCCTTATATAACATTATCCCTTTAGTAAATTTTTTGCTGTGCTGTACACTTAAATCTCAAATAACAGAGGCTGTATATATGTATCAAAAATATAGGTGAGGAAAATTGCGAGATTATCGTTAGTTGTCATCACACTTTTCAGCAATACGTACTCGATCATAAAAATGTCGATTTGATTTTAATTACGGAACATAAAAAATTCAATTTGCATAAATAATAAATTCATGTGCGTGTAGGTACGTACATACGACCATATGTATACATATAATAATATATAAACAGTTTTATATACTTGTGTATGGTACATAGAGAGAGCGCGCGCGTTTTAATAAAAAAAAATTATTTTGTGGGGTGGATATTCCGATATTGTTGCTCAGTTTTAATTCGTATTTAGCACTATACTCGTATAATCAAAGGTTCGTCGTTGTATAATACGCGCGTATAAACCAAAAATATTTTCTACGATTTTCGTATATGGAAAAATAGAATTTCCAGCGCCGCCGCCGTCGCCATATTATTTATTATTTTTTGATTTTCTGGGTACTTACGTGTAGTATTTGTTGTAATGTGAAACTTGAAAATTTTTCAAAAAAGAAAAAAAAATTCTAAGTATTTTGTTGTTATTGTTGTTGTGTATGTTTTTAATTTTAAAACGAATACTCTGAAATTAATTAAAATTTATTAATTCTCAGAATAATAAAATATAAAAGTGCAGTGTGTTTATATGCAAAACAAATCAAAATAATGAAAGAAAATTTGATAAGAAAATAACAACAAATCCTAAGTGATGCTGAATTGTTTAAAAATAAAATTTGTGTTGGTTGCATAATTTATTGTACGAGTAGTTTAAGTGATAAATGATTTAAAAAATAAATAAACAAATTTATGTTGTACTAAGAGTGTATGCTTATCCTATGTTGCGGATTGTGACATATAAACGGTGTGTTAGTTAATTTGTGCATGTTCAGATTTTCCGTAATGTGTGAGTATAACAGTTTTTATGTAACATAGTTTTTGGAAAATTTATTGTTTCATCATGGAAATGATCTAACTAAATTCATTGCGTATTTGACAGAGTAGTCAAAATTTTCTTCATTGTCCGCCATTTTATCATCATCTCATCGAGTTAAATATAAGTCGTGAACATGCATGATAACAACTCAAGTTAATACTTTGTAAATTCTCTGTCGTCAATAGCGAGCCTACATTTACCGTCCTAACAGTTCTTATTTATTAAAATGCTCCAACTAAGAAAAGCAACTTGTTTCACATTCATAATTCGAGAACTGAGAACGTTGAATCTAATATTATCAAAAGCTAAATATTGGCACACGTAATGTGACCTGTCATCAATAACTTTTAGGCAAACATCGGGAACGTGATTCGGACTGAAACCAAAGGGATGATTTAAGGATCGTCCTGACAACTAAAAGCATCCAGTAACACCTGCCTATAAAAGTACGCGAGGTTCAAGGACAGACTATGTTTAAGTGTAAGTCCAGTTTGACTACGGTCAAACGATCTCATTACATCATGGTTTTATGAGCTGGCACCCACAAAATTGTAATATTGTTAGTGTTTGCAAGACAGTTAAGATGATGCTTACACTCTTTCATAAGCAAGGCCGGAACGAGCTTCGATGACTAGCAGTAAGTAAAATAATCAACGGTGACATTTGTCAAACTAAAACATAGCGTGCGAAAGAGAGACTGGCACGAAAGTTTAATAAAATTAATTACCTGGGGATTGAGCCCAGCGTATTGAGTTAAAATATTTTTTTACGCAGGGTATTCTCGACTTTTTTAAAAGGTTCAACATTTCGAACGAACTTTTGAAGAAAGATGCAAATGCCATATGCTGGAATAAAACATTGGAATATGGAATTGACATAGTTTTCATTTTGGAAATAAAACTATTGGGGATACAAATAAGTTTTGAGGTATTTTTATAGCTTCGAGCTTTATTCAGAGAAATTGATACAACGTATTTTATTCAAAGTATTGAAATTACTCGTGTTTTTTGGCAATCCAAGAATCAACCCAATTTATCGCTTCTTCGTAAGCAGTGAAGTGGGTCATCGATTGGAACAAATGATAGTCGAAAGGAGCAATTTCTGGTGAATACGGCGCGTGGGGTAGGACACCCCATTGAAGCGACAACAAAGTATCCTTAACGACTCTTGCCACATGTAGCCAAGCATTATCGTGCGGAAAGATCTGTGATAACATTCTTCAGTGATGGTTTCGTTAGGCTGAAGTAGCTCATAGTAGATCACTCTGAACTAATCCCACCAGATGCACATCATTAGCTTCTAGCATGAATATTCATGGGGGCTTATCAAACGATTTTTTTAGCTTTGGGTTGTCTTAGTGTACCCACTTTTGGTCCCCCATCACAACGCAAAAACCCTTCCAATTTTGTCTTTGGAGACGTTGTTTGCAAGTGAAAAAACGGCGTTTGACGTCTCTTAGTTTGAGTGTATACGGAACCTAATCTCCTTGTTTTGCACCATATCCATAGTCTTGAGACAGTTTTGAATCGCTTGTTGAGTCACTCCCAAAGTTTCAGCGAGCTCCTCTTGAGTTTGACCTGAATTTTGTCCAATAATGGCTTATTTGTTACTGGTATCAAAATCACCACTTTTAAAACGGCGGAACCAGTACTCACATGTTTTTATTGATGAAGCATGTTCCCCATATGCTTCACACAGTAATCGATGTTCATCAGCTGCAATTTTCTTTAAATTAAAACAAATAGCAGCACCTCTTGCAAATTGTATTTTGCTGGTACAAAGGTTAACATGGTTAGAGCATAAAAAACATGTTGTTTACACTTCAGCGAAATGACATATACTGATTTTTAGAGGGAAATGATGATGCTTTAACATGGATATAGTTACGAGATGGCCCTATGCGATTTAATACTAGTTTCGCCATCTTTTGTAAATCCCTCAAAACTTATTTGTACCCCCAATAATATTTGTTAACTGAATTTCGATATCTTTGTTGTGTGGCAGCTTTTAATCCGTTGATAACTTGAAAATGATCTTGAATAAAGCTTCATCGAATAAGGCAACGAATTGGGACTACTTATTTCGAACCATAGTATTGAAATTCGATGTCTTTTTAAAGAAGATAAACCGTCAAAATGAAGCAAAAATGACATCAGCGAACGTAATTCAAAGTTCATCGAGAATAGGCTTTTTAACGGAAATGGTTATTTGGCCTTAAATGGCGTCTATTTTAAATAGAGCAAGTTTATAATAATGCAGAGTATAACTCTTTCAAAAAAGTAACGGGAATTGGTTATTTAAAACGCCCGCTTAAAGGGATTATAAATTTTTTGTCGCTAAGTTGGCACAACTGTCTCTATCTTGACGTGAAGTTTGTGTAATTTAGTTTGTGTACAGTGCTCTATTTTGTCAGTTCATCTCAAGTGTGTGACGATTTTTTTCATAAATAAAAATATCGAAGAAAGAATTTGTCTCAAAGTTAGTATTGCAAATAGAATTTCGTGTGCTGAATCGCTGAAAATGTTAAAACAGCTTACGGCGAATCGACTTTATCAAAAATACGTGCATATGAGTGGTACAGTGCATTCAAAAGCGACCGAGATGTGATAGAATTTAGGTTTGAGAGAGATAGCCGCTGAACTGTGGAGAAAAAATTGGTAAACGTACTCAGAATTCACAAATAGTCTGGTCCCGTCGGTTAAATAGAATGGCAGAAGATTAATTGACAGATAATGCAAATTTAAGAGACCAAGTTGCAAGCACACATGCGAATGTATTGAGACAAAGACAGGCGCGTCAACAAGCCACCGTCGCACACAGAGCACATGAACGTGCGTCTTGCGTTCGAATATGAGTCGGATATCGACTATTCGTCACATTCACAAATTGTCATCGGCGCTATGGACAAGGAAAATGCCAACACTGCCATGCATTCAAATACAAAGGTGAATCGGCCGGTTTCTGCTGCTCGTCTGGAGAAGTTGTATTGCCTCCATTGAATTCGCTGCCAGAAACATTGAAAACACTATTGGCTGGAGCCACACCTCCATGAAAATTGTTTTTGCGTAAAATTTGTAAATTCAATTCTTACTTCCAAATGACATTATTTGGTACAAAAAATCGTTCAGAATGAGGATGGTCGCAATTTTGAATCATCGTTTAAGATTCCGGGCCAAGTGTATCATCAAATTGGTTCTTTAATCTCAATACCTGGTGCTGATTGAAAATTCTTGCAAATCTCATGGGTGATGAGGAGCAACAAATACATACACGGTGCCAATACAACCACATGAGGAGAAATTGTGGCAACTTTGGAGCCGTTTTTGCGAAATCACAACCAATTGGTTAAGTTGTTCAATACCGTTTCAAACAGACCGCAAAACGACAACTACAGGATCGTAATCAGAGCATACCATGTATATCATCATCGCGGTCAGAAGAAATTGATAAAACTATTTCAGCGGAAATTCCGGATCAGAATATCGATCAAGGGTTGTTTGACATTGTTACCGCTAACACGAACCATGCGATGAACAATGGAAAATGTACGAAACGTCTCCCAAAAGAGTGTATAAAAGATACTGTCACTAATAACGATGATTAAATATCCATTGTATTAACGTAGAGACACAGACAATGGTGATCAATCAAATATATCAATTGCGCATTCCGTTGCTGTGCACATCAATATCTCCCAATTGACTCCACCAAAAGTTTCTAAACCATCTTTCGATATCGAGTTCCATTCACTGTAATTGCATTGCCATTTTGATTTTCGAAAATATATGGGCCAATTACGCCACCACAATTAGCCGCCAATTTCAAAATGAGCGTCATCGGTGGAGATAATTTGCTTGAAAAAATTCTCATTTTCTTCTTGTTTTTCTATAACTCAATTATCGAATTGCCCGGGTAATGCGTGGTTATTTGGCTTCTCGTAATTTTAGTGTTAACTGTATTTTGTAAGCCTTTGCATGAAGGTCTTTGTGTAAAATATTGAACAAAGTTATTGGTTTGAGGTTTATTTGCTGTGAACGACGCCGAATTGATGTCCTTGGCTCTTCAGCAACACTTGTGCTAACACAACAGCTGCAATATTTGCACGACCAACGTTAATAGCACGGTTTGTCGGAGCATGTTTTTTACCGTATTTTGAACGAAATTTCCTTCCAACTTCTGAATAACTTTCACCATATTTAAAATAAGTTTTAATAAGGAAAATACGTTGTTCAATCGTATATCTCTCCATTTTAACTAACCGGAATGTTTGTACTTGTCATGATACCTCAAATTTGAGCACCCTTTATGTTCTATCAATGGGGCGAATTGTAATGAGTCTAACAATGATTTTTGAAATTTTAGTATTCCGTGATTTTAAAAAAAATAAATTATTATTTCCTTCTACAAGATTTTAGCAATTTATCCAATTGGATTTTAAATTGAGATTTCCAAACAAGCGACGATTTGTTTAAATATCTGGAAAACTATAGATGTTGTAGGTAATCCGACCACTATTATGGAATAGTTATGGTAAATTGTGCTATAAATGACGAGGATGGGCAGAACTATGACGAATTTTACGAATCTTACAAAATTTTGAAAATTTTATGTGCTTTGATGTATTTTACAAACGTCTACGAGTATTCTTGGAGATGTCCACACGTACCTATCCGATATTTTCGCACATTTGAGGCCGGCTACATATAAAGATGTGACGAATGGGGATGTATTTCTGACGATCACTACTACGTCTTAATGATTAAAGGATTTTTCGATTATTTTCAAAAATTTATACCGTCAATCCATAGACTACGTAGAGAACGTCAACGCGTTCTGGCCTATAATTTTCTATAGCTCGACCAGTACAATAAAATTGCTGTGGACGTTACTCGATACTGATGAACCTTGTGCTTTAGATAATAAAATGTTAAATTTTTTATTAAATTTGCTGTTTTTATATCGCCGATCCTAGAAATTAGAAAATAAATATTTTCGACTAATAGCTAATAAATAAATAAAAATATTATGAGTTTAATAAAACCAACTAAAAGTTGTGACAACGTGTAAATACAATAAAAAATCTACTCTCCAAAAACTATACTGACAGCAAAAATCATCAAATCAAGATATAAATTTTACTAGCATCTATATACAGCATAAATGACAGCCCCGAAAAAACCATGTCACTTAAAAAAATTTATTTAAAGGCGTTAAGTAGAAGTAAAGTTCCTTGAAAGCAGAAACTATTCGTTGGTCGGCCTATCGGCTTATGTCTGATGATTAAGGAAAATTTGTAAATGTAATTTCAGTGAATTTAAAAAAAAAATTCTATGGGGTAGTGTTGAGATATAGTCCTTAAAACTCAGCAAATATTCGTTGGCCGGACTATCGGCTTATATCTGATGATGAAGGAAGATTTGAAGTAGTTTTTGTGAATATTTTAGAAATTTTCTATGGGACAGAGTAGAGATATAGTCCTTCAAACTCAGGCAAACACTCGTTGGTCCGACTATCTGCAGCATGGAGTAACGACTAGAACTCAACTCTACCCCATAGAAAAATTCGAAAAAATTCACAAAAATTACATTAAATTTTTCCCCATCGGCAGACAAAAGCCGATAGTCCGCCTAACGAATATTTGCCGAGTTTTAAAGACTATATCTCAACTCTACCCCAGAGAAAAATACTAAAATATTCACAAACATTTCTTTGAATCTTCCTCCATCGCCAGGCATAGTCTATAGGTCGTCCATAAAATATATCACGTAAAATTTCTAAAAAAAATCGAGGGTTGGCAAATAATTAATATCATTTGTTTGTCGCAGTCCCGAAAATTTTTCTATTTTCATATTATCATGAAAATGTAACATTTCTACTCTCAAGCCCGAAAATTTCAACTGTCATGACAGTTTTTAACTGTCATGACAGTTGAAGAGTAAAAATGTGGAGATTTGTTGGGCTGAGTGTAAAAAATGTCGTGACAGCAACAATTAGTGTTGCCATCGCATTTTTCGGGGATGGAATTTGGGCTATCTTCACGTACATCGAATATGAGTCAATTGTAATGAATCTAACAAAGATTTTTGGAATTTGGAATTTTCGTGATTTCAAGATTTAAGAAACTTCTCCAATCGGATTTTAAATTGACATTACAAATTTCTATGGGTTTTGATGTATTTTACTATTGTCTGCGAATGATCCTGGAGTTGTCCACTCTATATGTAAAGATTGAGACGCATTTCTGGTGAAAACTAATGTCTGAATGATTAGAGATTTTTTCGATTTTAGATAATTTCAAAATTTTAATTTTATACTGCTGCTTTATTATGTCAATTTTAAATCCAATTGGCGATATTGCTAAAATTTTTGTAGAAGGAAATAATAAATTTTTTTCCAAAATCACGGAATTCCAAAATTTTAGAAATCATTGTTAATCTCCGCATCATAGAGAGAAAATATTATAAGCTGTCGAAAAATTTAAACGAGATTCCATATGGACATCTCTGGTAATGGCAGCACAAATGGAAACATGAATTCCATTATAGACATAGTAAAGCTTAGTAAAATCGGATGCCAATCACTGTAAGGGAAAATGTGGGTGAGAATCTGTGGGCCTCTGTACGACCGGCGATATAAAAGAAGGAAATTTAAAACTTCAAATATTCATCAACATTGTGATGTTTGTAACATTTTTGAAACATTGTAAAACCTATCATAATTTTATCCCATGCACTATAGACCCAGTAGATTGGATGATCTAGTTGAAAATGTTATTGAAATCTTAGAAATAAGTCTAATCTTTACCTTCCGAAATTTGAAATTTAACAGTGTAACTGTTTAATAATTATTTTAGTACAAACTTTATTTTGCGTTGGACAGAAAATATTTCCAAATGAGATGAGCTGCATATTTATATCTGTGATTGAAGGTATTGGAATTTTTTCTTGGCTCATACTTGTATGACTTTCTACGGGCTCTAAAAATTTGAGCCATACTGGTTAGGGTGTGGTTTACCACCTGTTCAGTAAATTGTGTGACTTGGGTAAAGTATTGCTTACGAAATGTATAAGCTGAACGGTAAAAGTGTCGGTCACCCATTTCTATGGTTTTATTAAAAATATTTTAAAAGGATCGAATACCGCATCAAGTTGCCAAGTGGTTTACCATAAATAGTCAGGTCGCGAATATTTTATGATTTTAAGTCATAATACACATTTTATTTTTCCTTCTGATAACAATAAATTTCTCTCACGCTTTTTATATCGCTTGTTGCAAAAACATAAAAATTGCAAGCATGCACATTTGATATACATAAACACGTATAAAAATGTAAAATAATATCGACAGTAAATTTTCTAAAATCGTACAAAAAAGTAGCCAATTATTTGATAACACATAATATAAGTTACATGTAATTGAAAGACAGACACTGCTGTGAGCTTACGAGTATAGGATATAGTTTGGCGCGTTTCACATCGCGCTATACATTTAATATTTACACCGGTACTGAACACACTACAATTTGGAGTGAGATATGTGCATTTAATAAACAAATTAAAATATATTATTACAAAATAGTAATTACAAAGTATTAATTCAAACGACATAATTTATATTGGTTTTAATGTCCACTTATGTAAATTTGCGACTAGCTATAACGATATTGAATAATGTAATATGATACAGCTGGTATATTGTTGAAATAAATTTTTGTTTTACGATCGAAGCGAATAGTCTCTACTACAATATAATTATATCATCAGCGCGATTATCATAATCACTATTTGCATAAAATTATGTAAATTATGTGCACACCTCCTATATTTAGCGTGATTTAAGCCCTATAGGATTAGAAATAAGCTAAACAATTTTTTTTTAAATATCAAACGTCAAATTACACCGTACTCAGCGAACAAGAAATTCCGCACCTTGTCAAACGGAAGGAAATTGTTTATGTACAAAAAATTTAATGACTTCAGAATTTCTGATTATGGCAAGTAAAAAAAAATATTTAATATGCAAGCTTTTCAAAAGTGTGGGAAACTTTTTCAATCCTAATAAATTTTTATTATTGTTTGCAAATTTATTTTAAAAACCAACAACATAACTTTTATATTTAAAAATAAAAAAAAATATTTATATAAAATGATGAATAATAATAAACAATAAAAATTCAAATAAATAAACAAATAACTCCATTGTAAAATATGCGCTAGGTGGAAATTTATGATCGTTAAACTACTCGTAATTCAGTTTTAAGTATTAATTTCTAATTTTATGAAATTTTTTTATTAATTTCAAGAACAGAAAAAAAAAATTTTTTTATCGATAAAAAATTTGTGTATTATTATGATTCATAACAAGCGCTTATTATTTACTATTTATATTTATTTATAAGCGTGAGCGCAGAAATGTTCATAAAACGCGCGCATTAAAATTATAAATAAAATTTTAACATTTGGAATAACATTTGCTTTGCTGAAGTAGTCTCCTCGAGTACTACATACGTATCTATTTACGCTTATGAACTACTCATGTAGTTCGGACTGAGATATATTTCGGCCTACATTTGTGTGACTAAAGCTTCTATATGAAAAAGAATCACTACACATTTTCATAAACGATTAAAAGCTGTAAGCCGGGAGATTTACGCGTCATCTACTAATTTTTATATCGACAACGCATCGATAACTTCGACTACTCGTAGTCAACGTCGGCTAATTGTAGACAAGGCGACAACTACTTGTAATTCACGTCAGTAGTGGTTGAATGATCTACATATTTTGAACTTCTGTCCCCGGATGTTTCAGTTAATTATGGCAGTAAATTATGTCCCAAATAACAAAAATAAACAAGTATTAGTAAATACACTGTTAAAAAAATTCTTATAAGAATTTTGAGTGATAAGTGAAAACTAGAAAAAAAACTCATTTTTAAGTAGTTTTACGGAAGATAACATTTCAATATCTTTAAATGGCGGGTATAGAAAATTTGTGTTCAAAGCCACTCTATGAAAATTAGACGATAAGATGATATCCAGAAGACAGATGATCAAGAGAGAGAGAGATGATCAAGGGAGCTAAAGGACATTTCCATAAAAATGGTATACTTCTGAATTTCGTTCTGGTAAATTAAGTCAATTCGTTCGGTATGGGCAGTTTTAGTTTAATTAATGACTAAAATCGTGCAGTTTATCGGAAAATGTCTATAAGGTAATACAATGAAATGAATTAAGTTTCCAAATTGAGAGAGGGGTATCCTTTTAGTTCTGCTAAATCAAGTCGATTTTATTAGTTTGCGTAATTTATGTTAAAATAAATCGTAAACTTTGTTGCAAAATTCACCTATGAATAGCCTTAGTTGACAAAATCAAATATGTTACCTGCTATTTCCAAACAGAGAGTTGAGATATCCTTTTTAGTTGTGGTCAATGAAGACGATTTTATTGGTTTGCATAAAATTTGATTTGATTAATTACGGTTATCTAAGGATTTGTCGGAAAATTCCACTATGTGCAAATGTTAGCCTTACGTTGACAGAATCAACAGATCCATTTCCATAAGGTGTGGGGGGGGGGGAGGTAGGTATCAATTTTTCGTTCTCAAAATTCAAATCGATTTTATTGGTTTGAATAGGTTTAGTTGTAGATAAATTCTGGATATCGTAGAGTTTGTCGGATAATTCACTACAAAATAAAACACATAAAATCAATTAGATTTTCGAGAACGAGCAAGGATACCTCGATTTGAATTGCGAGAACGAGGAATGATACCTATCTCCTAGACACGAAAATGGCTCTTGATTTACTTGATTGTGTCAACCTGTAGCTAACATTTGTACACAGTGGAAAGGTCAGTGGTCCGACAAACTCTACGAAATCCAGTATTTATCTAAATGAAAACTACTCAAACCAATAAAAACGAATTGAATTGCGAGAACGAAAAATGACACCTATTCCCTAGATATGGAAATGGCTCTTCATTTATTTGATTGTGTCGACATGAAGCTGCCATTAGCACGTAGTGGAATTGTCCTACAAGCTTTACGATATTCGAAATTTGTTTAAATGGAAATTACTCAAACCCATAGAATCAATTTGATTTGCGAGAATTAAAAATAATACCTATCCCCTAGTCCTCCAGCTATGGAACTGGCTTTTGATTTAGTTGACTCTGTCTACTTGAAGCTTACATTTGTACATATTGGAATTATCGGACAAACTTTACGATTTCCAGAATTGATCTAAATGAAAACTATTCAATCGATTAGAATTTCGAGAACGAGAAATGACACATATCCCTGCGGTATGAAAATGGTTCTTGATATATTCGATTGTGTCAACCTGAAAATAACATTTGCACTTAGTGGAATTATCCGACAAACTCTACGATATTCTGAATTTATCTAAACTAAAACTACTCAAACCAATCAAATCGTATACTACGATACCATAAAAGCCATTAACAACGTGGTTGCACCGAATAGCATTTTTAAACAGGAGTTTACACCCACCCATAACAATGCTAGTATTCAACGGATGATGGTTGAACCTAAGAGAAAACCGGACGATTCGCTAAAATGCTATTTGGTTACTTTGCGGGAAATTGAAATTGGGGATATTGGAGACTGCACAATCATTAAATACTGTGTAGAGGGCACTAAGGAACCGAACAAGGTGGTTTTATCTGGTGCAAAAAATCTGGAGAACTTAAAGAAAAAATTATTGTGCTATAAGTTATGAAACGAATGATATCAAGGGCACGTGAGCAAAGATTGTACAAACAAAGACAAAAACATAAAATGTTATCGCTGCAGTGAATTCGGTCACATCGCCCCAAAGTCTTCAAAAGCGGAAACTTTATAGCCCAAGCCCAAACTTTATAAAGTTTGATAGTCAAGCAACTGTATTTCACGGCACCGCTTCTGGAGCGATGGTGTTTGTTTTACTACGACGTTTCACATTATTCCGGATAAGATAATACCATACGATTTAATCATTGGCAAGGAATTATTGAGACATGCGATCACAGTGCTGACACCGGAACACATAACAACTCGAAAGTTCGTTCCAGAATTCACAGTTATGGCAGTTGAAGAATAAGCTTTACAGATCAACAGTGGTCATCTGGTAAATAAAAACGTGAAGATGCAAATCAGAAACATGGCTACAGGTTAGAATCCGAAAACCAGCACCCGAATATAAACGTCGACTCGCACCTTTGGAGTTAGACATTTTACAAAATCAATTTTATGAGTGGATCGATCAAGGAATTGTGAGACGTAGCGAAAGAAAGCGATAAGATGATAGTAAAAGGCCCTATGTGAACTAACTACGGATTGTGCAATTTGCTAGCTGTTATGCTCGCAGTTATGCTATGAAAATGTTGTATTTGTGTACATAGAAGAATTGGTCGTCCCGTCAAATAACGAACAAGAGCCGTAGAGAGGCTCAAAAGAGTATAGGAAACGTGCAGGCAAAACTCATTAACAATAAAGTGTCAAACCGTGATGACTGTTGTAGAATACTTGGGATACGACATACAAGATAGGACAGTGTAGCCATCGAAATCAAAATAGTGGGTTATTTCTAAATTTACGGAACCATATGGTGAAGCATATACCGATGGCACGAAGCCAACCCGCAGTTTTCATCTAAACATGCAGAAACCTCTCACTGTGATTTTGCCGATTAGATCTTAGGGTTTTTGGATCGTAGGAAGTTGAGGCTTGTATGCCCCTAGTCTACGCCGTGGAATAGAACAAAAATAAAAATAAATACTGAAACTAAATTGAATTAACACCAGAATTAAATCGGCCGAAATTTGAGGAAAGTGAGTAAAACGGAGTGAGTAATAACCGGGTGTATCCACCCAGGAACAACCGGATCTCCCCGAATGACAAGTACAATGTCTGCTGAAGTCACCACTCCGAATGACCCATCGACCTCTAGAGGCCGATGCCCAGCCATAACGAAGCAGCATTAGAGAGTAGGGACGCCTCTCCAACACACAAAGCCTCTCTTCACTTGGAGAGACCTCTAGGTAATCTCCCATATTATGCACTTCGACAGCTGGTGACTGCCGAAGTGCCACGAGGAGACCGTGTAGATTTTACGGTCGCCCTCGAATGGACGACACATATGCTGGACTCACTACTCCGACCCTGTGGATTTCCTGCCAAGGGGATGAAGGAGAGTGACAAGCCCAGCCTGCAACTATGAAACCAACACGAAATGAGACCCCCCTCCCATCATACCAAACCGAAAGTAATTTAGTAATTCATTTTATGAGCAAACGAAACAAGGATACGTAACTCGAGGCCGATGAATGGGAAAAGAAAATAAAGCCGAATGCCCGGAATCCTTCGCCGTGCTGTTTTTTTATTTAGATACAATTTTCAAGAAAAGAAAAAAATCAAACGAAAGAAGCGAACGAAAAAATAAATCTAACAAAATGGTCGCTGACTTGAATAATTATGTAGTGAAACCAATGTGCACCCTCCCGCACATGCCAAGCAACCGTTATTGCACTGGATTGCATAAAATATATTAAATGAATTTTTTTTTGAAAAATTCAAAAATTGAGAATTGGAAAATGGAAAATAAATAAAAAAAATTTAAATTTAAAATTGAATTATGTAAAATTTTGATTAAAAAAAATTAATTAATTAAAAAAATCGGTACCTTTTGACCTCATTGAGGTCGACCTTGAGGGTTGCGGCGTCTTTGATTGCCGAAATGGGTTGGGCGTCTTCGTTGGCTTCGGGCCGTTAATAAATTTGGCCTCGATAGGCCGCTGTAATGGTTGGGCGTCTTCCCGCCGTTAAAATGCGGCTGACCACCCGTAACTGTAAATGGGCCAGGCGTCTTCTCGTCTTAACCAACTTCTCGTCTTATTTTAACCAAAAATAATGTTGGTCGTCTTTCCGTAACCGTAAATGTGTCACCGAGGAAACAAATACCTCTTTTCACGAAAACTTTTCCGTATCACAGTGCGCACAAAACACATGCAAGGACTCTTTATGTTCGTTTTTGTTTGATCTTGTTTCACTCATCAAGATATAATCAAAATGATAATAGTTATAATTATCATTAAAAATATAATATTTATTATAATATTTTACACTGTTTATATTATTATAAAATAATTTATTAAGAAAATAATCAAACTTTTAATATTAAACAAGAAAATTAAAAAAAAAAAATTTTAAACCAAATCTAGACTCTAACTAAAAAAATTCTCGCATCAAAAAGATCTAGAAGAATCTTTTTCTTTTGTTGGCGTTTTTTGTTTTGTTTTCGTGCGCGTCACTCCCTTATCCATTCACATCCACGCATCAATTGCACACAACAAAAATATTTCTCTAGATCTCCGCCGGTCGCACACACGCACACGGTGTACACATTGGTCTCGCTATCAAAATTATTGGACGTTTACTTGAACACTGGATGTGAAGAAAAGTAAAACAAAATATTAAGGCTAATTTCCATAGAAACAAAATATTTTAGTGTTAATGCCATATAACAGATGGAATTGTCACCAGTGAAATGCAACGAAATTCAAAATTCATAAACAAAATTACATAGAAAATAATGTTATAACCCCTCAAGGTATTGTGACATATTGACCGGGTGTTTAAGAAAATTTATCGAGAGATGTGCGACTATTTCAAAGCCGTTATATCATTTACTACGAAAGAACAATTCATTTAAATGGGGTGGGACATAAAAAGGGCCGTTTAACAAACTTAAGAATATATTAGACTAAGGCTCCTGTACTGCTGATATATTCGATAACAACACCACAGAACTTCATGCGGATGCCAGTAAGATTGGATTGGGGGCTGTCCTTCTTCAAGAAACCGGGGAAATTAAATAAATGTACCCAATCCAATCTTCTACTGCAGTCGAAGAACTGATCCAGATAAGAAAAGTATCAGCAGCTACGAGCTAGAAGTTTTAGCGATCGCCTTCGCCTTAAAGAATTTCCGCGTCTACTTGTTGGGGCTTAAATTGACGATAGCAACTGATTGTGCGCAAGGCTGGAAAGAATAGAGTTATCATCATGTAACGCTGGTTGGGCTCTTGAACTGCAAGATTTCGATTATAAACACGAACACAGGCCGGCATATAAGATACATTATGTTGATGCGTTATCAGGGTCCTATGGTTATGGTAATATCGGGTGATATTACTAGTCAAGTGCGGGCTGTTCTAAAAGATGATCAGCATCTGAAAATTATTTTGCTTAAATTAATTAATAATAACAGTAATTTGGGTAAAACTATTCAGCAGATTAATTATTTGGCAGTACAAAGGGCGATGCAGTCCAAGATTATTCGATCATGTCATGAGCAAGGCCATTTTGGGTTCAAACCGACTAAAGATTTCGTACAAAGGGAGTTTTTCGTGCCAAATTTACGAGCATCATTGCGAAAGCTGAATCGAAAAGAGGGAAAACAAGAAACTTAATCCAATCCCAAAAGGCGATCTACCATACAAGTGACTTATCATTTGGATCATGTGCGCCAACTGACAGAATCGAAGAAGAAGTAGAAGTAAATCCTATGTGTTGTTGATGGATTCAGTACATTTGTTTGGCTCTATCCAACGAAGTCACTTACATCGCTAGAAATAGGCCTCCAAATAGGCCATCAAGTGAATTTGATGATTACTTCCAACAAGGAAAGATTCAACATACAGCGGTTACAACGGGGCCACATACGGGAAACGGACAAGTAGGAAGGCTCAACCAGATTGTGATACCTGAGCTAGCAAAGCTTTCGCGAGACAGACCAACACCATCAATCAAAGAGCAATTAACACGTTGCAACTTGAATTGCTCATGAGTACAAAGGTAAGGAATCCTGAAGATATCCGACTACAAGAGACGTTCGAAATAGAAGCAGCAGAGATATTTAACCAAGAGTGAAGTGAATTATAAGGCGCGGCAAAGTATGAGCAAAATTCAGACAAAAAATAAAAGGGACGTCGAACAAAGCTGAAAGTTCACGCTAAAGTACAATGTCAGTGATTGGGTTGTCATCAAGAGGACATAGTTCTGAAGTGGGCTTAAGAATGCTGCCGAACATAGAAGTTCTCTTTTGTGATAGTGCTGCCACTTGTTGCTAGTAGCGTAATCTACAGCATGCTTTGAGACCCGTCCCAAGTGTATGTTGACCTGATTTGCTATCTAGTTAATAGGTGAGAGATATTCCTCACCTAATTTCGAAATAATAAAAAATGCTTTTGAAGATCGAATTAAATTAATCCTAAACCAATAAATACAAAATAAAATATGCGTGTATTTTACATCGCTTTATCTGTGATAACCACATAAAGTGATATCATTTAAAGTGGTGGCTCATGGTAAACCGACCACTGCTTTGCAACGGTTAGCTAAGTTGTTATTTAAGTGGCGAGGATGAACAGACATTTAATGAGGCTTACAGTTTCCACCGAATTTAGATTCGGTGATTTTTGGTGCAGTTTGTTTCCTTTCTGCTACATCACATAAAAAAACGTTCAGGCCTAGCAGAACCCATTCAGCAGACGGATATAAAGTTTGTCCTAACGTCTCCTAAAACTAACAACAGCGTTTATAATTAAATTTAACAGTGTGTTTTGTATACTTCAATATCGGATTAAAAGTTCGTTGTCCTAAGATATTTCTAAGAGGTTGCTATGGCTGGAATGGGTGTTTTACCTTAAACTCGAACTAATCCAAATAAAAAACATGAATTTTCTGGAAAATCTCAACCCCGTGTTCCGGGTGTAATATTCAAAAGTATGTATACCACAAAATCGCATTAGAAAAGCTTGATCCTTATATATTTCTATCACAAAGGTTTTGTTAATTTTCGACAACTAGCTGGCACTAATCATCGAATCAATTATTACGCCATCTCGGTGATTTTCTTCCGATAGTATTTTATACCGCGATAGTTATGGCTGACTGTATAGAGAGTCACTGCTCCTGGATGTTGGGTGGAGGTTTTTCGTTATTAGTGTGTCGATTTAAATAGTCAGTGACTGTTAATTGCTATCTCACCAGTGATCCTTGGTCTTTTAATGCATCGATATTCCAGCGGACGGCCTTTTGTACTTATCTATTAAACGTAGATGACAACTTGCACTTATATTTGAAGACGAAAAGCATTTGATCTGCTGGAAGAAAATCTCTTAGAGATCATCACGTGACTATTTGGTTTTCCGTTCTTCCGTCATTGGATCTCAATATTATTTGGCGAATTCTCTTATGTGGAACAAAGATACTTGACGTTAGCCATCGTTGCTGCTGGTGAGGTGCAAGTGGTTATGGCCGATATGCGCCGTATTTCCTACTAATTTTTGCATTGAAATCGCCCATGATGATTTCAATTCATGGTGCGCGATGTTATGATTAATCTCTTTCAACTCGATAAAGAACAGATCTTTAACGTCTTCAAACCAACGAAGTTCTGGAGATCTCTTACAGACTAAACAGGTTCCATGTTCCCATTTTTAAAGCGTTGGTCGTGTATAGTTTCCGAGGTGGTGTTTGTTAGGGTTTTTGTGAGAAAAGGGTGATAGCCTGCCACTCAACCTGCTTGTTACGTGTGTGAGCCACGTACTGATGAAGGATTTTAAGTCATCTAATGCTTCCTTAAACATATTTATATAGCAATCCGCTTGATACAAAACCGACGCTCGCTTCAGCCGCCTCAAAACTGGAGAACAGACGCTGATTTGTTATTGGTTTTCCATGACTCGCCGTGACATGTAGTACCCGTGACTATAAAAACAATTTCTTCTATTCATGTGCACTACGCCGCTCGATTCATTTAGAGTTATCCATCTGGGGAAAGTGAAACCAACCGTTAGATACGACTCGGGATATTATGAAGCATGTCGTCTACTATTTGAAGTTTAACTTGGATTTTGGACCGATTTGAAGATATTTTCACTGTCATCGATGAAAAGAATTTCCATAATCAAAACACTTAATACTCAATCTCTCCGCATTGGAGATGGTCATATTAGCAAACCACTAAGCAAAAGAAATGATTATTTTAAGAAATCCCCCACATTGGTTTCACTAAGAAAATCCTTTGGTTTTATCAACAAACATAAGGCAATGATTCCATTAAATCTAATTTCCCAACTCACTTATTTAATAATTTCATTATTTGACAATCCAATTTATTAATCTCATTATCATCAACATCGCATCAACATTACAATAAACACTTACCACATTTACAGTGCCATGTTATCAGATCAATTTATCATGAAAACTAACCCACTTATAATAAACAAATTTCCTTCCATATATACAAGTGTCCCTGATGCTTAAAAAACGAGATTCCTATTTAGGCGTTAATTTAATCCCACGAGACTAGCAAGTCAAGTTTGATTTGAAGAAGATAACATATAAATATTCGGTTAAGAAAAAAATATGAAAAATAATAATTTTCCACCCTTCATGGTCGTGTGGTATAATATATACGTAACGGAACGAATGGGATTTACCATATTATAGTAAAATCATAACCAACATAATTTGCCTCTCAACATTTTTTTTTTATGATCTATGATTAAATTATGTTATTTTTAAAAAAATTTTAAAAAACATTTTTTGTTATGGGGGAATTTCTATTGTTCTTCGGCAGCTCGCCCCGCAGAGACGGATTCTCTGATTTACAAAAAAAATTAAATTGTCAGATTAAATTTATTTGGTTTTCCGACAAGATCATTAATGAAAATATGAAATTTAATTTTTAATTGGATTGTGTATGTGGATATATACGGAGTAAGGGGTTATCCCGTTTAATTAATGATTATGGGAATTGGTACATGTGCTTCTGGTGCTTCGTTCGCAAATTACTAGGTAGCACGACACACATAAAATGTTTATCTCATTCGGTGTCCATTTCGTATATTTACGAATTTATAAAACATCTTCACGTTTTTCATCTGGTTCTCGATCTGATGGAATAAACATAAAACGAAAGATTTTATTTTAATTTTCTTATCTATTCAACAACTACTGTTTCTGTTTCTGGAGATTACACCAAACAAATTTATTTTTTCTATATTTTAATTTTGTCTTATTTTATTTTATCTTAATCTCGTATTTCAATAATAATCTCGGAAGGTAAAATATTTTTGTTGATGGAAAAAAATAATAATATAAAGAACATGAATTGTTTAGACTTTTAAAAGATTTTCCGTGGATTATCAACAGTCGATGGAATTTGAGCGCGCTGTACAAATCCGTCTGTATATAAATGCATAAACGAAAATTCGATGGTACAGTTCAGGTAAATTAATTAATTTTCATTTAGGAAACCTCAAAACGATCAGCGTGTGGTACATCAAATTATAAACAATCCTCCTCTTATAAAAAACCTTGCTACTGAATTGAAATTAATTTTTTTTTAGGGATTTTATAAAATACCGGGATTTCTATACCTATATGTTTTGTTGTTGTAATTATACAATTTTTTGGTCATTTATGCGTCAATGCGTTTGATTGACGTATTGACATGGGCCTTTTTTTATAATTCCGATTGTTTGAATTAGAAAAAAAAATGGAATTTGGATGAGTCCTAAACCACCACCGTAGTCGGGCATTATGATTTATCTAAAATAAATTTAATTTAATTAGTAAAAATTTCCCTTCGCTTTATAATGGATTTACCTGTGTATATATAAATAACCTTATTTAGGGAATTTTTTTAATAAAATTGGATTACCAATCTACACAATTTTTTATTGATTTTTACGGAAGGGAGAAAGTCGTGAGAAATCATTTTTGCGTGATGACAACTTTACTACAGAAAAGCCATAATTAAATGTAACATTGCAAATTAAATTTGTATAAAGCACCTCAGATGTAAAAGAACACCAGAAACCACCCTCATTCCCATTCCAATGTCTTAAGAATTAAATAATACGTGCATATGAAAATAGGAACAATAATAATAAAAGTGAGATTAAATTACTTAGTCTGTACACTGTACAGTCTTTTAATATATTGGGGGTAAGAATTTATCAGTCAAACAAGCAAAGTACAATTTATAAGTGAATGTAAGAAATAGGGGTTGATTTTATGATGCGCAGAAAAGCATATGTTTTCTATAAAGTTCTCGATGTTGTACATAGTCTCGATGTTGTTAACACATAATCCAGGCAAGTGCGTAATAAAAATAGAAACTGATAAAATACATCTACATGTTATCAAGGTTTCTGGTCCTTTTAAAAGCGTAGCCCTTAAACTCGCAATATTTTTAAATACAACGTGAACCTAAAACTTAAGATTTGTGATGATCTTCTTCTGCCTAGGGATTGGTGATCGACAACATTTTTTCGACTGACAGTTGGTAATATAGTTGATTCCCTCAGTTGTACTGATAACCACTCCTTTCTTGCTTGTGTTGGTGACTTTACGTTCAAGACACGTACTGATACTTTCTGCAGTAATTTCATTTTATTGAAATTCATAGGCTCCACAATTCCCATGTTGAGACCCCCGAGGTCATCGTCAATTTTTGCGTAGATGGCTTTTTCGCACTTCGGTGGTATCTCCACTCTAACTTTAGAAAAAGTTAGCACTATACCCTACCCATATCAAAAACTGATTTAAAAACCTTTGGAAAATAAAAGGCTTATTTTAGGCTAATTAAATGCGCCATTAATTTTTTTAATGTGCTCGCTCTATAAAAATTATTAGGCTTTAGCAGAAACCAAATGTAAAATCGGACGAAGGCCGTAATTAGAACGAAAAGCGTGATTTTACAGCATATGTCCTAAACACGTAATTTAACAGTGTAAGCTATAATTAAATTTTCGATAGTAGCAGTTCAATTTAAAGCAAGATTTTATGGATCAAGAAGATTGTGTTTTAAATTATATTGATCAATTTTTTTATTTCTTTTAGTACGAATGTGAAGAAAATGCTAATCTTTTGCTAGTTTCATTAATTGTGATTGTGTTAGTGATATTACCTGAGTAAGACGGAACATTATCGAAGATTAGAGTTTTCTTGGATGTATTTATTAAATCCTATTAAAATTAATTGAATAATAATAATTAACCGCTTTATATCGACTAGTTACTTAAATTTTTGATTTGATTCAAAGATATATTTATTTAAAATTCTCATGATGCTCATATTTAGACATCTAAAAATACTGTTCATAATTGTAACCAACAAGTTATACAAATATAGTAGATAAAACAATTTTTTAAGAATTCTCGAAAAAGAGGTATCCCTAGAGATCTTAACAAAACCTCAGATATATTAGGTGTAAGCTAGAATCCATGTCAGTTAGGTAAAATAATCAGAAGCTAGACATTTAGCGGTGGAGACAATTTATACAATTTAAAATTATGACCAAATATAATAACAATTTATAGGCCAACTGAGATATCCCCACAGATCTTAACACAACCTCAGGTAAATGGGCTGTCAGTTGAAAACCATGTCAGTTATAAAAAATTATCAGGAGCCTCCCATCCAGGGGTGGGAACAGTTTAGGGGTTTTTGAATTATGACCAAATATAACAAAAATACTTGAACCACAAGAGATATCCCTAGAGATCTTAACACAACCTCAGATATATGGGATGTTAGTTGGAAGCCTTGTCAGTTAACAAATATATTCAGTTGCTCCCCATCCAGAGGAGGGGACATTTAATAAAAGTTTGTATTTTGGCCAAATATAATAAAAATTGTTAGGCCAACTGAGATATCCTTAGAGATCTTAACTCAATCTCATGTGTATGAGGTGTTAGTAGGGGACTATAGTTATTAGAAAAAATATTCAGGAGCTCCCCATCCATGGGTGGAAATAATTCATACAATCTAGTATTATGGCCATGTATAATAAAAATTGATAGGCCTAGGAGGTATAGTTTAGGAGGCCTAGGAGGTTTAGATTCCATGTTTAAATTTGTCAACATTTTGTAATGTATTCCATCAGGACCTGGAGTGGAGCCTCCACATTTTTTCATAATATGAGTGAGCTCATTAAGATTGAAATCTTTAGTGTACCCATTGTTTTTATATACATTTTGGTTCAAAAATGATGTATTTTCCTTAGTCGTCTTTATATTAATAAAATCTTTGTTATAGTGATTAGTTTGACACACCAGATCAGTTTGAGAAATGGTTGGCGAGAATATTCGCAATTTCTAGAGAATATTTCTTTTGTTCTACCGACTCATTGAATAGATTTAATTTTCGTCCACATTTTTTGTGAATTTTCATTTTGGCCAAGTGAACTTACAAATTGTTGCCATGATAACCTTTTGCCAATACGAATATGCTTTCTAACGAGAGCTCGACATTTTCGAATTTGTTGTAAATTTGATGAACTAGGATTATGAGTTATGTCTCGCTGTGCTTTCCATCGGGCTTTTAGAAGTTCAGAGATTTCCTGACCATGGTACTGGGGTTTATGGAAATTATTTGGAGAGGGATAGAACTTGTTGCTGCTTATCGTATTGGAGGTTATATTTTTCCAGTTTGCGTGGTTTATTCTCCATCTCGGTCGAGGAGGTGAGGATATTGCATTAGTTGCTCTTACTGGAGATAGAATAATGGGAAATACTTTTAACACTATGTGCCGTAGGTACTTGGCGAAACACACTAACACTTAACAAACACATTATATCACTTGTTTAATTATTTCGCAAAATTGATGTTTGAATATTTTAATTAACAATATTTGTTCAAAAAGTTTAAATCGAGTAATTTTTAAACTTTTTGAACAAAATTTTTTAATTATAATTGCTATTCAAATTTTTTTTTTGTGAAATAATTAAATCAACTAACACTTCATATACCTGAGGTTGAGTTAAGATCTCTAGGGATATCTCAGTTGGTTTAAGAATTTTTGTTATATTTGGTCATAATACAAAATCCTCTAAACTGTTCCGACCCCTGGATGGGAGGCTCCTTATAATTTTTTATAACTGATATGGTTGGTTCCCAACTAACACCCTATATACCTGAGGTTGTGTTAAGATCTCTGAGATATCTCAGTAGGCCTATCAATTTTAATTAAATTTGGTCATAATACTAAATTGTATGAATTGTTTTCACCCCTGGATGGGGAGCGCCTGAATATTTCTTCTCCCTTGGATGGGGAGCAACTGCATATATTTTTTAACTGACATGTTCTCCAACTAACACCCCACATACCTGAGCATGTGTTAAGATCTCCAGGGATATCTCAGTATATTTGTTACCATTTCCAAAAATAGGAGTTCTCTGGCTTTGGAGCTTGATAATATTTTTCTAATTTTTCTACACTTGAGTGCAAAAAACTCACACAGTTGCAATTTTTTGTCTTCATCCGGAACTAGAAAATCAATGCCACACCAGAGGTAGCTGCTCAAGTGGTTGCACTAACTGATGCGGAGTAGAATCAAAGTGAAGTGGTTCGACGACTAAATTTGAGCCGATTCTCTGTTCATCGAGTGTAGCAGAGATACGAGATTGATATTGAGAATACGAAATTATCCCAGACCACCGGCTAGGCCGCTTTCAGTTCGCTCGAGAGCATTTGGATTTTACAGAAGAACAATGGAGAACAGTCCTGTTCTCTGACGAGTGCAGGATGTGTTTACATGGCAACGGTGGACAAAGAAGAGTGTACAGAAGATCATGAGATCAATTTTCATAATGTTGTATTGAAGAACATGTCTCGTATGGTGGAGGATTGTGCATGTTCTGAGGAGGTATGTCACTGGAGGCGAAGACAGATCTTGTGTTCATCTTCGGAGCGAATATTGGCCGCCGATAAAGTAAATTGACTTCTCAACGGTACATTGAATAAATACTCGAGAACTTCGTCCTACCTTTTGCCGGGTTTATTGGTGAAAACGTCCTGTTCATAATCCGAGACTGCATATGGCTGGTCTAGTGTACCAGTACCTTCAAGAAGTGGATGTTCCTATGATGGAGGGGCCAGCTCGAAGCCTGGACATCAATTTCATTGAACATTTATGGGACGAACTGAAAAAATGAGTTCGAGCCAAAGTTATTGCTCCAACGAGTCTCCAGGAGCTGCAACAGGCGATCGCAGACGAACGGGAGGCGATACTTCAAGATTTGGTGAAAACTTTGGTGAACTCAATGAAACATTGAATGGAAGTTGTTATTCGGCCTGGTGGAGAGAATGCATCTTATTAATAAAAATATTATTTTTGCTGATTTCCTTGTTTTAATTCAATTTTTACCAATAATTTTCAACCTGACAAATTCACAAAAAACGAGTACTTCAGATGTTGACCTCAAAATTCATTTTGTTCGCATGGTATACTACAAAGTACCACTGGATAGGTGCTGAAACAGACTTTGAATCTGCATTCTAAATAAACACACAAATTTTGGATTTTTGATATTTTTGAACTTTTGCTGAAAATTGATCAATGTGCGTATTTTTTGCACCCAAGTGTATTGCCCCACCCAGTTTACCCGAGTATGAATTAAAATTTCTCCGGTTATCTCATTTGATTTCAATAATTCTTCCTTATGTAGTGTGTAATGTTTGTTACTAATCTGCCTCGGATACTGATTTTATAGTTATTTTTTAAAAACTTTTATTAACAGCAATATTCGTGTTAGTGAATATTGACTAATGAAATGGTAAATGTATTATAATTTGTTTCGATTTTTTTAAAGATAATTCCAAATATTTAAAATAATGTTAATAAGTTAAAAGTTACGTTAATTTCCGCTTTATACAGGTATCACTTTGATATGCACCAACGCATATAAACGTTTAGCATAGCCTTAGTAAAAACTTCACACTGCTGTATAAACATGTGAAGTTTTTGCTAATTTTTTACTATTAAAACTTTGGCAGTAACTTCGCATGCATTCTTTTAGTTCATTAATTAGTACAGTTATTTTTGTTTCCTATTAAGTGGTGTTATCTCCTCTTGCATTTCTGACAATAAACTACTAAACTAATCAACGTATCGAAGCTGTCTTGTGGAATTTGTCTCCAGTGACAGTGTTGTGCGTCTACGCGTATTTCCGAATTGTCTACATGTTGGTGCCGAAAATAGCGTAGGCAATTGATGTTTGTGTATACAACGTTGAGAATTGGTAGAATATGTAGGCAATGTAGATTATTCCTTTTTTATTTTTTTTTATTGTTTTTCTGTACGAAGTTATAATCTTTTAGTTTTCTAGTTTAAATTGGGTTTTACCTTTATTTTGGCAGTTAAAATTCAATTTTTATTAAAGAAATAGGTGAGATTGCAATTCTAGATCAATCGGTGTCTCCATTGGTACAACCATAAGCAGTTTACGAGGCTGAATTCGGCTATGGTAGGCAGGTGTCTTTTTTAATGTAACGATATCCAGCTTGATTAGGTTAGCTCAGGATTAATTTGTCGCAGAGATTCACCAATTGATTACCAATCAACGTTCAATCAACGTTTAATAATGAAAAATCCAAATAATGAAGTGGAATGAAACCCCCCTCCCCCGACCAGTATACCTTACTCAGGAGCATTCATAGCTTCGCTAGGCTGGCTAGGATTCAATGGACCAATCATTCAGTGATCCGTATTTAAAATGATTACAGAAACGTGAAGGCTTAGCAACAATTAGGGAAATAATAGAAACGAAATTCTCGGCCTCAGTGCAGTGAGATACAACAGTGGTGAAATAAACACAAGCGAAACTACTTAATTTGGACGCGATGAATAAGGCGTTTGCACATATTAACAACAGCTAAAGCAAATAAGGCATTAATGGAATAAAAAGCTGCAGAATAATAGTAGCATTGTAATAAAATTTTATTCTAAAATACAAACACAGCCTTTAATATTCAGTGATACGATCCAACAAAAGATATAGTTGAAACAACGAAAGGAATGAGTTCTATGAACAACTACAAGTCACAATAGCAACACAAGAAAATGATCAAAATAATTCAAGAAGGAGATTTCAATGCAAAAATTGGAACACATAAAACCGACCTGTTAAACCATCATATCGGGTAAACAAGTAATATAGACTCTGTGCGTAAAATGGAGAACGGCCCATCGACTACTGCGTTACAAATCAGATAATTCATAGAAGGCAGTAAATTTCTACACAAAAATATACACATTTAACATCACCTGAAGTGTAGAATAACGGACCAAATAGATCTTGTAATGACCAACAAGAAATTTCTCAAGTCATTACAAGATATCAGGGCAACAAGTAGTGCAGACATTTACAGTGACCACCAACTGGTAAAATATCATAATTTAAAATTAAACCTGTAGCTGTAAAACACATCAAGACAAATCGGAAAAAACTAAACACCGACAGATTAAAAGATGCCGGGCACACAAGAAGCAGCCATCAGTGTAGATCAATAGTGGAAACAAATCTAAGAAACATATATAGAAACCGCTACGAACACACTCAAGAAAGGTGACTTAAGAGAATATATAAATTGGCAGGATATACCATATATCTCTCTTCAACATAATCATAAAGATATTAGAAACGGTAATCCTCTATAGAATTTCATCGACAGTCAACCCGAAATTACGAAAAGTATAAGCTGGCTCCAGACCAGGGCGAAGTTACACCAATTTTATCTTATTAAAAGAAACGCATCTTCATTGAGCAGTCTAATGAATGCAATTCACCGCTACACCTATTCAGATCTAGCAAAAGAAGTTGGCTTCAAAATAAATATCAAAAAACCGGATGATGAGGCGATACACGAAGGCGAAGTTATAAAGAAACAAATCAACAAACCCAGAACAACATTGAACATGTTACACAAAGCCTGGAATACATCTGTCCTATACCGCAAACACCAAACTAAGAATGTTTAATTCGTATGTGAAATCAGTGTTGCTGTACAAGTGGTTGTAAATAAAGGCCTTAAGAGAATACTAAGGTGCTTCTGGTCAAACAAAATAACAAATATTGGCTCCTCGAGATGGATTGCTCATTGCTACAAGTCGCAGAATTAAATGACAAGCAGCTCTCTGAAATGGAACCCACTAGAGAGAAGGAAAATCGGGCGACCAGCTCTAACATGGAAACGAACAATGCTAGCAGAAGCGAAATAACTCGGAAATTTGTGGTCAGAATCATGGTCCAGTCAACAGGAATTGTATTCTCCGACATAACTTTCACGAGCATGCGGCAAGTTCCTGCGCCTCCCTTCCACCATTTAATCCTCCAAACATAGGCTCTATTTACAACCGATTTGTTATGGTGTAAACGATCTAATAAAATTTTAACTTTGCACATTTAACTATTTCGCACTTTAACCTCAATATAAATGTGCTTACCATATAAAAGCTGTTTGCCACATTTTTAATGTGAAGGAAGAATGAACTCCATCTTGAAATGGTTTGGATTACAAAAAAACAACAACATTTTGATAATTGCTAACAGAAATAATAATTTTCGACATTGTTTACATTTTCTACATTGACTACACGTGTAGAATATTAATTATCTACGCGGTGCAACACTGCAACACGGCACAACACTGTCCAATGATTTTGAAGGCGAATGCGTAGTTGCACTGTTAAAAAAAGAGAACAGAAATCCAGGAAGGAAACCAAATTATCAGTAAAAGGGGGCTCCCTCTTTTTATGCTAGTATTTGACGACAAAGAGAATGTTCAAAACATTTATGGAATGAAACGAATCCTTCACATGAAAGTGAAAATCGACCCAATGAAGAGAACCACAACACTCATACACCAATGCAAGAAATGTCAAGATGTGTAAAATGCTCAGGTAATCATATTATCTAGGCATGTACAATAGGGAGAGATGTGCCAGCCAAGTGTACAAATTGTAAGGGCCAACGTCCGGCTAATTATCAAGGCTATGAGATTGCTAAACAACTACAAAAATTAAGAGATAAAACAAGAAATTAACCGCAAAATCACGACAATCGAAGGGTTTAAACATCAAATCAGATGCATCAAAACCCACAACCAAGCAACACAATGCAAAGAAGTTCATTTGCCGAGGTAATGAAAGGTTTGGGTTCAACCAAACATATGAACAGAAACATTATGAACAGCATTGCAGCTATTACAAAGCGGCTAGATGACCAAAGTAATCTGAACAACATGATACATGATCAACTGGAGAAAATGAAACTCCCTCGTTAAATCTTCGTTTGTTAAAATATGGGGTTATAACTTATATCACGCCATTCGTCCAGCAGAAAGGGCAACAGGTGGTTCGGCATTACTAATAGAAGAAAATATAAAACACCATTTAGAATCCAATATCAAAGAAGAAACAATGCAAGTCACTACTGCAAGGATCCAAATTAAACACAGACAGCTTACTGTATCTGCAATATATTGTCCTCCCCGGCATAACTTGAAAAGGGAGGACTACCTTAAACTGTTTAAATCGCTTGGACGTGGTTTTATTATTCGAGGTGACTTTAATGCGAAAAACACCTATTGGGGATCTAGACTTACGACGTCAAAAGGTAAAGAATTGCTTCAAGCAGGACATACATTAAAATGTGAATTTTACTCTGGTGGTTCCCCAACATACTGGCCCAGTGACGGAACGAAAGTACCTGACCTAATAGACTTTTATGTAGCAAGAGGTATATCCCAGAACTACATTCACATTGAAGACAGTAATTCTCTAGTATCGGATCATTCCCCGGTTATCATGACAGACAGTGAAATGGTAATTCAAAGGGAGAGTGCACCCAGATTAACAAATTCAAAAACAAACTGGATCTCTTTCGTGAAGTAATGGAGGAAAAATCAATCTTCAGGTACCGATAAGAAATTCTCACCAGTTGGAAGATGAACTAGAACAAGTCAATGAAGCAATTCACTATGCTGCTTTGGCAGAAGAAGCTTAACATATCCTACTCAATGGGAGTTAGAGAGTAGGTAAGAGAAAAAGACAGACACGTAAAACCTGGCAAATAACCTGAACACCGGAAAACAAAATAATTCTTAACAATTTAGGTAACAGTCTCAAATCTAGTTAGCCTAACCGATGAAAAAATTGTGATTATTCACTGTGGTAGGCGATGAAGGGACTTAAAAGACCGTAAATGCAAGTGCCTCCACTTAAAAAGGATGATGGAACCTGGGCAAGAGCACCTAAAGAGAAGGCTGTCTGTTTGCGGAGTATCTCGAGGATACCTTCCAAAAGCTAGATGATTTTGATAAACGCCCAGTAACTCTCAAAGAATTAAAAGAAGTAAAAAATAACATGAATGTTAAAAAAGCCCCAAGGTATGACTTGATTACTTGCCAAATAATCAAGGCTCTACCAGGTAAAGGCTTTCAATGGAAAGTAGCAGAAGTAATCATGATAGCAAAACCTGATAAACCACCTAACGATAAAAAATCATACAGGCCAATTTCATTGCTGCCAGTCATGTCAAAACTCTTTGAAAAATTATTACTAAAAAGACTTAAACCAATAATTGGGGACCGACAACTAATTCCTCTACATCAATTTGGATTCAGAGAAAAGCACTCCACAATTGAACAGCTGCATAGAATCACCAACATTAATGAAAGAACGTTAGGTACGTAACAAAGTATGCTCCAGCATATTTCTGAACATCGCCCAAGCATTCGATAAAGTCTGGCACAGTGGACTGGAATTCAAGCTGCATAGAGATCTGCCGCGGTATATTCTATATCATACTAAGATATTATTTATCCAATAGACATTTTCGTGTGAAATATGAGGATGCATACTCGGAACTAAAGAAAATCTTTGCTTTTCTTTAAGTTCAGAAAAATGTATTGGCTCATAGGTAGAGGCTCTCAGCTTACAATATACAACAAGCTGCTGCTATATCGGTAAATACTGAAGCCGATATAGACCCACGGTATTCAACTCTGGGGATGTACTAAGCAAACTAACGCCAAATACAAGGTTCTTCGTAGCATCATAAATGCTCCGTGGTACACAAGTAATGAAGACTTTCAGATGGGACTTACAGAGGGACTTATTGATGGACACAGGGACTTACAGATGGAATACATCAAAGAGGAAATAAAAAAGCATGCCGCCAAATACGAAATAAGGCTCCAGGAACATGGAAACCCCTATATTCGCCATATGATAGATAACCCAGTCGTTGAAAGAAGACTTCAAAGAGCGAGGCCACTTGACCTAGTAAACATACCAAATTAAAATTATATTTCAAATAGGTTTAATTAATTTTGGGACTAACCATTGGGTTTAACGCCATCAAATCAGAATTGTTTAAGAAATGTAAAATTTGTAAAAATTTGAAAGATAAATTGTTAGATGAGCACAGTTTCAGTTGTAATTAGTAAAGGAAAAAAAATATTTGCATAGGGAATTTGCTGAGAGTGCAGTTGTACTTGGATCCACTTGACCATTTTGTTAGAGACGTTTAGTTGGAACAGATTTTATATGCTATATGTATTTATAGCATATAAAGATGGTCTCAGAACGCTACCTTGTGATACTTCTGCTGCTATTTTCTTTAATCCCTAGTATTCGTCAGTTTACATACTTTCATATTTTTAAGCACAACTTTATTTATATTTGGGGTTCGAAGTACTTTTTCTATTGCTGAATGGTTTTCTCTGAAGCCAAATTGATGTATGGTGGAATAAGATTTCTATCTTTTATTATTGACTTCAGGCTCTTTCGAAGTAGTTTCTCCAATTTTTTTGAAATTATGGGAAGTCAGCAAATCGGCCGGCTTATTGGGTTTAGGTATCACGATTACTTCTGCGGCTTACCATTGATTTGGAACATGATTAAGTATGAATATTGTGTTAATTATTGGAAGTAGTTTACGAAGTCCTTTTTCAGGGAGGACTTTTATTAGTTGTCCTGTAGTTAAGTCACACCCTGGAGATTTATTCGCATTTAGGTTTAGATTGATTTCAGCTGAGGGATTTAAGCTTGAATTTTGCCTTTTTCCTAGGCTGGTAATTATTTTCCACGTGGCATTATTTATACAGTAGTTTGGCTACTGTGCTTATATAGTTATGTAACTAAGCAATTTTGAAACGAGTGGTTATATAGGAAAAACGAGTGGTTATATAGTTATGGGTCACACTGTACTTCACCATTTGTTTATAAATGAAGTGGCTATTCTGCCACCGAATACAGATATTTTTTTCAAAATTGTGATTTATCATCGACATTAATGGGATGTGTAGCCTCCAGAAATGTTCATTGCGTATTCGTTCCAATGATTGTGCCAACAGTTTAAGGAACCATTCTTTAGTATATGATTGGTGTATTATTTGTGTAAAATAAATTATTCCTATGAATTATACTCTAGGCCTGAGCAAAATGCAAATTTTTGTATTTATTACCTGCATACACATTTTAAACTGTTCAATTACTTATTTCGACTAATACAAGAAATCACTGCACATGTTTCTAAACAAAATCGGATTAGTTAAGGAATTAAGATACAAATATTTTTCTTATTTCATTAATCCTTCTTTTTAAATACGAGTAAGCAGGTTACAGAGTAAAATAGCTGCTTTAAGAATTACTTAGTTTCGATATTAATACAGAGATCTAATATGTTTTCGAAAAGTTTGGATCGAAGGGTACAGGATTAGACCGTCTTACGGTCGCGTCGCCTCTTTATGTATTTATATGTTTGTAAGACAAACCAGTTTGAAATAAGAATTTAGTTTTATGCAAAAGTCAAGTATGTTAAACCAAAAATTATGTCGGTGTGTATATTTAAAAGGTTCTGCCTATATATTGTTTAACGTAAATTCAACTTTCTATTTCCTTAATAAACATAAGGAATCATTTGGTAAGGTAAATATATTAAGATTATGTCCCCCTCGTCTCATTCCCACAGCCAGTATTTTTAATTTTATTTGCATTGCTATGGCTTTTACATAATATGTTTTATTTACATGGTTGCAACATTTCCCATTTCATCGGTAAAGAAAAATCAATTTTATTTCGTTAACATCACATTCTAAGATGGTAAACACGTAAAGTAGAAAATAAAAAATTTATTTCCTGTCAAACATTGAAATATGTATGTGTGGTTTTGTACTTATACCGGGGTCTCGTCATGTAATTGAAGGTCTTCTTTCCCGTTTTGGCTCTCCAGTTGCGCTGGCATTATATATCACCGATGATTCAGCTAAATAATAATTTTTGGAACATTTTTTTGTGAAAATTTTATCATGAAGCATTTACGTAGTGTAGTGTATAGATTATTGATAAAAGTTGAGTTTAGACATTTCATGCGTAAAAGTAGTTTATGTTTGTCTACGTACATATCAATCTCATCCGTATCTAAATAATATTATCGACGCCAAACAAAAAAAATATTTTTTTTTGCACTCTGGATTAAGATTTAAGTAAGAAAACAAGTAAGATTTTAAGTCTGGTTATAAAAAATTGTTTATTTACCTCAAGGCTGGATTTTTGGAAATTGTTGATTTGTTATTTGGTTTTAGTACATAATTAATTGTTATATGTAATGTAAGTGGAATGTGGTGGGTGTTGCTTTGCGCGAGAAGAAAGTGCTGTACACGTATTATATACGATTTTGATTGATTGATTTAGATCTTTGTACTTATAACTACTGACCTGCTTTTTACATCGATTTAAATTGTTGCACATTTGAAGGTTACCTGTATAATGTGTTGTTTAATAATCAGAAAATTACTTTTAGTAAAAGCACAATGAACTACACCTTCTCAGAAACTATCTTATTTCTCGCCTGAGAAAATCTGCAGATTGACCATTTCTTTTTACATCACTATATATCATACTATTAGATCAGTATTGTCCTTTTTTTACAATCGTCAATATTTTATAGAAATTAGAAAACTATCAAATAACTACTATATCTAATTGGGCCATCTTCCTCAAATAGGTCTATTGTATGCTTATTTTATTCATTTTTGCATTCAATCGATATCGGTGCGTATACATACGATACGAGCACAACTGGCGGAGACACAAAACTGTGTGGGTTTGTTATAACTATGTGCTGCTTCTATTCATACAATAATTCGAAATTATATTATTACTTTTATGTGTTTGATGATGGTTGGAAAATTTAATGGATCAAATTACATTTAAAAAAACGCATTCAATTTGGGCTTTTTATAAAGAGTGGTGCTCAGTATATATTGTGTATTTATAGAAATCACTTAAACCCTGTGCGAGATATAATTGAGTATATCAGAATCATCATCATCACATTTTTGTTATCGCATCACCATTCCCCTATGAATTGTGTTCCATAACCCAACATAGTTGTGTATACGTTTTTGTTGAATGTCGACGAGTGAATTTCAATTTAATTGGAATTTATTTCATATGCTCGTATGTAGTCGTCTGTAAATACGTATAATGATAAGTAAAGTTGGGTGTAAACTGAGATTAATCAGAATATTTATTTTTTTAATTTTATATTTCAAGTGTTTTCTGTTTGTGTATCGTAATCACTCCAATTTTCATTTTAATTCCGAATCTCAATAGCGTGTATATCAGCTGGCGTGATTTAATTTTGGGTGGTACAATTTTTCCGATAATTTGGTGAATATACGAGTTTTTACATCTGCTTGAACTGGTAATATACAATTTACCAGCTATTCTATATTAAGGAAATTGAGAAGTGCAAAAGAGTTAACGTAATATGGGGAGTACAAATTAATTCGGTTCCGTTTTTAATTTTATTTCACGACTTTTTCCCACCTCTCAGGCAATTTTCGAATCCCATGTCGATAAAACGTTTCGTCTTTTGAGGCGATTCAAGTTTGAAGCCAATTTTCAATTTCTTCGAAAGAAGGGAACCGGTGACTCTCCAAATCGGGTTGCATCCGTTGAAACAACCAGTAATCAGAAGGAAAAATTTCCGGAGAATACGGCGGGTGCGATACAACATCCCACTTGAGCGTTTCCAAATATTTTTTTACGACTTTTGCAACGTGAGCACGAGCGTTGTCATGCAGAAAAATAACTTGATCATGCCTTTCCTCATATCCCGGTCGTTTTTCTCGTAATGCACGGCTCAATCGAACTAATTGTAGTCCGTACCGCTTGCCTGTAATGGAAACGCCAGGTTGTAGCAACTCGTAGGACACAACGCCTCTTTGATCCCACCAGATACACAGCATAACCTTCGAACCATCAATGTTCGTCTGTGGTGTTGATGTTGAGGTCGATGACAGCGATTGGCCGGCCAAAGCGTAGTATTTTTTTCTCTTGTGGTTACCGCAGAAGATCCATTTCTCATCACCAGTCAGTATCCAATGTAAAAACCCCTTTTTTGTTTGCCTTTGAAGCAACTGCTCGCAAGAAAGAAATCGCCTTTCCACGTCTTGGTTTCAATTCATAAGGGACCCATTTGCCTTCCTTTTGAATCATGCTTATATATTACAATCGTACTTAAACTGTTTGTTAGGTCACTCCCAATGTATCTCTTGCGTTTGAGTCAGATCTTCATTGAGCAGTGCTTCTAATTCATCGTCTACTAATTTTTTTAGCTGTCCCAAGCGAAGCTTATCTTCATCACTGAAATCATCATTTTAGAACTGTCGAAACCATTCTCTACATGATCCATTGGTTGAAGCATTGTCTCCGTAAACTTCCACAAGTATTCGATGTGATTCAGCTGCACTTTTGCCAATTAAAACAAAAAATTAACACTTCCCTCAAATGCTGTTTAGTTGTCACAAAATCCGACATATTTAACAGCGTAAAATCTCGTTTTGTATGCAACTCTAATCCATACAAACTGCATGTTGAATGATATGATTCCCAATACATACCGACTTTGTAAAAGTCTTCAACTCCGCAAGTAACAGGAAATCTTTGGAACATATTTTCAATTTTTATTCATTCAATTTTCGAATTTTCCAGCCGATTTGTAGCCTGGTTCAAATTTTATTTGAGTAATCGCATCCAATATATATTGATATAGGAGATAAAAGCTCGATTACAATACAAGCAACCTCTCGTGTACTCACGCTGGCATGCATTCCATAATCCTGATATTCGCAGATGACCTCAAAATCTATAAAGCCATCGAGTCAGTTGACGATGGGAATAAAGTGCAAGACAATTTTTGCATCAGTTGCATCTGTAACAAACACGAAAAAATTCAAAAGATGTGTATACGCTACATGATCTGGAAAGACGGATGGGTATACGGCCATGATCTACGAATTGCTAAAAAATATTTTTAGCTGTAATCTCCTACAAGGCCTAATCGATGCACCGGAAGTACCAAATTCAATTAAAATAAAGGTTCCTAGTATACAACTAAGGGATCATGACTTCCTCCACTTCGATAGACACAGAACCAACTATAATAAACCAGTGCAGATGATGTGTAACAGTTTCAATAAAAGTAACCGTTTGTTTCATGTTTGATTAACTAAAGATAATTTTAAATCGAGGTGGGGTTACTAAGTCATTGGAAGTTTGGTTTCGACAGCAGTAAATTCTCGACATTTGTTCAAAGCGCGCGTATTTTTTAACATCACAAAACTATTTTTTCATACTGCTCTTCATAAATGACGAGTACATGATGGTTCATTCATAGTATTAAAGTTAGCAGAAAGTCGCCAGCCGAAAATAAAAAACATGATAATAATTTGGAGCCCAAAAAAACAAATTCGACAATTTCGATCAATATTTTTCAGCCGAAAGTTACTAACTATTACAATTGTGAAGAAATTCTGATGTTCCCCATCCCATGTGCAATTTAACAAGATTTCGATAGTCAATTTCATGCAAATTCATTGGTCCGGTGGTCTAGATTAACCTAAGCCATTGATGCCACTACCAATGATGCCACAATGGCCAAATTAATAGGCCTTTATGGCTGCTAACAATAGCCATATTGAGAAGAAATTTTGAAGAGGATACGGGGGTGTAGTTTGGCCAGATTTTGTTAGTTCAATTTCATGCATATTGATTGAATGGGCCGGCGCTCTAGTTTAAGCTAAATCCGCATTGATGCCACTATGACCATTTGATAGGCCTTAATCCCCGACGAATGACCCGACACTCTACCATAGTTTAACCAAAATTCGCATCGAAATCTTGTTAAATTACAACCCCATATCCACATCTGGATTTCTTCATAATTTGACTATTGTTAGCAGGCATTCATGCCCATCAAATGGTCAAGTGGCATCAATGCGGATTTTTATAAAACTAGGCCGGACCATTCAATGAATTTACAAGAAATTGAACTATCGAGATCATGTCAAATTAGACCTCCATATCCCCTATTCTGTTGGGCTATTGTTGGCATGCATTAAGGCCTATATCAAATGGTTATAGTTTCCTATCGAAATCTTGTCAAAATACTCCCGCGCATACCCCAACAGAATTGCTTCAGGATTAGGGTACATTTACCAAGCGTTAAGACATATCAACTTAGGTTAACTTAGAGCGCCAGACAATTAAATTTATTTATCATTGGCGATTCATAGAAATTTTTTACCAAATTACACCTCGCATCGTTTTCACAACTAGGCTAGAGTCACCAGGCATTAAAGGCAATCAAATGGCCTTTGCGGCACCAATGCGGGTTTAGGTTAACATAGAGCGTGGGGCCATTCAATGAATTTGCTAGAAATTGAGCTATCCAAATTTGTCAAATTGCACTCAATTTAGCGCAATTGGGCTAGAATTAACAGGCATTATGGCCTATCAAATGACCATAGTGTTTTCAATGCTAGTTTTGGTTGACCTAGAGTACTAGTGATCTTTCATGAATTTAGCATTAATTGAATTAACGAAATATTGTCAAATAAGATTCCCGTATCCTGGTTTTCTAAAAATTCTGATTTTAATATTTATATTTGTTTTGGTTTTTATATGATTGCAATTTTTAATTCCCAAATCGTTTTCCGTTAAAAAAAATTGTTCGGTTGAATAAAATGCCGGCTGGTAAACTTTCGGCTCAATTACATTAATCAGCTTAATTGGATTTGTTTATTTGGTTTTTATAGCAAAGACACAATCTGCATTATCAACACTATTTTTTCGACTGAAAACTTTCGGCTAACTTTAATAAGGTGGTTCATGCAGGATTGCTAGCTCTGGTTGCATTGTTAAATAATTGCCGTAAAATATTCATCTTGGGTGATCAAAATCAAATTCGATTCATCGACCGCCTTAAATATGTCAACATGGTTTAGTTAGTTGCTATAGCTATACAACCAGCTCCAAGCAGCTCAACACAACTTATAAAGAGTGGTGCATAAGTAACGTTATGATTTAATTAGTGAATACACTTTCTCGTATTTTTCGTTTCAGAATTAACTTTGAAAAAATTTTGGGAAATTTATGGTGGAAAGACTCAGCACAGAACAAAGAACCAAAGTTGTTCAATTTTATTTTGAAAGTCAGCATTCGATTATTTAGACACGAAGATCATATCGAAATTTCTTTCATATTAGAAATGCACCTATCGCTCCAACAATTTACAGATTGGTTCAGCGTTTTCGGAAACAAGGGTTTGTCTGTGATCTTCTGCGTGCTGGAAGACCTCGTGCAGTTCGGAATAGTATGAACATTGCTCGGGTGCAAGCAAGTATTGAGGAAGGCCCCGTCTTTGCAAGGAATTTTAATAAGTTACACCTTCTCCCATCTAATATTCAATTGGTTCACGAGTTAAAACCATATGATGCACAAATACGCATTCAATATAGTCGCCCTTTTTAAGAATTGTGTCTAGAAAACAACGAGGTTATACACAAACTTATAATGAGCGATGAGGCCCATTTTCAACTCAACGGTCGCGTGAATAAACTAAATTGCAGAATATGGGGCACCCACAATCCACGAATAATTGTTACACAGCACGGTGCGGACTATGGTTCTCCTGCGCGATATTTTTAGCGATCGAATAATATCGCGTTCTTCTATTTTTAACTGGCCACCGCGTTCGCCCGATTTAACGGCTCCCGATTTTTTCCTTTGGGGCTACCTAAAGAGTAAGGCGTATGCCAATAAGCCAAGAACTATTCAACAGCGTAAGGCCAATATATGAGAAGAAGTGAAGGCGCTGGAACCTGACATTCTAAACAAAGTTATGGAAAATGCTCTGGAAAGAGCACGTCAGGTCGAAGCAAACAATGGGCACCATATGAAAGATATTATCTTCAAAACATAATGTGAACATATTTCCAAACTATAATCTAAATTTTAATTAATGCCAACGTTAAATAAAATCAGAAACAAAAAAGTTATTCATAATTAAATCATAACGTTACTTATGCACCACCCTATAGATGTCCTGCGGATATGAAACACACAGTTAAACAATATTACCGCCAATTTAAAACTGTTAGCATCAATAACAAAGGCGTTTCCATCACTGCTATTCCAATGTTGTACTTACCACGTTGTACTTAACCTTTACTAAATCGGATAAGAAACAATTAACCAAGATTGCAAGATTCCAGTAAAATGTTGACCATTCTTCTTTTGACCGTCAATCAACCTTAAAATGTGGTGAATGAAAATGTAAAATAACAACATAAATTTACTAGATTCAAAACGTCGATAAAAAAGTTTAATAATGGTGAAAACCAAATAGTCGATAATATAGATTATATCTTTGAAAGTTTTATAAAATCAACCGAAATAAAATCGTAATAATTAAAAATTTCACTTTCACGATCCGGAGTGCAAAACTCATGGCCCGACCCATCTTCCATGTCAGTGTAGGCTGGCATGGAGCTATCCAATGTGCAGATGGTGATAAAATCGGACCTATAACAGTAGGTCCTCGAATTGGCTGACACTGGCGTAAAAAGTAAGGACCGAAAAAGCACACCGCGAAAGAGTTGGAAGAGCCTTGGCCCCAAAAAAAGATTTTGTCAGTTAGCAATAAATGTTACGTTAACTGTTCGACGAAGCATCGAATTGCGCTAAATTTCTTTGTTTGGTTGGGGGTGTTCTTCGAATTTTCTCTTTTTATAGTGATAAAATGACCCCATCGTCAAGATTTTGGTCAACCCAAGTTGAGGGTGGTTTGAAGAGTTTGAGGGGTAAAATTTGAATGACAAAAGCGATAACAATTTGAGTGTATTGTTGTTGTATATTCCGATCGAGGTTGCACAACTTCGCAAAGTTTCAGAGATAATAACAAAATATTAAAACAAAATATCGAGAAAAGGGACAAGCCAACCACGAGTTTTCCATAACAGCTATTGAATATTAAAACACTGAAGAAGTGCTTATCGAACCTATACTTCCTAGTTCCTATACTTTTGTGAGTTGTGGTATGCACGCTCACGCATAGTTTTGAGTTGGTGTAACCAGGGCTCGACTCCGAGGTCCAGGGTCTCCCGTACACATTTTTTTCTAAAATTTAATTTTTTTCCTATATACGTCATGGGATTTTTATCAAATATAAGTTAAATGTCAAAACCTTACAATATTTTTGAAGGGGTTGAACCCCGAGGACTAGAGACCCTGGAATATTTTTTTTTAAATTTAAAGTTTAGGGATTATATGAAATTATTGACATGCTCAGATCCGAGAAGTTAGTCCCCTGGGCCAAGGGGTCGCTTCTTATAAATTAGGAAGCAAGTGTATATCAAAATGAACATGTTTTTGTAATCGTTTTCGTCGGTCGTCCTAATAGGTTTAGGTGCTCCCATACATACAATTTTTCCCAACCGAAAGTCATGAAATTTTTATTATGTATTTTTGACAGCTAGTCTCTAAGGTCTAGAGCCCCAGTACATTTTTTTAATATTTCAGTACGGGAATAAATTTAGGAAACGAGTTATATTAAATTAGTGACATCCATCTGCTGGATCAAGAGGGCCCTTTTATAAGTTTATACACCATTCATCCAATTGTATTCAAATTTTTGCAAAGTGATTTCATGACTTCATATTAAAATGAGCAGGTTTTCGTAATATTCTAGAAGGGTTTGCTCCTGGCTCTATGTGGTTCCATATATTTTTCCGAAAAATGTCTGCAACTGGAAATGGAATTGCATTCGTGAACAGAAGAGAATACTATTGGCGTTGAAGAAGTGTACGAAACGAATTTCGTGGTCAATCAATTGAATCGACCCGTCTTTTTCTAGAGAATTTGTGTGACACGACTGGAAAAAATCGCTTACGTTAGTTGATCAATAAAAAAAATGCAGAGCTGATATAAAGTTAGCAGCATTCAATTTCTAATATCTGCCGTGCAACACCTGAGTAATTGAGTAATTCAGCTAGGTTTTTGTAAAACAAATAGATGATTGAAATATTGATTGACATATCTTGGTCAATCAATGTCCTCGATATTGAAAAAAATTTTTTTTTTCTATTTTAATAAAACTAAATTATATTGGGGGGATGAGGGATGGTATTGCTTTAGAATAGACTGGTAGCTTTCGGAACCAAGCGTCGTACCAGGCGTTTAAACGATTCTGTAACATTTGCTGGTTTGTAGTATCGATTCTATATTGGCGTCGATATAATCCTCCGAAATGGTATTCGGTAAATGGAAGAATCTTCTAAGATTTTTTCTGTATCCAGGAGGCTTTATAGAAATTATTAATTTTCATTCTGGTTGAAATCGATTTAGTTTTGTAACGAGATCAAATAAAATGGTGATGTGCAATGGACTTAATCGATTATCATAACGCTGTACGTATCTTAATTTAGCTGTTGGTTTTAAAAGGATTTCGCTGTGCCAAATGTGCCGTTTGTACTCCATTCCTGATTTAACAAAGGAACATGAATTTTTCCGAATCACTCCATTTTCCGAGCCATATAACATATATTAAGTAAGTATGTTATGGTTAAAGTGACTATTTGGTACGGTCTTACTAACTAATCAATAGGATTTATATTTGTTAACGGCCGACATAATTGTCACGAACACGCGGCAAGATGCTACACCTCCTTTTCACCACTTAGTCCTTCCAAGGTGTATAAACAATACTATAGATAGAAGCAAGTATGTCGGTACCATAGGCTCGAACTACAACCGATTTTTAATCTTTCATTTTTGAAATTTTTCATTTCTCATAAATGTGCTCGCTTACTACATAAAAACTTGAGTTAATGTGAGGAAAGAATGAACTCCATATTCAAATGGCTAAATTAACAAAGCATAAAATTTTGATTGCTAACAGAAAAAATAACTTTCGATATTGTTTACATTTTCTACATTGTCGACGCCATTTTTTTAATTGTCTACATACATTGTCTACACGTGTGGAGTATTTATTATCTACGCGGCTTAGACAATACGGCACAACACTGATCGGGAGGCACCGGGTTCGAATTCTGAGTACAATCCACGATCCGTGATGAAAATGAACACAACTATGACTCCCTGTCAGAATGCCGAACTCAAGGGCTGACTCAGCTTCCATGCCAGTAGTATAGTACGTCCGTGTTTTAACTACTGCGTAAAGTAGCACGTGAAAAGCAAACTACGGCAGAGTTGTGATTGCTTTGGCCCCAGAACAGATTGTAAAGATTATAAAACAAACAAAGACTATTCGATGTAGCATGAATGGGTGCCAAATTTCGTAGTATGGTTTGGGGAGGTCTTAGAAGATTTAAGGGGTGTAATTAAGAATTGTCTCACTTTTTATTGATAAAATAGTCCTTTTTTCAAGATTTTTCCAGTTGGCATCAATCTAACACTGACTATTTGATTTAGAATGGAATTATGCAAAATTTCTTGCCTTTTTAAAATTTGATAACCAACTGGAAAAATCTTGAACGTTCGATCATTTTATCACTAAAAATTGAAAAAATTCTAAATTAGACCCGTAAATTTTCCGTAAATCCATGTTACTTAGAATAGTCAAAGTTTGATAGATTACCATAGGTTATAAATAAAGCCTTTTCGAAAAACGAAGCTGAATCAAAACAATTTATAATTGTTAGTTCTCACTCTGATTATTTCAGATTATTATTAGAGGGGTACGAAAAAGGCACATCTTACCAGTTTGAATGCACCCTATAGACCAACAATTGTAATCAAATTAAAACAATCCATTTTGCATACTGTCCCTTTCGACAGCAGATCCAAACGCAACAACTTTTATTATGGTAGTGCCGTTTCTAACAATTAACAAAAATAAATATGTTACTAATACAATTTTTATTTCACTCAAAACTCTTATAAGAAATACTTTAACAGTGTCTAAAACAAGTATCTAAAATAATATTAAATTAATCAATTTAAAAGAAACTAAAAAATAAAAAAAAATTCGGTGCAAATAAAAGAAAATATTTCGGTAATAAATTTAGGACCTATGATCAACAAATCGTAAAGTAAAACTTCCAGTAATTTACTTTTAACAGCCAATAACAAAACATTACAGAGTTTGTACCAAAACGCCACTATTATCGGATGATTTCTATAGGCTTAACTTAACTTTTTTGAGTAAAACTCGTTCATTGAATTCGTTGAGAGACACAAGTTGAATGACCAATAACACACATCGTAGAGTTTGTACCAAAATTTCATAATATACTGATGATACCTATAGACTTAACCTTTCAAATGATATCAGTGACATTCCAAAACGGATAAACGTTGGTAGATGTTTGAGTGGAATTTATTTAGTGTACTCATTCACTCAAATTCCAGTGCATTGAATAAATTCTACTCAAAAATCTTCCGACGTCAATCCGTTTTGGATGTCAATGATATCATTTGAAAGGTTAAATCCATATGTATCATCAGTATATAATGAAATTTTGGTGCAAACTCTACGTCCTGTTATTGGTCATTTTTCTTTTGCCACTCGACGAATTCAATGAGCGAAATTTACTCAAAAAATCTATCGTGACCAATCCATTTTTAAATTAAACCTATTTTATTTGAAAGTAGTGAGCTGAATATCATTAGAAAGAGACGAAATGAATTTTTAATTTAGTTCTTATTAGAAAAAACATGGCGAGTGTTTCATCTCTTTCTAATATCGTAGAGGTATCTCGTTGAACAATGTGTTTAACAGTGTAGAAACTAACATATGCAATTTTCTAGAATATTCTTACTGTACCATTCGAACGGTAAGCTCGTACTTGATTGATGATTTTTCCGTACAGTAATTTTATTCAGAAGGATAAAACAAACTTTATTGAAATTTTGCTATACAGGTTTATTTTCCGTAGAGCAAGTATATGAAGGATCAATAAGAGAGATCTATTCCAATTGGATATCAAATAAGTAAGCGCAAATAAATTCATAAGTTCAACATAATAATTTGAGCCTGAGTAGAAGACACATACACAGAATTGTTCGAAAACAAAATTGTCTGAGTCGAGAAGCTGGGAATATCTGAAAACTGGTTTGTACCGAAAAGAAAGTTAAAGGGGAGAGTGCTGATTATTACTTTTCATAGAAAAATGATCTTAACTTATTTTGAAATTTAGCAAATACCTGTACTCGCCTCCGGAAATACCACTTGTAAATGACCCCAATAAGTATACTGTGAAACTCCGAAAAACAAGCTTGTTATAATTAGTCCGATAACCGAAAATAATATGTCATCCCGCATTGATTCCACTATAGTGAAGTTTCTGACAAATTAAAAATGAAACAAAACTTTACAACAGCTCAAAAAGTGTAAATCTACAGTATCAAAAAAAAAAACCGTGTTATGCAAAACGAAATAAATAAAAAAATAAGTTCACAATGGAAAGCTAATCGAACCATGTGCCATAACCATTCCATATGATTTCTAGGAGCTAACTAATTTATGCGGTGGGGAAGTCATAGAATTTTTTAAATTTTAAAATGACGTCTAAGTAAATCGAAGTATACTATCGGGTAGTACTGACCTTATTGCATCTTTTGTGGTAGCCAACATATTTGAGCGACCGTCGAAGCATAGATTGTCTATGTTGGAATCATAGAAATTCGAAAAATTCAACCATTCGAAGGCCATTGACAAGGCATCGTAGAGATGACTAAGTAAATCGAAGTATGCTATCGTGTAATATTGACCCTATTGCATCTTTTGTAGAAGACAACATGATTATGCGGCCCGCCGAAGCATAGATTGTCTATGTTGGAATCATAACAAATTGAAAAATTCAACCATTCGAAGGCCATTGACAAGGTATCGTAGAGATGTCTAAGTAAATCGAGTATGCTATCGTGTAATAATGACCCTATGACATTTTTTGTAGAAACTGTCAGTACTACACGATAGCATACTTGGGTTTACTTAGACTTCTCTACGATGCCTTGTCAATGGCATTCGAATGGTTGAATTTTTCGATTTTTTGTAATTCAAAACATAATTATATATTTTTTATTTTTGATTTTATTAATGACGTAAAATCAATTTAATTAAATAGATTTTTTTATATTTTTTGTAATTATCTTGTTGTTCTTATTACAAATTATGTTTAAAAAGTGTAGCATTCTTAATTTAAAGTGAAATTTAAACTTAATTTAAACTGCCATTGTTTTCCTATTTCCATTGGTTTATTTGCTAGTCCTTAAATCAACTAATAAATTCCAACTGTGATTTTTATTCATATCCTCTTAAATTGGAATGATCTGATAAAATGTTAATAAATCATCATACACTTAGAGGAGAGGACTGAATCAGAAAAAAATTGTAAATGATCGCAATCTTAAAATAAATTATACGATCGTGTATATCAAAGTAGCAACTCTAACTACTTAACCTTTTTCATGTATGTATCATGTACGAGTACCAACAATAATTGATGAATACACCACACGCCCTATATTTCATTGAAGAATTTTCATTCATAATTTTACACTACACAACGTCGACTGGAAATATGTATTAAAAGGTATTTAGAATTTATTCAATGACAAATTCGAACCGAGCGAGGATGTTTCCTTATACAAATTCACACCAAAATTATATTTCCTTGAATCATCCACATAACAAAATATGTCATGTCAATCGTTGACATGTCCCTTGTTATATAGCATATAAGGATTCTTTTGTGAATCCTTCGGTTGATCGTTGTGGAAAAATATTTAGGATTTTTGTGATTCAAAAAGGTATAAAACGGATTTTGAAGAGCTCTCTTGTATACACAAACATACCTACTTATCTTGATGTATAATGTAAAAATTAAGTATGCTGTTGAGATTAATGAGACAAAAAGGTATTTATATACCAGGCAGTAAGGTTGATAGTCGTTGACTCGTTGAGATTTATATGCATACTCGTACATATAATTTTGTCTGCCATGACATATTTGGCAAATGGATTTTCCGTATAATCAGTAAATACGCACAATTTCCTTTCTATAAATAAAAATTTTCATTCTACATTTTGGACTTATAAATACCCAAAACCCATCAAACGATGAAAAACTTATAAAATAAAATAAAACTGAAACTAAAAATGGATAAAAAAAATCAAACAATATTGCATTGTTTGTAATATTGTTGTAATTTGAGCCCGAACGAAATGTGTGTTCCTTTCAATTGTGTTTTTGAAGAACGAACATTAAATAAAAAAAAAAATTGAGTCAAGCTGATGTTCATTTCTGTGTGTAGTACTCGTACATTTTTACCATCAGGCTTCTGTTTAAATATGCTCGGGTATACACACATTAAACATAAATACATAGACCTACATACAATGATGTTGTTAAAAGGCTGTTAAATTTTTAGTTTAGTACACCACATTGCATGTACATACACACATTATAATTTATGTAATAGGTACCGTAATAATAATACAGATTCGAGGTTAACCCCTTAATTAAAAATGATTTTCATGTTATATTTGGATTATCAAAGTGAACATAACATGAAGTGATTCTTTACAATTTGTGCACCATCTTTCCGCAAGCACATGAATGCATAAATTCTGAACCATGATTACCTAAGTCTGTATCTTATACTAAAGGATTTAGTAGTGGCCCTGGAAATGTGCAAAGTATGACTTTTGAAGGAGTTTTTATTTACGGGGTTCCCCGAATGTATCTCATAATGCCGGGTCTAAAATACCACAGTAACAATAATAGTAACTCGCCCACATATGCTCTGATTTGGTTCCATTCAATAAAATGCCACCTTCAAGTTTACTTGTTACTTCTGATTTATATTTTCCAACTGCTAGGCTAGCCATCGAATGCAAATGTTGCTATAATGTTGGTATAGTTAGAGCTTATATGAAATTAAAATAAAACAAATTCAGATCAATATGGTGTGGCCAACATTAGATTCTCTTTTACCATGAATGTATACATAGATCTCGAATATACTCGTACCACACTTGATTTCTAAAGCGAACAATTAATTTTCCCGGACTTTTGGTAAAACTGTCTTATACCAGCAAAAAATATTATCCCTGCTTAAATTTCGGAAAAGTAATGAGGTCAACCCTTGTTGTTTGACAATGTAATCTTTAAATTTATTTAAATCTTTTAATACTTCATCGTTGTTCGTATATGCTAAACTTTTCAACATCATTGCAAAAATTGAAAATGTTCTCATTAAATCAGCCACTTCAGGTACTCACAATTTATCCAACTTTCGCAAGCATCTCCCAATTAATGAAAATAGTTTGAATATGAAGTTTTGCTGAAATAAAGAGTTTTTTATCAAAACTCGTCATTTCCGGTAAAATTTCAAACATGATCTGGAATAATTTGTTTGAAATTTAATTTAGAATCCATTTGATTTTAATCGTTTTTCGTCAATGCTATATGCTTTTCAAAATACTTGAGGAAAAATGAAAAAGCTCCTTTGGAGTCTCTCACTTCCTGTGAACACTAGATGGCACAGCAGAAAAGATGCCGTCAATTCCACACTATTCGGAGGCTGGCTCAAAGGATTCTGGAATGGACCAAACATTGCTTAACCTATTTGGGCGAAATTATCAGGATTACCAAAATCTTGAACTGGAAATATCTTCAGCATGAGAGAAGGAAAAAGCTGAGCTGCGTGAACAATTAAGCGACACTTAAATCTGGAATCTATTGATGAAATTAAGCTATTCCAGAGGGACGAATAAAAATTAAAAAGAGAAACAAATTTAACTCTTTTTTTTTTTTTTTAGGTTTCAGTGGTTGCTTACTGCACACTTAGGCCAATTTTTAGGCCCATTGTGACATTCACTACACATCATTAACCCACCCTACTTCACCTACTCACACAACTACAGTATACCACCTGCACATTGCAAGCTACATGTCAACCTGTACATTGACATGGAAGGTGGGTCGGCGCGTGACACGGAATTCTGCACTCCATCAGAGGGTCTTAGTTGTATTTATTAGCATCACCGATCGTAATCGATGATGAAAATTCGATTTGCATCTAGCCTCTGATGGGATTCGAACCCAGCACCTCCCGGTCCAAGTGCCGAAGCTTTAACCACTGCACCACTTGTCAGGTAATTTAACACTCAATTGGAGTAAAATTGGAATAAAAGACCAAACAAGAAAAGGAAAGCTCAACACACAACAGAAATGGCAGAAACTATATCATCAACTACAAAAGGGTTTGTTTCTAGAAGCCAATTAATCATCAAGAACAACAATCAGCTAAACCAAAAGAGAAATCACCTCCACCAACCAACGTCGTGGGAATATCAAATTATCCCAATACATAATGATGTATGTGGATAGCCCAAATTTCTTCCTCGAAAAATACGATGGCGACACTAATTTTTGCTATCATGACATTTTTACTCTCAGCCCAAAAAATACTTGCTATCACGATAGTCAAAAACTGTCATTACCGTTGCAATTTTCGGGACTGAGAGGACAATTTTCGGGACTTATAAAAACATGTTTGTGAAGTAAGCTCAATTTGCATATGTATGTGAAGATGGGCTAAGTTCAGTCTCATACGACTGCGATGGCAACAATATTATTGCTATCATGACATTTTTTACTCTCAGCCCAAAAAAATCGACACATTTTTACTCTCAGCCCCTAAAATTCTTGCTATTCCGATAGTTAAAAACAGTCATGATAATCTAAATTTTGGGGGTTGAGAGTAAAATGTGTCTCTCGACAACACTATATCACAGCAAGTTTTCTATGTGCTGAGATACAATCCATAGAAGTCAGGAACTATTCGTTGGTCCAACTAGCAGTACACATCGTTTGGATATAGGTGAATGTTTAAAGAGCATATACGGTATAAAGGCTTGGAATATATATTACAAGAAAAGAGACTTACAAAAGCCGTTTTATGAAATACTAAAATCTTATATATCTAACCGACACTTTCGTGTTATTGGGGAATACACAGAAATAATGAAAATATCTGCAGGAATACCACAAGATAGCATTCTGGGGAAAACTTTATATGTTCTATACACCTCGAACCTGCCAACGATAGAGGAGACTAACATAGCGACGCCATCTTAGCAGTCGCTGATAGCATAGAACAATCCACAAGCAAATTACTAATTGCGTAATATTGTCAGTACCTGGACGAAGAGATAAGCGAGTAAAACATAATGAATCAAAATATGTTCACGTAAACTTCACCAACAGATAGGTCAACTGGACACCAGTACATAGAACTGAACCCACAAATTTCCTATTCAAACACGGCAAAATAGCTAGGCATGATGACGTGAAACTAAAATGGAAGGAGCCTGTCAAAAGCAAGAGTTAAACATTAAATACAGAAAAATGAATTGGCTACTATACCGGCAAATTGTAAAACCTGTGCAGACTTAATACCGTAAGCGCTGGGGCTGTACAAAAACAACCAATGTCAATATCATCCAGTCATAAGAAATGAAAACCCCCATAGAGATCTGACGATGTATTTCGTCAGTGAAGAAATAAGCAAACATGCTAGAAAATACATTCGTTGCAGTCTACACCAAAATTCTGAGGTATGTAGTAGGTTGGATGATTCAAACCCAGTAAGGCGGCTGCGAAGGAAGAAACGACTTGATCTATTAGATCCAATTTGGGCCGGCAGCCAAAGGGCTACAACCCCACACATGAGAATTTAAATTATGAAAGATAAATTACTAGATAATTTGAAAATCATTTGTAATAAACAAATATAATTAAAAAGAACTTTCAATGGACTGATTTCTGAAAAACAGTTTTTTTGTCAAAAACTCTAATATCGAAGATGGCAGTGATCAGCTGATCTCGAAGAAAGGTGCATAAGTGGTACGAAGCTTATAATTATTTGACCATTTGACCATTTTATATTTAGAACAGCCATTTATATTGACGCTGAAGTCGTTCAAGAGTCTTACTGTTTCCTAAATGTGCTGAGGTGTGAGGAATGTGAGCCTAATATCATAAAATCCTGTTCAACTAATTTCTAACTCGAAACATCTGTTTTCGCTTATACTTAAATCCGTACGTACTGGAGACTGCAGGTCATCATCCATGTGATTATTTTGCAAGTAATTATACAACTGACGATTTCTCGCAATTTGATCAACAAATTCGGGGCAGCGGCACGCACTAAAATTTTGATCGATTTGTAATACAACGGCTAGTTAAAAAATAACATCTCCTTCCAAATTTCTACAACGCAATATCAAAATTCAGGGATTGATAACTGTGTCGGCAATTTGGACACTGCAACGCAGACCACAGCAGCAGACGACAAGCAGTGGTAATTAAAGGTAAATGAGAGGCAAATAAAAAATCACTTTTTCCTTTTACTTTCTTTAAAACAGTAAACAAATTTTGAAGGGACTTTTTTGCAGATTCGATTAAGAGATCCAAGTGTTTTTTTAACCCGGTCCACCTGAAGTGATAGCTTCCACAGGAGCTTCCTCGTTTCTTGCAAAAATTTTGAAAAACCTATCATTTATCAGAAAAATGAAATCAACTAAACAATTCTTTATTAGATTTGCAACAATTTCAGACCAGACCAGTTTTTCAATATTTAAGCGGATATGACGATTTTTGAAACCCCCCACACTTAAACGTTTGTTGGTATCCATTACTATCTCTCCAGATTCGTTTCGAATAGTGGTGCTACGAGGTTGGAAATCTATATTTATTTCTTTTATGTATAGCGACATCTATCTTTATCTTTCTTTTCAATGGCTAAACATTCGTTGATTGTGCCATTCTCGGTTTTGCCATCTGCAGTGACGTAGTAGTTATCTGATTGTCTTATATTTTCAAATAGATTTCGTTGTTTTTATAATATTCTGCTGACTCTCCGTGGAATCGGGAAGTGGTTGGTTTTCGAAATTCTTCTGGTTCGAGAAAATTGGTTCGGGTTACGTGGTTGTTAAAAGCTTCAATGTTCCGAAGCGGGGTTTGTAGGTCGCGTTTTGTTTTGCCATCTTTGATATGGCGATATGGGAGAAATATCTTTTGGATATCAGGATGTATTCAATTGTGTTCCCATCGTTTGCTTTCCGTGTACCTTAATGATTGCGTTTCCGTGGGCAGTATGTGCTGGCGACGACTAAATATTACTATAAAGCTAATTCAGTGAAGCGCGTTTCCTTATTGTTTGAAATATGGTATAGGGGGTGTATGGCAGTAGTGCAACGGTATATTTTGGCACTCAAATTTATTTCGCTCAAAATGCTATTTTCATTTTGATGAAATTCGACACGATATCGGTATAATTGTTTATATGAAAGCTGACTCCAAATTCGTGTTTATGGTTTTGTTTCGTTGAAAAAGCGTTTAACCAACGCGATTATAATCAACTTTGTTTTTACTGATTAGTCGTGTTTCTTGTAGAATTAAAAGATCTGGGTTATGGTTTGGTGACTGCTCGAAGAGTTAATGAAGGTTCTCCTGAGTACAATCTAATCTTCCGAGTTTTAAAACGTAGTCTTTAATTCGTATCCGAGGTTGTTGTTGAGTTTCCAAATTTATCAAAGGCTTATGTTAAGGTTTCGTAACAATTTGCTTTTCACACGTTGTAGCCAGAGGAGTTAGCCCCCACACAAGAAGCCTTTCATTGTACGGGGTAATTACCGGTGTCTGCCACGAGGTGGCACTGTCATCACTTGTTGTTTCGGCAGATCCTGATTATACGAGTTTTTGGACTTATACGCCAGTATAATAACACTGCGACGATACAATGTGAATTGCATACCGAATAAGAAATTTATTTGTGCATATACTTTCTATGTAACATATGCCACAGGCATTGTTTAATCGCAATCGCAATTGCGATTCGATTTTTTATTTTGTTAAATCATATACATTTGCTGTGTTTTTATATTAGCGCCCGATAGATGTATCCGGAGCACTCATTTTTCTATGCCAACACTTCAATTTAGCGCACTATTTTTGCATATAATTAATTTGTTTAGCTCGAAACTGAGATTTTTCATTCAACTTTTTAGTTGGAAAATCGATAAAAAAATATTTTGTTCTACCTATCGGTAGCCGCTATCCATTTCAAAGGGAAATTTGAAAAGGCCTTTGTTTTGTACAACCCTTAAACCAAAGCAAACTTCATTCTCGTATACAAATTTTGACGTAATGACAAATTTTTTTTGTTTTGTAGTTTCGAAAAAAACTTTATAAGAAATTTTCTTTTTTAGTAAAAAGTGGGTTTTGTGAATTTTTGAAGAAAACCAAGAAAAAATAAACATGTGACAAACAAAAATAAACACAAAAGCAGAACTGCCATTCGACTGCATGAAGTTAGGTACAATCTTTTTTTGATTAGTAGCGACACCAGTGAATAATAACTGCCGGTTCAGTAGAAATTTCCCATTCGGCACCGGATAGTGCTCGAATAATTAAACACGTGCATTGTTCTCCCGCGGGTTGAGTGATATACGGTAACTTTTGGTGTCTTGTTGATCCAGTGTAACTTTGTTCTTGGTGTTTTTGAATTATTTTTTTCCATTTGTTGACCTTACGGCCGAAAAGTCTAAAAACAACAATGTTTTGAGATATTACATGTTGGTCAATGCAGGCCAAGTAGCCAGCATTAGCCGTATATTCAAACTCCCAGTTAAATAAAAATTTGTATCTCTTGAGAACTTCATAGGCCGGAAATTGTTCTTTGTGTTTTAGGAAAACTGACAAGATTTGATCAATTCCGAGAGCCGTTATTTTATCGATCTGTTTTATATTTGTGTATTTTTAGTGATTCACTAAATAAATATATTTAATAAATTTTCTCTTTGTAACTCATCGTTTTTTAAAATCACTTCGTAAACTCGATTCTAGAATCGAATCGAACAGTGATTTCAAGTTATTTAAGACAATTTCGCTACAAGTTGATTTTATCGCCTCTTTAAGTTCTTCAGCGTCTTCGAACTGCTTTCCTCCTTCGTAAATTTTTTCTCTCTGCCATTCCTGTGTTCATTCGTGTTGAAATGTCCATTGTAATGGACCAAAAATTTCAGATAACCTAGGAAAAGTATTTCTCAATATTGTTTTTAGGATATTAAAGCCAAGCCGCCTGTTACGAAAATAAATCAATGATTTCATACCATGAAATAGCACCCAGACTACAATACTGCCTTTTCTGCTGTGATACTGATTCCAAAAAAATTCATCCTCTCTCAAATCTTAAAAAAAGTAATTGCGCTTTTTTGCAGATTTAAGATGCTTAGCATGCTTTACAGCACGTTGAGCATCATACTTACACTGGCCTTTGGCTGGTGAGTTTGTGGAATTCGGGCTTCCCGAACGATAGCTCGTTTGTTACGCGGTGATGTAGCTTCTGTTATTCAATCAATTGAATAGGGCAGGTGAAACACTAAAAATACAAATTTTTATTGTTATTTTACAAATTTCTAAAAAATAACGGGTTTATAACAAGGCAAAAATGATACCATGAAATACCACCGGGAGAGCAGAATATAGTTCCTAAATAAAATCAAACAGCTTGTGTCTAGTCTCTTACATTTTCGTGGTCGCTTGAAGAGAGTAATACATTCCTCGGCTTATTGCTAGCCAACCTATCTGGTGATACAACCCTGTGCAGCCTAGTTCATCTCCTTCCAAAAGTACCAGACACGCGATGCAAATTAGATGAGTCTCTCCAGGCTTCTGAACAAATCAAAATCACAACGTTATCTGGTAATTCAAAAGTAATCACCATGACCTTGGTAGCTTGTACTTGGTATCAAGTTTACGCCATTAATCAGGTGTCAGAGATTGCAACCAACTCGTTGTAACGCGTGTTACGTAATAAATCGGTTCTTGAGTGTGTTGGAATGAATGGCGGCAGACTTCATTGTGATTGGTGTTAAAAATGTAGATTTTTGATACATTCACTCTAATTCAGGTTTTCCGCCCGACGACATGTAAATCGGATGTCATAGTGAATTTTATTATAGGCGTGTAAGATTTTAGAGATATAATAAGTGGCGACGAAGATTTGGATGTGTAAAATAAATCCAGATTATCAAAGGAATCTGAAGTTAGGTGAGATTGGAGTTCAATTACATCTGACGTAAAATAAAAAGGATTAGATGGCAGCATTGTAATTACCAACCTTTGCAATAGCCATTCATCAAAAATGAAATTAAGTGGGCACGCTGAGTGGAGTGTTTAGAGAGTGCATTTATACCGTATATTTGTGGTGGAAGGCGGGAAAATTAAATTACATTTGCTGCTCCATTATATGAGACAAACAGCGTATAATATATTGAGTGATAAAATAGCTCCGGAGAAACCAAAGACTAAAACGTATGCAGAGATTACGAAATTACTTGATCAAAATTTTAATCCCACACCATTAAAAATCGTTGAAAATTATCGATTTCATTTAAGGAAGCAGAAAGATCGAGGCGAAGGTGTGGAAGAATTTTTAGTGGAACTTCGGAGGTTATCCATCAATTGTAAATTTCAGGAATATTTAAATACAGCGTTGCAAAATGAATTTGCGTTCGGGTTAAATAGTCAGAAGACTCAAAACCGGCTATTGGAAACAGTAGATCTTACCTTGGAAAGTGTGCAAAAAACTCCAATGGCAAAGGAATTTTCATAAAAATTCAAACTTTTACAACATTGGACAACCACCACCGAAAAGAAGTATACAGTTCATCAAAACTGTTTTAACACAAATAATTCCGGGACTTATATGCAGCAGAGACGTCTAGAAGAATACAAGAAACGTTAGAAAAGCACAAAAAATTATTTTCAGAAGATTTAGGACATTATGCGAACCCAGTTTTTAAGAGAAGCAGTAGAGCGAGAGTTAGACGAATTAATTTAAAACGGAATTTTTTAAAAAGTTAATAGTGGTAAGTGGGCTACACCCATTGTACCTATTCCAAAATTATAAGATAAAGTTAGAATTTGTGCGGCGATAAGTGTAACTCCAAACCTGATAGTAGATGAACATCCGTTAACGAAAATTGAGCACTTATTTTCGTCAATGGCGGGTGGAATTTTATTTTCAAAAATAGATTTAACTAAGAATATTTACGATTAGAAGTTACAGAATCGGATCGGGGAACATTAACGTTAAATACACACAAAGAGTTATATCGATCATAACGATTGATGTAAGGTATAGCGTCGGCTCCCGCAATATGGCAACGGGAAATTGAAAAAATATTGTCAGAGATTCCCGGGATAACAGTATCTCTAGACAATATAAATATTACAGGACCCAACGATGAAACCCATTTAGAAATATTAATCGAAGGTTAAATGCAAATTTTTCGCAGTCAGTATAGAATATTGCAGTTACGTGATAGATGAATTTGGGATTAACAAAATGAAAAATAAAATAGATGCAATTACTAAAATGCCGGAAACAAACAAAAACGAAGTACGGGCGTTTGTAGGCACAGATAATTTAAGCACAGTTACAGTACTTGCGGCGGACGCTACACAGTACGGAGTGGGCGCGGTATTAAGTCATAGATTGCGAGATGGGACAGAGAGGCCAATACAATATGCCCCACAAACGTTAAACAGAACACAGCAAAGGTATCCACACATAGACAAAGCGGCCTATGCAATTATTTTTGGTATTTGTAAATTTTTCCAGTATCTTATAGTAGGAAATTTTCCTTAATAACGGATAATTAACCCCTTTCACAAATTTTGTCACCAAAAAAAGGTTTACCGACTATGTCAGCAATTCGTATGCAATACTACGCAATTTTTTTTACAAGGATTTGAATATAACATTTGTTTCCGAAATACTAAAGAGCATGCGCATTACAAATAAATCAAATGGAAACCTTGCCTCTAACAGTGGAAGAATTAGGTTTATCTACAACTACGAATATAAATGTAACACACTTCATTTCAGGTCACTTCGGTATGACAAGAATGAAATCAGTAGCTAGAGCATATTGCTGGTGGACAAACATTGATCTGTGTGTAGAAGAAATGGTGAAAAATTGTACAGATTGTCAATTACATAAAGATAATCCGATGAAAGTACCAATGCAATGCTGTATAAGATAGCGGAAATTTCTCAGCGGAAAATAAAAGATTTCGCTACTCGCCGCAAGTGGCAGCACAATCACAAAAGAGAATTTATTTTGTTATATAATTAGCAGCGGAAATTTTTTACTCATTTTGTATCTCTTTTTCACTAAATAAAACATCCCAGCGGAATAAAATATTAAAAGTGATCCTTAAAATGACAAATTGATTGATCTCCGAAGTAAAGGAACTCGGTAAATGAAATCTTGAAATTTAACAATATTCGGTCTTTCCGCCATTCTAAAAGAATGACGATGAAATTTGGATAAAAGTATTGATGAAGGGTCCAAAACTTAGGAAAAATTTCTAGGATCTCTTCATGCTAGTCTAAACTAGGCCATTTCATAACCAATACTTTTGAAAATTTAAATTTTTTTATTAGTTTATTTTCAGTTTTTGGTCAATATCTCAAAAACTTTCACTAGTAACCAATACTCTCGATTGTTTTTCTAATAGCTTAGGTCATACTAAGACTACGAGAAAAATTTGGGGAAAATTGATGGATTAGAATTTTCACTGTAATTTTTTGATTTTCTGCGGCCATATAAGTTATTTTCAGTTTTTGGCCAATATCTCAAAAACTTCCCCTAGTAACCAATACTTTCAGTTGGTTTTCTAATTAGGTCATACTGAGACTAAGAGGAAAATATGGGGAAAATTGATGGATCAGAATTTTCCCCAAATTTTCATCGTAGTCTCCGTATGACCTAAGCTATTAGAAAAACAATCGAAAGTATTGGTTACTAGTGGAAGTTTTTGACATATTGGCCAAAGACAGAAAATAAACTAATAAAAAAATTTAAATTTTCAAAAGTATTGGTTATGAAATGGCCTAGTTTAGATCAGCATGAAGAGATCCTAGAATGTTTTCCTAAGTTTTGGACCCTTCATCAATACTTTTATCCAAATTTCATCGTCATTCTTTTAGAATGGCGGAAAGACCGAATATTGTTAAATTTCAAGATTTCATTTACCGAGTTCCTTTACTTCGGAGATCAATCAATTTGTCATTTTAAGGATCACTTTTAATATTTTATTCCGCTGGGATGTTTTATTTAGTGAAAAAGAGATACAAAATGAATAAAAAATTTCCGCTGCTAATAATATAACAAAATAATTTCTCTTTTGTGATTGTGCTGCCACTTGCGGCGAATAGCAAAATCTCTTATTTTCCGCTGAGAATTTTCCGCTATCTTATACAGCATACCAATGCATACATGCGGGAAACATCAAAGGCTCCTTTTCAACGGGTGCATGTTTTCAACATTACAACTTCAACTACCATAAATCATTTGCGTCAAATATTTAGTGCCTATGGAATACCTTGTATCTTAATCACAGGCAGGGGTTCACAATCTACGTCATTAGATTTTCAAGAGTTTTTAAAGAATAGTGGAATTCCCTGTCTACGGGGAAATCACCGTCGATATTAGTATATGGTAGACAAATCAGACCTCGAATAGATTTAATGATCCCAAAATTTAAATGCGGAGAAAAGGTGTCGGCTTCAAATAAAATAATTAAAAGTTTTTATTTAGGCCAAAGGGTTGCTTATAAAGAATATGTGGACAAACAGAGTATTCGGTACGGTTATAGAAAAATTTGAGTAATGTCGTTAGTTGGTAGAATTGGATGACGGACGTATTTGGAAACGTCATGTAGATCGATGAATAGTATTGGGAAAGATGTTAAAGATACCAGAGATAATATGGAGGATATAGTGGAGAACAATAAGGTCATATCTTCAAGGTTAGACACTACAACGAGTAATAAAAACGTTAATGGAAATAATAACGATAATAGATCGGTGTCTGAAGATACTGGAACCGAAGATAATATGCCACGGAGCTCTGGGCGAGACTTAATAGTTGATACAGAGGCAGTAATAGTAACAATGACACCCGCCCCGCGGAGATCCAATCAAATTAAACTTATAAATAGTAACAATAATAATAAAAATCTGTAAATTGTTTTCACCTGTATTTTGTTTAGTTATATTTTGTTAAATACGTTTAAGTTTATGAAAGTAAGTGAACCTATAATTAATTTTGTGAACATGTTGTGGGGGGGGGGGGGAGAGAAGCTGTTATATCCTAACATAAAACGGTTCTTGAGGTGTTGGAATGAATGGCGGCAGACTTCATTGTGATTGATGTTAAAAATGTAGATTGTTGATACATTCACTCTAATTCAGATTTTTCGCCCTACGACTTGTAAATATCATTAAGCGCGATAAAAATCTGTTAAATCAACATATATAAAGTTAATAAGAGTAAATGACAGTGAATTTTATTATTGGTGCGTAAGATTCAAGTGATATAATAACGTGTCAAATCAGTTCAGCATTAGAATCGAACTGATTCCCGTTTGTACTCTTAAAACTGGACGAAATATTTATTTAGTAGAGAAGGCAAATTATTTGTCAAGAAATGCAGTTTAGCCCAAATATATCGTTCACATGTCTTAACAAGTTTAAATACTGGATAATGCAGATCTAAATCCACTAAAATCGCATTTAAGCGATTTAATTTTAAATTTATGCTCAACATAAACCCATAAATATTATAGTGCTTGCCAAGCAAAACTGTAAACCCGAAATAATACAAAAAAACAAAATTAGAAATGTTTTGACTTCGATTTTGTAAAATTGCAAATTTTGACGGATTATCATGAATATTATTCCACAAATCCGACAAGTTTATAAATTTATATCGCGGGGTTGTTTGTATTTATAATTATTTAGCAATAAATTGATTTGAACGTCGCGCCTGCAGCTATAAAATATTTAACCGCTATTAAATAACAATTTAATTTATTATGCTTTGCACAAGACTACGAGTATCTCGTAAAGATAAAATTTACATAATAAAATTTCTGGTAGTAAAAATTTAATTTACAAGTCCAACGCAGCGAAATGTGTCAACGATTTAAATAAAACTAATTAAATTAGAAAATGGATTGAAATATTTCGCCTACAATTTTGAATATTTTTTTTTTGTGTACAGTCAGCAGTGTGTGCACAAATATCTCTATCCGGAATACTACCGCCTTAATCATTGGACAACATCTAATCGAATTCTAGCTATGTAATTCATCATATAATGACCGTTCGCCCATTTCATGGGAATTACAAATTTAGGTACGAGTAATTAATTTTTAAATTTTTTGTGGTTTGTCTTTTGCATTCGGCGGTGATTTTGATCCGGTCCGATTTTCTAAAGACACAATAACGAAATTAAAAATCTCACTGTACCAAACAAACAAAAATTTTGTGAGAATTAAAAATTAATAATTGAAATGAAATGACAAATTGAATTACAAAGTTTTAAATTAAAATAAAAAAAAAATTTGATTGATTAGTGAAATTAAAAATTGTCTTGTAACAATTAAATAATTTTTTTTCTCATTTGTTTTTTAAATTTTTAAATTTATGAATGAAATATTAAAAGTTAATTGAAAGTGAATATTAATTTATTGTTTAGTGATTGAATGTCTAAGATAAGAAGATGATTAAAAATAATTTTTATTTAACGAAATTATAATTAAGACAATTTATTACATTAAATTATATTTAATTTATTATTATTACTTTTGTTGTTAATTATGTTGTACAATCTGTCGTCTTATAATAATTTATTTAAACAATACTGAAACGGGTAAGGTCAGTGACGGTTTGTGATTCTAGATATTTAACCAGTGTGGTATTTTTGATCGAACGGTCGTGATGTAATCGCAATAATCAAAACAGCTAACTTGTACCGGTAGAAAATATTAGTGCATTGCTTACACTTTACTTTTGCTTACACTTAGTTTTATTTCTCTACATTGTCTCCTTGTAAGCATATACACTTATCCCAGCGATGCTCCGGATATCTTCAACCCGTTAAAATAGTACTCAGCGCATTCTCTGCCAAATGGTTGTTTACAAAGGTGATGGTCTGCCCATTCGACGAAAATCTCTGTTCTCAGAGCCTTTTTCCTATCTGACCTTTCGATGCTCTCTCTTCGATATTTTTCAACGTTAATTTTTTTGAATTTATAATCATGCGAACTAGCTAACGGCCACCAAAAGCTCAACAATAAATACCTATACGGAACAAAATTGCTCCAGGTAGATCTCGGATTTAAGCGCTCTTTAACACACGCTTTCGTTTTATCAAATGTGAATCGTCCGGTCATTGCCGCTGATTTTCTAAGAAAATTTGGCCTACTTGTTGATCTTAGAAGAAAACGGCTGGTTGATTCAGCAACACAGCTATCAATGAATGCCACGACGATTTGCATTAATACGCCTACACCGATACATTATGCGATCAACAACGAAAGTAGTATGACATTCCGTGGTCCATCATATCGTCACAGCAGGCCATCTACCTGTATCTTGATCATTGCGGCTACATATCCGGTACGTCGAAAGGGACATCCACAGAATTTCAGCATATGGTGGAATTAGGGATTTGCCGACCATCAGTATATCCCGTCTCTTGTCTATTACATATATGATCAAGAAAAAAGATAACGATTGCAGACCGTGTGGGGACTATCGGCAACTAAATACGGTTGCGGCACCGGATCCCCGATACCGGATTTACCCGATACCGCGCTTTCAAAATTTCTCCATGCACTTACATGGTTGTTCGATTTTCTCGAAGTTAACGAAGTTAACTGAAGTTAACGAAACGGCAAATTCTACACCATTCGACCTTAGCGATTTATGAACGGCATTGTTCGCGATCTAGACTTCGTTTTCTTATATATTGATGACATTCTTGTGGCGTCACATACGCAAGAACATCAAATTCATGCCATTACGGAATTCACGGCTTCCACAACAATCAAAAGCTTCAGCAATTCATCGGTATGGTAAATTATTACCATTGTTTTTTTCCGAAACTTGCTTAAACGCTTGTACCGATTCACTCTTACTTGGCCGCTCTACTGACCCTAAGACTCACAAGAATTTTTCGTGGGCCGAAAAATGCCAAAACGCATTCAGGAAACTGAAGTAAATTAGTTAATATAACGATGGCAGCTCACTCGGGGCCACTAAATGAAGGCTGAATGTCGCGATTGAATTACTTACACAACTGCGTGACGAATTTGGATTGGGTGATATACTTGAGTGGTGCCATGAAATCCATGGGTAGTCGTAGTCTGTCCGTAAATGACTTCGGCTGGCGCATTTTGGAAATCGTCACGAAACGATGTTCGTAGACCGAGTAAGATTAGTGGCAATGACCTTGTCCACTGTTTGTTGGCAGTACACACATAATCGCCCCTTTGAGGGTACGATATCATCGTTTGTTTAAACCGTTGCACGCTGTGGCACGTTAATATTGAAATCCAGGTGTTTTGGATAGCTCGTCGATTAGAGCTGACTAGAGTTGGGCGTTTCTATCGGTCACGATGCTTGATTGGTGTAGCTTCAGGCCAGATGTATGAAAAGGTATCTGCTACGATGTTGCAGTCTCCTGAAATTTTCCGAATATCCGATGTGTATTGCTCGATAAAGTCTTAATGTTGGCGTTGTCTTGGTGAAGGCTTGTCCAAGTTTGTAGCGGAGAATAATAGTTGAATAAGCCGCTAATAATTCCAGATCATAAGTACTGTAACGGGTTTCGGTGTAGTGTAATTTTCGCGAATGGAAGAACATTGGTTCCCAACCATTTTTCTTAAGTTGCTGTAACATTGCTCATATAGCGTTGTTCGTGGCGTTGACATAAATTGCGAATTTAACGTTTGGTATCCGATAAGTTAATTGAATGCAATTCACTAATTCGGTTTTGCATGTTTCAAATGCCTCGATTGTTTCGTCATTTCACTGTTTTATCGATTTTTACGGCCTTTTAAGAATTCGTATACTGATGCTTGATCATGTGCAGCGTTGGGTAAAAAATGCGATATTAATTTATTATACCCAAAATCGAAGGAGTCTGTCGATTCGATTGCCGCTGGCCGTAGGAAATTTTGAATACTTTCCATTTTCTGTTTGACTGACGATATTCCGTTAGTAGAGATTTGAAAACCGAGGAACGATATTTCTTTTACGAATTCCCACTTGGTTAGATTTATCACCTGATTGCACGTGAGAAAGTTGCAACAACCACAAGTTTGGTAGTACCGGTTCAGCGACTTGCCCGATGGATAATGTTTACATTTCCCTCAAGAGTTTCGATTGATTTTTAGCGCTCAGTTGCAGTTTCGATTGCAGTATTACGCACATCATTGTTTGAAGACGATGACCGTACCTGGTTGCATCGTCGGCGACTGAATAAACCAAATTTCCAAGTCCACGATTGATACTTTGTACACATTGGTTGTATGAACAATGTTGTATTTTGCCTCATTGCCACTTCGTTATCAGACATTTTGTTTACACTGGAAACAACACGAATTTGGATAAAAATTTGATGTTTGAAAATCTCAAAAATAATGCAAAGGAATTGTATTTATCTGATTTGGTAGCTTCTTTGGTTTTAGTCAATTTCAAGCTGACCGCTTACCACTGGTGGGGTTATATCCTCAGCTGAATCGACAGCTGAATTTGTTGTACGGCGCGTTGTTTTATGCGTGTGGTTATAGTTGTTGATGGATTTGTTTGCCTCTCCATTGAGCAAACTATGCTTTTAATTGTTTAATCGATGTCTCCATTTGTTTAATTGATGCTTGAGAGAGAAATTTTTTGCCTCTTGCTTTTTGATATGTGACAAAAATTTACCATAAATTTGTAATTTATAGGGAGATTTTTTGTGTGTGTGTGTGTGCTCACGATGTTCGTGGCTTTGAGAATTTCGATGCCTTCAAATGTTCCTATAGTCACCAATTGTGGATCGCGAAGGAACTCCCGATGAATAATCTGGAGATGAAGTCCACTTTTTGCTGTCCGCGTGGATATGTGGTAGTCTTGTACCAACGGATATAACACTTCAGCATCCAGCTCTGATGGGACTGTTAATAGCGATTTTAAAATTTATTTATTTTCTATTTAATTACACAAAACTTTTTTTATTTTTTTAGAATAGTCTAGAGTACAGATTTTGTTCGAAAATTGAAACCTGAGAGTTGGGCGTTTTATGTTGTTCCATCAGCACAGCACACTAGTTGTACCCATTACACGGTCAGTATTAATGTCATTACCACTAAAAGTCTTGCGTCATTACTCCTTCATTATTTTACCACCTTAAACGATCATTATTAATGACATTAATTCCATCATTACTGCTGGAAGAAGCAAATTTTTCTGTGAACAATTTTGTTTAATTTAAAATGGAGAATAAGGTAGAAGCGTGTGTTGCTATAATTTTTGCATTGTGCACTCCAAAAACCGTTCAACGAAAACGCTGGATGAAGAACTGGCTATCAAAGAGAGATAATTATTCTCATGTTGTTTTACTACGAGAAATAAGTATAACTGATGCAGATGACTACAAAAATTATTTTCGGATGAACCAAGATCAATTTGATTGAATATTGGAAATGGTCAAACCATTTCTGGTAAGGGAGAACACCACCATGAGGCAGAGCGTTTCTTTCGGTGAATGAAAGATTGGCACTGACGTTATATCTGATATCTAGCTACGGGAAGAAGTTTTGAGGATTTGAAGTTTTCTACTATCATGTCACCTGCTTCAATAAGTCACGCTATTCTTGAAACATGCGAAGTTTTAATTTACGTTTTACAAGAGTATATTAAGGTACATATTTGATTAAGGTTTATTAAATTAAACTTCAAGTATCAATTAGTTATAATAAATTCTTGTTATTTATTTATTTATTTATTAGAAAATAAATTTATTTTTATGTTTTATACTTTAAAATTAGTAATAAAATCGTTTATTGTCACAAATTGTTCTTCACAAACAGGAGAAATGGACTGCGATGAGCTTTTTTCATTTTCAAATGTGGACATATTGCTGGTCTCATTGTTCGGTGTCATAAATCTAAAATTTCTGTTATCTACATTAATCTGTACGGAATGTCTGTGTAGATTTCCCAGGGTTACCTCGAACATTATATCATTGATTGCTTTTTCAGCGTAAATTCTTTGCGTTTCTTCCAAATTATTTAATTTCACGCTCCAAGCCTTGCAAATAACAAGCATATTGTTCTGTTTTTCTTGCGAGTTATCTAAAAAATTGCAAGCTTTCTGAAGTAGCTCATTGCGTGTTGCAGTTTGACCTACATTTTTGTGTGTTCTTGCCGGTGGTGGTTGTAGTATTGGCAGAATAGATGATCTTGATGCAGATGATGCAGAACAAATCGCTCTTATCGGAGACCGTTCCCTGTTGTCCATAACATTACTTTTACTAGTCTAAAAAAAACAAAAAATTATTTGTATTTCTCTCGGTAGTGAAAGTCTATTTTTTAATCTTATTTTAAATTCATTTTGTTTCAGTTTCCCAAAACTCAGGAAGAATGGGTTAAAATTTCTGATGATTTTGGAAATTTACATCAATTTTGGAACACCTTAGGGGCAATTGACGGCAAGCATATTGCCATTAAAAAACCTAATAACTCAGGTGCCATGTATTTTAATTACAAAGGTTTTCATAGCATCGTACTGTTAGCTGTCGTTAATTCACGAAAGGAATTTTTAATGATTGATGCTGGGATGAATGGTCGAAATTCAGATGGAGGTGTTATGAATTATTCTAAATTTGGAGAGCTTCTACAGCAAAAAAAACTTAATTTACCAAAACCTAGATTTTTACCAAACAAAAACAACGAAAATTTTCCATTTACGTTCGTTGCGGACGAGGCATTTGCTTTAAATGAAAATTTAATGAAACCGTTTTCCCAGAAATCGCTAAATGAAAATTGGCATATCTACAATAAGAGATTGTCAAGAGCTCGTGTAACTGTGTAACTCGTGAAACAATAACAATGGCATGTTGTTATCTGCACAATTTTTTAGTTAAGGAAAATAAAGCGTATATCACGACAAATAATACAGGGACTACTGTTGATAATTATAATCTTGTAGATTTACAGAGAACTCTGAACCGAAACGGTACCTCAGATGCAAAGGAAATACGAAACAAATTTTGCGATTATTATAATAATGAAGGAAAATTGTGAAATTAACGTCATGTTTGTAAAACTTTGTAAATTTTGAATCAAATAAATAAAAATATACCACATATAAAATTAATAAATAACTACTATACCTCGTTGATTTCCTGCACATTGGCATTCACTGGCTGTTCAAATTTATCTAAAAACTGCAGAGCATAAAAAACGTAGGACGTTGGTTTATATACATTATCGGCGCTAGTGCCTGTTCTCTTAGACAACAAAATTTTTTTTAATTCCTTTCGGTAGTTCGATCGCAGCAGCGTATAAATTTTTCGTTTAACGTTTTCACGAGTATCTGTTGGTTTTATTTTTTTATAAATTATTAAAAGCTTATCTAAAGCTATATTTCGTTTGGTTTTGTTTATATAATTTGGGTTAGTTGGATTCCATAGTTCAGGCATAGTTTCATATGTTTCGATGAAATTTCGAAGATCATCGACGTCTTCGCTATTCAACACGCTACTAATTTCGCATGATTCGATTTCAGATGCTTCTCCAACTTGGTCATCTCCAGATGGTTCAATTTCATATTCGAATTGTTCATAATCAAACACATCACATGAATTATCCATATCAAATATTTTCTTTTCTTTTTTTTTAATATAAATCTTGTTACTTCAAGTTACACGATCAATATTACTGTCATTATTAGTAAGTAATGACATTAATACTGACCGTGTAATGGTTGCTGATGTAAATATAAAATTTAATTATTATTTACATCAATCACCAATAATATTAGTTTTGTGCATCTAGTAGGCTAGAGAAACAGCAGCAAAACTTCCAACTCTCAAGTCTCAGTTTTCGAACAAAACTTGAACTGGGAGTGTAATAGGAATTCAGTGGATACTAATTTTTTCTTTTTTATCGTTTGGCAACGTTCGTTCGTTGTATTTTTGTTGCATTAAAAACTTGATTTGGATGCTGCCATACAAGTTCCCAACTTTAAGTATGAACAACATTTTCATCACTGTTGCATAACTTCACTTTGAGTCTACACTACATCACTGTTTAACTTTTCACAGTACACTGTCGAATTTAAACTAAGTCTGTATTTCAATTTGCTCGCGGTTATATACTTGCATATTGCTTTTCGAGATTATTCAATTTATTGCATTCACCAATGTATACGTGTGCCGTAATTGTTATCTATCTGTGTGTTCCCGGCGGCCTTTGGAATGGTAACAGTTGACGGTGTAGACCTTAACCGAACGACTGCTGGGTTTTTTTCCAGTGTACGGTATAGGTAGCTTCTAAAGATACGAGTTATATAAGAACAAAATGCCTTTGGGATGGCCGTTATCAAAGATCATAACACACAATACTGATGAGATTGCTTTCTAAATGTTTATGTTTTAAATTTGTGTTCTGTTTTGAGAACGAAGCATTTCCACATTGCATAGCTTCATGAAAACTTATATTACTGACACGTAGGAAGTTCCAATTTTTATTTGGTCAGTATACTAATGGCTTTCTTAAGCAAACGATACCACTAAATCCTAAAATTAAATGCCATTTGGTTTACTTCATATCTCATATCGTACATTTAAGTTTGATACATTTTTTTGTAAGACAAACTAATTCATTATGCCGTTCCCTTCCTCGCACAATTAAGATTTCAAGAAGATTCTTCCTTTCTAGAAAAAAAAATTTTTCATTTGTGTTTAAAACAATTAAGCCAGTCATGCCAGCAGCATGGTCTAGATTTCGGTTTTCAAAAATACCGACATATCAATCACAGATGTACGAGTACATACATGGAGAACATCCCTCGTCTTTATTTTTTTGTTGAATGCGATTTGATTCTGAAGAAAATCCCTCATCTTGTATTTTTTTTAAATCTTTCTTAATAATAATATTTTCTTCGCATGTTTACTAAGAATTATTTAAGATGAAAAATCTGTTTTGAATTGTATTTATTTTTCAAAATCTTATTATTTTTAAGAAAATAAACATAAACCAGAAGAATATAAAAGAATAATAATAATATTTCTTCAGAATGTCTTCGTTGTCTTCTTACATATTATCGTGGAGATTATCATAAATAATAATAACAATAAATCGCGAATAATAAATATATGTGTACGCCATTTTGTCTTATCGCATCGTTTTTTAAACGTCTATTAATAATATGGGCATGTCAAAGAATACAATCAGAAAACAACAACAAACAAATTTTTGACATCTTAAAGATGCTCTTCTTCTTGTGATGATTTATGTTTTTCTTCAGTCTGTTATTTGCTGTTTGAAAAAAAAATTGTTTTTGTTGGTTTCGTACATACAAAGTGATTTGTTGATAGTAATTTGATTATAATCGTTCACATATGGGATTGTAGGTTGCAGCACACATAAACTCGGCACAGTAGGTGGTTTAATCACTGCTATTTTGGCATAGATTATCAGTCTTAGTATTAGCAACACGTACCATAACAACACACTCCTCGCTTTGCTATATTTGATGTTCATGAGAATATATTACTTTGTAACTGTAACCATATTCAACTTATCATTTTCCTGTCAAATTGTCAAAATCATCAGGAATTTTCCTCCTTCGCTATATATTTTCCCAAGAGATAGTGATCGCATATGAATAAGCGTATAAACAACAAAAGCCGTAAATGTTTTCATAATTAATTTAAGTCGTATGACACGTGCTCATAAATTAAATTCAACTTCATAAAATACACAAATCCCTTTTTTATGTTCATTATCCTGTGTGAAAATCATAACATCATGTTTGTACCTTGAAAATGTGTATAATTTTCCTTCGTGCCACTCAATAATTTGTGTAAAGTGCCGAATAGATAAAGGTAACGAATTTCGGTTATCTGTTTTGATAAAATGGAAAAACATTTTCAATTTTTCCGTGCATTTTTGTTGTTGTATTATAATTGCATTTGTATTGAAATCTACAAGTAAATGAGATTACAGTACAAGTTTGAGGGTGAAATTGTTATAGAAACACCCTATATAGCTCTGATATCCGATCTTTGTTGGAGGAAAAATAACTTTTTGGTACAGAAAATTAATGTTTTGTTATAATTCATTGTTGTTCTTTGTTTGGGTTTTTCCGACTAGTAAATTTTAATGAAACCGTTACTACAAGATAAAGGGAAGGTAAGAACTGACTAACGCTGCAGAAAATTGAATTAGTTTACCTTTAATATTTTGAAGCTCGGAATTTTCCGATAATGCAGTGTCTGTACTCTATATAAAATATTGTTACGAATTTGCCCTGTCAAATCCGTTCTAGATTTTGGCGGTTACAACACCAATTCTCTATTTCTAAATATTTACTAAATAATTACGCCACTACTGGAATATTACCGAAGAATTTCTACAATAATTTTACTTACCGGTGGGGACATTCTGCTGTTCTCACTCGCCTTGACCGATTTCTCCTCCAGATACATTTCAATTATCTTGCCATTCTAATAATCCCATATTGATCTGGCCACCATTCATTCATAGTTTTTCATCCCGTCTAGATGCAACTGCCACAGTTGCTCTTCGGCATCATTCGAGAGCATTTCATTTTCTGTAAGTCGAAATTATCGATGCATTGAAATCTGAGTTCGGTTTTATCCGTCACCTCAACACCTTCAGCTTTAGCATCATCACTTTTAACAAGTTTGCTGCACAACCCTGGGTTACTGTCATTCTCCTTTACATAAGGAATTATTACAACGAAATCGTCGAAACCATCCCTACCATAGGTGATCCGCCGTCAACACTCCCTCTTCCAACTCTCGCTGACCAACAACCAACACACCTCACTATGAGACGTCGATTCTGCATCCCGTGAGTTGACATTCAAAATCCCGAGTAGTTCTTCTTGAACTGTGGCAAAATTCTGGTTGAATTGTTCAACATTTTCGAGCTGGCTCAGCTGATCTGCTGTGTCCTGGCCACCACTCAATTCCACAAAGCCCAATGGTTCCGCTCGACCAATGGGACTCACTCAATGATCCTTATCATCCCGTTCCTCCTTATTATCAACAGTCATTTTTAACATCTGTTGTCCATTGGTTTCTGAATGCTCGACTTTCTGCTCCGCATCGTCTACATCACCATCTCTTTTGCCAAATATGTCAAGTCTCGAGTGGTCTATCTTCAAGTTTCCGATGCCTGAGTTGATTTCTTTAATTCCTTGTTTCATTTACCCATGGTTCTGGTTTTATTAATCAAACCTCGGCTCCATTTATTCTCTCATTTGTTGCAACTCTTTAAATCGATGATCAAAAGTTTGATCCAATTTTTGGTTTAGTTTATCAAATTTGTGGTTTTATTGAGTTATCACGTCTAATAATTGCGCCATATTGCAAACTAGAATTTAAAATAATATTCTAAACACAGTGCTGACAACGGTTCGGTAGTTTGATGATTCGACCGGGTCTTTTTGACTTTGGTGAGGTAGTTGAGATGTGTGATTCCTTTGACTGATTTTGAGCATTAAATTAAATCTGACTCTTCGTGAAGCAACATTGTGTTCGGGTCAATTTTGATGACCGTCTTCATTGGCTCGTCCGTTGATAGTGTGCTGTGTTTGTTTTCTCTAGATAACATTGTTACAATCTATCAATCTGCATAGCAGTGTTTACCCCAGATTAATCTCTTAACTGATGTAAACGCATAGATTTAAATACATTTGAGCATGTGTTTAAATCTTGATCGTCTTGCCGATGTCCAGATGGTGGAGGCGGGCGTTATATTAGAAGTGTTTTACAAGTAGTTGAACGAATTCTGTTTGGTTTGGGTTGACTGTTGATTATTCCAGTAGCTGGCTAGGAATCCAGCAGCAGTACTGATGAAACAATCGCGTCTATTGCTTGTTTTGATGACATATAATATCGGCTTTAAGTGTGTGGTGCCATTTCTCAATGAATCCATTTAATTTGGGATTATCGCTAGATGTTCTTCTGTATTCAAAACCTAATATTTTCGAGAATTCAGCGAACAGTTCAAACAGAAACTAGCCTCCCTCATCTGCCATTATGATTTTGGTACCTAGAAACGTAAGATCCACGTATTGAATAGTACTGTGGCTACTATGTTCCCCTTGCAAAGCGGTACATGAGTGTTACGTACTAACGTTGTCCCTCGGATTCTGATAATGAGCCTGATGTCTACGTATGTTTCGCTGAATCTCCTTGTGACCGGTGCGTAATTTCCCAGTTTGCATGAAATATGACGATTAACCTTGACTTCTTGACATGCCAGAAAACTTTGGATCAACCTGACCAAAACGTTGTTTCCGCAATGACAAACAAAAAAGTATTATAAATGGTTTTCCAATAAGAGGTTTCAATTTGATATTTAAAAAAACGAGTACTTTTTAAGAGAAATCAATGAATGTTTATTTCATTGTAAAGAGGAAGGTATGCCATTAACATTTGAAAATGATATCAGCCAAATGGCTGCCACGGCTACGCTTGCAGCACCATATCCTTTTGATGAAATTTTCCATGACCAATTCGCACATTTGCGGCTGTATGCCCTCGATAACTTCACGAATTCCATCTTTAAGGTCTTGAATCGATTGTGGAACATTGGCATAGACCTTCGAGAAATAACATGGTCAGGAAACTTTTCTTGCAAAATTGCGATTGTGTCGTTGCGTGTGTGGCACGTAGCGCCGTCTTGCTGAAAATAAACGTTGCCCACATCAATATCTTCCAATTGCGGCCATGAGAATCATTAATCATAGCTAGGTAGCGCAATCCATTCACCGTAACAGTTGCACTAGCCTCATTTTCGAATAAGTAGGTAAGGTCCAATCACACCGCTAGCCCAAAAACCGCACCAAACAGTGACACGTTGAGGATGGAGAGGCTTTTTAACAATTATTCTTGGATTTTCTGAGCCCAAAATGCGACAATTCTGCTTATTGCATCACTGAAGATGATTTTTCGATGAAAATCCGGATCATTTTGATGCATTTGAAGGACCCAATCAGCAAAGATACGACGTTTATCGTGATCGAACTGCTTGAGTTCTTGTGTTAACTGAACTTTAAAAGCCTTAAGACCTAAGTCTTTGTGAAAAATACGGTGTAATGTCGGCTGTGGAATGTCTAATTCCAAAGATCGACAAGGAATCGACAAACCTGGGTTTTCGTCAACACTACGGGCTACAGCAGCAATATTCTCAGTTGTTCTTGAGCGACGCATACGGTTTCGATTCTTCACATCACTGACTTGCCTCAACAGCTCAAATTTTTCCATCAGTTTCGGTATTGTCGGCCGAGCAGGTGCTTCACGACGACCCAAAAGTGCTTTAGTTTTGCGAACTAGTTTTGTGACTGAAAAATATTCACCATTTTTGTAGTAGATTTCAACAATTACATTGCGTTGTTGAAGCGTGTATCGTTCCATTTTTAGTAATGGCGTACTTTTTACTTGTTAAATGACAAAAGATATCAGCTTCAAAATTGACAGCTGCCCAAATAGCAGGCTATTCAAAATGAAACCTCTTATAGGAAATCCTTTTACTTGACGTATTATTCAATACGAGAAACTTATCATCACAATCTGCATTCGAAACATCTTCTCTTTCATCGATATCAATAACTGTAGCCTGTTACCAGTACCAACTGCAAATAAACAACTGGGGCCAACTTCTGAGGATCTTAAATCAACAAGCAACGGAAATGTAGTAGAAGCCTCAAAACCTCAGTCACAAGCAGTAAATCTTATATCCAAACATCACTCACTGCTACATCAAATGATTTTGAGACAATAAGTGTGGTGAAACCAAGATGTTGGAAATTTGTGTTGGTTTCAATGACTATGGATATTTGTGTTGGTCGTGAATGCCAATAACTTACAAATTGGTTCAATGATCAATTCGGATGCTTGGCCAAAAAGACTTTTCATTAAGGAATTTGAGTTCCCAAAAGAGCACTCGTTTTTTTTTAAATACAAGAATCCACTGCCGAACAACTTAAAAACCTGCAAAGTAGGCGACCCAACATGTAACTTCAATGAAGGTTTCAATATACGTGCTACGAAAACCTGGTCAAGACAGCGAGAGTTATTACGATTAAAATCAAAGAGGCACTGTGCGATTCAAACGGAGGCTTAATACTTAAGCTGAAATTGATATTAAATCAACACATAACAAGTCAATCGTTTCATCATATAAATGTAAATTTATGTTAACGAGAGAGTCAAATAACCCATAAAGTTTGTTAAAGATATTCCATCTCAAATGTTCCTGCTTAATGAAAATCACATTTGAACCTGGTGGTAATCACTTAGTTGCTTCAGGCGCGTTCAAAACAAACACTGAATAGTGGTTTGATGATAGACTAGTTAACTTAAAAAATTGGAAGTATGCAAAAATGTTAAAAACCGGGAATTTAAAATTTATTTCAAATCAAAATACAAGTCGTAACTCGATTAAATTCAAGAACAAACAACAAATATGGCCTACAATAATATTAGCTCCTCAATCGCAAATGATGTAGCTCACATGTTCACGTCGTTTTTCGTGAACCATGGTTGTGGTCTTGATAATATTTCTTCTGCTGTTCGGAAGCAGCACGCTAATATTTTAAGACTCCATTAAGCAACCGGCGTATTTCCCGAAAAATTTAAAATTTAAAAAATTACAACAAATTTTAAATGACAACTGACAAACGAGATGACATCACTGCTACAGAGGAATATCAACTTCAGCATCAATTCTTAAATTGTTTGAATTAGTTATATGCAACAACTTAAAATCCACAATTGCACGCCATATATCAATAAACCAGCATGTAACTATTTATGCCAGGGCGATCCACATCGACTAATCTGGTTGAATTCACCAGTAAAATAATTAACAAGATAGAAAAACACCATCAAGTTGATGTAGCGCACATCCATTGATGGACTTAGACATTGCTAATAATTTCGTTCACGAATTGCGATAACTTCTGAGAAACGATCTGCCTAGTCCATAACGTAAAAACGTCTCGTCAATCAGAGTTTTTGTACAATCCAGAGCAGTTGCCGAGACGAGTGCAAATAGTTATATCCACCGTGTGGCAACATCCTCCACTATCAGCATGTGTCCGAAGAGGTCGACAACCATAACCTTCAATCGTTGGTCCATTATCGGAGTCATAAAATCCCACGAGATTTCAATTTTAAAACTTTTCTGACAATCCATACAATTATCGTTCACAACCCAAGATGTGGGTACTACTAGCTGAGTTTCTTCAATTTCTTCATTGTTAACGGTAAAGTACCCGTTGCTCCATAAGATATCGACGAGAAACATAATTTTCGTGATTTGGATCATTAGGTTTCTCTAGGCTATGGATAACTGTCGACATCTCTTCATCTTTTACCTGCATTCGTCTTAACTTGGTTGGTCCTAGTTGGGGAAAATCAATATCAAAGGCACTGGATTCGAAAATCTTCTCGTTTGTTGTAAGGTGGTCGAGACAGTGTATAGCCACCGTATTCCATTTTCCTGTAGTATAAATAATTGTTAAATTAAATTCAAGAGCAGAATTTTCAGCTTCACTCCAGGTGCACGGTGAAAAATGGTTGATACATTTTCGGTACTACGAACAAACAAGTTTGTTAAAATGTGCAAACTTGTGACATGTTGCGATCAGTGGACTCATGTTCAAAACCACTGACACATTTTTCAAGTCAGTTTTTATCCCATGGTGGATTATAACATGCCCTTGGAATTGTACATTACGACGAAAACAAAGCCACTTTTCCTGATTTACGCTGAATTTGAATAGTAGTAATCGTCAAAAACCATCCCCTGGCCACTTAAATGCTGATTCAAACTGTATACGCCAGAATTATGACATTAGGAAAACTTCCTCGAAATCGCTCGATGAGTCGTTTAAATGTATCCGGCTCATTTTGCAACTCGAACGGCATTCTTTAAACCTGTGTAAACAAAATGGTATAATAAACGCAGACTTATCTCGGTCTTTATTGCTAACCTTAATCTGATCCGTAAATCTATAGATTTACGGATACATACGATATATCGTTGACATAAATAAGGACTGCTTGGTCAAATACAAAAGGTCATCGATTCTAACTGTGATCTAGTTTAAACGTCTATAATCCACGCGCACAATTATCAATTTCTTGTATAAATGTTTTACGCGGTCCACAATTGTTTTACGGGCTACATTTGATAAGGCGGGACGACTACGGAAAGCTGACTGGATCTTTCATCTTGATTCGTCTTCTCCTGGCTTGATCTTTCTATACAAGAAATATCCTTTGATGCAAAATATCGTACGTGCTTGGTTTGACAAAGTACTAACCATCGCTTTTACATTTAAAAAATTGTATATTCTACAAGAAATATCCTTTGATACAGAACACGTGGCTAGTTTGAAAAGTACTAACCATTGCTTTAATATATAAAAAAATCGCATTTTCTATAAGAAATATCCTTGGACGCAAAATATTGCATGTGCCTAGTTTGTAAAAGTGCTAACCATCGCTTTTATATTTAAAAAAGTTTTTATTCTATAAGAAATATCCTTTGATACAAAACATTGTACGTGGTTAGTTTGAAAAGGTACTAGCCATTGCTTTTTTATTTAAAAATCATCTTCTACCAGAAATATCCTTTGATACAAATATTGTACGTGCTTGGTTTGATAAAGTACTAACCATTTATATTTAAAATTCTTTTACAATAAATATCCTTGGATACAAAATATTGTACGTGAAAACATCTTTTGTTTTTAGTAATGACATTTTCAAACACAGTTCTCAATGAAACGTTTCGAAGTGGACGTATTTTTTAATATTTTTGTCTAAATTAATACTAATTTGTGTAAATTTTAATACCCGTATTTGCCGATTACCGGAATAAAGTAATTGTTGGTGGCTATATTTCAGGTATTAGATCTATATTTCGAGTTTATAAATGTGTCAATCTATGATTACTCTTTGTTTGTAGTTATCATTTCATTTTTGGTTAAAAATGCCGCATTTTGCTTAAAGAACGATGAACGAAGTTGTTATTGTCATGGTCGGAACGGATTTCGATCGATATGATATTATTATCCATAGACGAAATGAAAGTCGACAACGTGTTACTGAAACACACAGATCGTATGATCCTCAATACCCAACACAGGGTTGGCAAGAAGAATACAGATGCCATTTTAACGTAATGCAAACTAATCCAGCAACAGTTGCTGCAACGATGAAAGGAGATTCCTGTATGAATTTTTATGAGTATCCAATTATAATGAAAGCCCGGTATGTACATTTTTACTTTTCCTACTAATAAAGATGCTAGTAATCTTTAAGTATATTAAGAATTGTGGCATCATTCACACGTGTGCTTTCCTATTGATGATTGGTGTAAATCTATAAAACTACCATCTTAAATAACGGTTTCGTCGCCTCTTGATGTCTAAAATGACTAAAACTAATAATTAATCATCCCACTAAAATTATAAATGTGAAGTTTGTTTGAATGTTTGTTACTCCTACATGCCAAAACTACTGAACGGATTGAGCTAAAACTTTGCATATATGTAGTTGTATACCAAGAAACGAGGCAATGAACGAGAATTGCTGAGGTAAACCCAAGCATAGCGCTCACAAATAAAGATTCCGCAACTGTAATTATATTGCATGGTAAAATACAATTTAGTTCCGGGTCCAAATTCCAGATTATATTTGGAAGATTAAAATCACCAAGCACAAGAAGTAAATCTGACGAGTTGTTAAATAACTTCATCAATCGCATCGGTGCAAGTTGCATAATGATTACTATTTGATTGAGGTTATTAAAATCAACGTTTTCGTGCTCGAGTGTCATTCTTGGCAGTTTATACACTGTATTGGTTGGGCCTTTTTTTTGGTTGTGTAACAGTGATGCATCTATGTATGAGGTACTTTAGTTTATATATTTGTGAATTTCCCCTTTTTCAAAATGGTATATGCGTCAAATGTTGGCTTCCAAGTGCTTAAGTGTTTCTGGTTTATCGGTGTAGACGTGCGACTTGTCATATCCCCAGAAAATAATAACTATTGCTGGCGTCAAGTTAGTAATCATGTTCCTGTATCGCGCACCGTTGACGTTCTGACCATCATCATTTTTGAAGGCTTACAGTGGACCAAACGGGGACTTTTTCTGGAAAATGAATGAAATTTCGACAATCGCTTGTGGATTATCATCGCTCCAAATGCGGCAATTCTGTTTATTGACATAGCCATTTAGCAAAAAGTGTGCTTCATCACTGAATACAATTTTCAAATGAAATTGTGGAGCAATACCAATGTTTCACACAAGTTTAATTGTTGAGCACGATGACGAATTGACCCATTTGGATCATCATCAACTCTACGCTGCACACCATCGATCGCTTGTTGCATGCGTACTCTATGACGCCTCACGGAATGCGTATTATCGTTTAAAGTAAACGTATTGCGAAAAGATCCATAGTTTCTCAAATTAATCGCTCTGATGGACGATTATGAGCACCATAAAAAGCACGTATAATGCCCGATGCATTTCTCGAATTGAACCATGTTTTTCAAAATAAATCTGAGCAATTTGCAAGCGTTGCTTACGTGAGTCTGTTCATGATGAATTGAAAAAAAAACTAACCTCAGAACAAATGAGAACTGTTAAATCAGCTGTCACAGAAAACAGTGTTGCCAATTTAAAGTTCTCCGCCACTAAAAAACAAAAAACACCCTTCTCATTACGTTTAGCTCTCACTTTAAGGGTAGAATCGCTACAGTTATGGTTTCATATTCAACATTGAAGGTGAAATTGATCGTTGGACAGTACTCTCAGCCGACGGTTTTATACGCAACCCTGTCACCATACTACTTTTTAGGAAAGGATTGTTCAATTCTGTAAAGTTGTTTGTACTTCAGTCAGCCATACTGAATGAATCACCCAACAGGCTTACAATCTCAGATTTATTACTTGTAGCTGTATATGGTGTAGTAGCCAAGCGTTGCATCGCTATATCACTGGCGATAGGTGAAATACATATTTATGAAAATTAAAATATTTTATCGCTATTGTATGGATATGAGCTTAAGGCACATGGAGCAATGTAATGAGCACATGGTTCTATGCAAATCCGTTTGGCTATATTTCATACGGTAAGACGTGAAAAGAGAACTGCGACAGAGTTGAAAACAAACAAAATTAATTTTACAAATTCAACAACAATATCTGTTAAGAATTTCACTTTGGGTAAAACGCACACTTAATTCTTCCGAATCAACTCGGCATCAACACTTGCTGTATTATGCCAGGGTGTACTCGTATAACTATCTCTCGGGGGACGAATTGATTGAATTAATGATTAAAAGTTTCATTTACGGGACGTGATTTCTAAATTAATAGAAAGTTGTAATAAATCACACACAAATTTGAAAAAATTAATTCTTCAATTAAAATTTCGCAAGGGTTCGTAAATTACCTGATTGTAGCGCGAATTAATAGAAAATTTCTTTACTCGAACACAGATTTCATATAATTTTTCTCACAAATTCTCAATGGGTTTACCACATGTAACCGCACATTTCATTGCACCATATGCCACACAATTCAAGCTGCGTTCTTAAAACATTATTGACTTTGGTTTATTTTTGTAAATATCCATAAATGAAGTTAATTTAACTCTTTTCTTTCAATAATTTTGTTACAAATCATCTTAAAACGAAGAAAGGGTTAAGTAAGAAAACAAAACTCAAAAAAATATTTTCTTTTTCCAATTATTATTGTTTATTTATTATATTTCTTAACTTTGTGACCTTTCATCCTATTAATGCCGACCCTTTTACAAGTATTTGTAATCGTGAACAGAATTATATTTTTTCTAAATTTTGATAAAATATCGAATTTTTTCTTTAAATTGAACCCTAACATTGTAGAAAGGAGAATTATTGATTGATAACCCTTTTCGCGTAGGTATTGTTATATATAGAGGAAATGCAGGTGAAGAATTCTGGGTTTCCAGAATTTTGTGAGAAAATACGAATATAAGTGCAGTCAGTGTGCGCGTACTATTAAAGGGTTAAAAATTACAAAATTATACAATTTTTGTGCAATATTCGATCGGGCTGTGGGAAATATTTAGAAATTCTCGCACCCATAAACTATTTATACCGAAATTAATTTTTTTATTCCAATTTTAACTGGAAATGGTAAACAAATATTTTTTTATTTTGTACGTTGTTATTTGATCCACGGTAAACGTATTTAATTTCACATCATACATTTTCCGAAAACTGAAAAGCCGAATATAGAAAAAATCCATTAAGGATTATCACCAGAAATGGAATAAAAATTTATGTTACGCTCTAAGCGAATTTCTAAAATCAATAAAAAAAATTTGACAAAAACGAAAATTAATTTTCATAATCGTAAATGCAAAACAAAAGAAAACGTTTATACGTAAAAGGGTTACAAAATATACGGTCGTTTCCATTTTCATTAATGCGAAAACCTTGAACTTTTAGTATACAACAGCATTTGTGGTATATAGAAAATTATAGAAGGGATTGTATTTTGTGCAGGCAGATCGAATTACGCGTATGTTTAGCCCCAAACCAAAAAATTATATTGATCGATCGTCAATACTTGTTAGTTGATTAGATATGATTTATGGTAAAACGGGGGGAATTCAAGTGAAAACTAAAGATTTTAAAATAAATGTCTGCAATATTTTTGTGTTGTTTGTTTAATGAACCATCAGGAAAATGGGTTATCAAATTTATATTCATTATACAGTGGAGTAGTTCACCTTGCTGTATATATGTAAACCTATTATTAAACCGTTACTCAATTCAACTAATTTAAATATACGTAATTCAACCTGTCTGTATTTCAACAATTATTTATTGTTTATTAATTAAATAAATTTCCAAAAAAATATTTGTATGGTCTAAGATCGGGTCAACCATAAAATAACAACGGACCACAAAATTATCTCATAAAAATTTTTTTATTGTTATTACCGGCGATGCGTTTAAATATTCGGTTAATAAATAAATGTGATAAATAAATTATTATTAATATTACATTTAATATTCAATTATTATTATAAATAAATTATAAATTTTGGGTTTATGAGAATTAAAATTTACGAAAATTTATTATAATTGCGCGTGCAAATGACATCGCACATATTAACCAAGGGTATTTGCATAAATTAAATATTTTTAATTAAAATTAAAATATTTAATTCTTTTTAAAAAATTATGCAGACAGGATGCTAATGTTTGAAAATTATACATTATATTAGCGGTTTGTGAAAAAGCACCTAAGTAACTTACACAGGTGTATTTCTCAAAAACGAATCTCAAGACTAATTTCGAAAAGTTAGTAGACACCCGGTTGATACATAAAAGTTCATCATGGCAAGGCATGCTGCGTTCGGGACTCTTTCTCTGACAACTACCTCGTTATTCAGAAAATATTGCTGTACTAATGGAAATCGGATTCGATAAAATGAAAGAATCTTACATTTACTTACGTTTAATAATATTGTTAGTCATCCATTCACATAATTTAGACAAATGCTGGCAATTGTAGCAAATATTTGACTTCCGGGTGGTCATGTGACGTTGGTCCAACATTCAACACATAAAAATAATATGGCAAAGCCAAAATATACGAAATATTTCTATAAGTATCAGTGTCAGCCCAGACAATATTCCACAAGACGCTATTTACTATAGTAAACTCCCAAAACATGATCTACCTCTACAAAAAAAACCGCCATATTTATACTGGCAGCCAAAAATAAAACTGTCGTTATACTATAATATATCGTGACATTCGGAATTTTACTGCCAAACAAATAATCATTAAATAAATGAAAAATTGTTCAACGAATATTAAAAAAAAAGATTAATTATCTATTAATTTTGGGATCTCTCGGAAAGACTCTTTATATTGAAAATATCAACATATCAACAATATGAAGCATGAAATGAGTTTCCTTTTTAATTCCGTGTAAAAATTATTCGAGTAATGCCGTTAGATTTGGGATGTTTTCTATTAGAATGTGCTTAGGAGCAAAGCGAATAAATTTTTTGGAGGACGTGGAGATCAGGAGGATTGCGATACCAATATAAAATTTCCAAATTTCAATTCGTTTTAATGCTGATGGCAATATATAAGCCGAAATGCTGTTCTATTAAACCGTACTTAGCAGAATTCATGTCAATAACTATTTTTCGGGATTCAGGCATTAAGTAAGACAAAATAAAACAGTTTTATTTAAAACTCAGAACTCTGAGTCTACCAAAAACCGATTATTGGCATGGGTGCTTTTGAGCAGCCTCTAACAGAAAAGCATCTCAAATAATTTCGAACGGACATAAAACATGCAAATTTTGTTGAAAGAGATATTTAGTTAAATATTGATAACGGGCACCCTCCAGACCTCCGATTCACCCAAAAATGGGTAATGGTATGCTTATGGACACCCCATAACAACAAAGTATCTCAAAATTAACGGCAGAACTCGCGTCATTTTGACAGGAAAAAACTAACTAATTTTGATAAAAGGTACACACAAAGGTACACGGGAAACCTTCAGAGTTCCAATTCTCCTTAGTACGATTACTGTCATATATATGGTCCTGAGCAGCCTATAATAGAAAAGCATCTCAAAGTTAACGGCAGTACTCGAAATTTAAGTAAATCGAATGCAAATTTTCTTGAAAGGTTAATATAGGAAATGGAATCTGACGTATGCGAAGTGCAATATCTTTATTGTTTCTGTATCTTCAATATCCCCAGTCTAGACGGTCAAACATAGAGTTAGCTCTAGCTATGCACTCTTCGATTTGATTAGAGAAACTAATATTTTCAACGAAAGTAGCCCCTAGGTCTTTATTGATATATATTGACAACGGGAACCATCTAGACCTACGATTCTTCTAAAAATAATTGTTGCATAGGAGCATGTATACTCGGATAATTTCGACACGTAAAGAAAAAGAATTTAAATTTTGTTGAAAGGTACAAATTGATACATATTGGCAACGGATGCTTTCCATACCTCTGGTTCCCACAAAAATGATTATTGGCATGTATGCTCGGGTTCACCCCCTACAAGAAAAGCATCAAGCAACAGAACAAAAATTGTCAGCAAATTTAGTGGTCGCGCCCCTTTCATTCTGAGTAAAACAACAACTTTCGCAAAAGCTGCAAGAAAAAATCACATTGCATTGTGTAACGGTGCATTTCCAAATAAAGTAGAAGCATTTAAACGGCTCATACCAATATCGATTGTCGAAGCTATTGTATTAGATACAAATAAAAAAGCTAAACGAGCATATGAAACACATTTGAACTATCCCAAGAATATGCGATATAGGACCAATGTAAACGGTGATGAATTGTATCTTGCCTACATATCAATTTTATTATACGCTGAAGCTGAAAAGTCATGTTCAGTGCAGGCCAAAAATCTGTTCCATGAGTCGCACACACCTCTCTTTCGAGCTGTGATGTCTCTAGCAAGATTTGAACAAATAAGTCATTTTATTAGATTCGATGACACGACGCACGATTGTACGACAATACCAGCTCGCATGCAGTCGGACAAACTAGCTGCATTCCGCCATGTGTGGAGTTTATTTCAAAACAACCTTGCATTGATGAGCAGTTGGTTACAACCCGAGGAAGATGTAGCTTCAAACAATACATCCCAAGCAAACCGGGGAAGTACGGGATACACATTTTTTGGCTTGCCGATGCTACTACGAATTATCCATTAGCAGGAGAAATATATTTGAGCACACAGCCAGCGGAACAGATATCTCAAAATAGTGCTCACGATCTCGTGCTTCGTCTTAGTGACCGTTATCTCGATAAAGATTTCAACATCAACATGGATAATTTTTCACAAGTGTCCCTTTAGCAAAGGACTTAAATAAAAAACAAACAAAACAGCTTTGAATTGGCACAATACGATCGAATAAACCGGAATTACCGAAATGGTTCACGTATTCGAATGAAATAAAACGTAGAGAAGCATATTCTACTATTTTTGAGTTCTCTGATAACTTGTGTCTTACTAGTTATGCACACAACACACGCGGATGAAGCTATAGATACTAACACCCAAAAACCGCAAATTATTTTGGACTACAATGCTACGAAGGGTGGTGTTGATATGTTCGATCACATGAACTGTTACAACATGTTGGATGTAGACACCCTTGTTGCTTATCACACATTTCAACTGAGTAATCCAACCTTGTGTACGTCATCGAAACGCGAAAATTATTTTGAAAATCACTAACCAGGTTTACAGTTAATTGGTTATGAGATTACGAACATTACAATACTCCCGGAAATTCTGAACAATAAAATAAAACAAAGATGAGAAGCATGCAAGCGCGCAATCGAAAAGAGCAAAAGCTATACGACAAGTACAGACCCAGTGGCTGATGAGGATGAAGACTGTAATTTGAATTTTGTCTTTGTAATTCACCTTCTCTTCGGTACCACCAGCCATGCGACCAAGAACGCATTCACCAAATTAAATATTTTTGAATAATAGTTATGTAATATATTTTCAAAAATAAATCAAATGGATTCAAAATAGCTAATCAAACAAATTTGTGTGTAGAACAGAGCACCGAATTTTTTGAAAAAGGCTGTTTTAGTTCCAACTAAACAAAATTCCTTGCTCTGTTCTACACAAAAATTTGTTGGATTAAGTATTTTATTCTGTAGGACATTCATTTTCCAACATAAAAAATATTGGGGCATTGAGTACCCCTAAGTACGACAAAGCGGATTAACTCATTTGTATGGCTAGAAAATCCACGACTACATACCTTCGGCAAAAGAAGCGCGAACTTATGAGATCATCCATCGAAAACATTAGCTTCCAAGTGGAATAAGGAAATTTATGTGACTGCGTTTTGCTAGCGCCAGAAATCTCACTAAAGATTTTCGCCCAAGAAGAATCGCATAATTGATTAAGCCCGGAGGCACTACTCTTGCATCAATTTTATACGATCTCATCGTCTCTATTTGGGACCAAGAAGAGCTCCTGGAGAATTGGGAGACCGCGCTCATACGTTCGCTAAACAAAAAAGGCGACCGTCATAACTGTGGAAACTATCGTGGCATAGCTCTATTGAACACTGCTTACAAAGTGTTAGCTAGTATTGTATACTCGCCAGACTCATCCCTCACAGCCAAAAAAATCATTGGCCACTAAAACACTGTGGTTTACGCGCCAACCGATCGACCATTAACCATTGATTTACCATGAGGATGATTTTGGAAAATGTTGGGAGTACAATATATGCATACATCAGCTAACCATAATAATCTTCCGACAGACATATGACAGTATAAACCGCGAGAAAGTATGGGCAGCGCTCATATGTCTAGAAATTTCAAAAAATTCGTTTCTTTATGTAAATTAACAACGCCTAGGTCTCTAAGTAGAATCGTAATTGAAGGAACTATATAAAACTCGCGCTTGTGCTGTTCAATTTGGCGCTTGGGTGCGTAGTAAGGAAAAGCAACATTGAAACTTGGCGCTGTATATATAAAAAATCAGCTCAAATTTTTGAATATGAAGATGATATCATGCTCCTTGCCCGAACACCTAATGATACAAATACAGTTCCATTCCGCTCGATCGCTACGCAAGAAAACTTAGTTTGGAGTTGAACAGTAGCAAAACCAAACTTTTAACAATACTTATGGAGGTGCTTCACCTCCATGGCAAATATCAGAATTGGCGACCATATGGCGCTAGAGTTCGTTAATGAAAAAACATATATGGCATTGCAAATAACAAATTTGAAAATGAATTAGAAAGTCTTGAATTATTTTAAACTTATACTAATTTCATATACTAGTATTAGAATGAAAAACAATGGGTTATCTAACTTTAATCTGTTCTGAGGCCTATTCATAAGAATTATGATCATTTTGATCAAACGCCTTAGAAAAGTCAGTATAAATAATGTCGAGCTGCGTTGTTTAAAATCAATATTCTTCTGAATAGATGGTCACAGAATAATACAAGATTTGTAACTGTTAATAGATTAGATTCAAACAGTTTTGGGATGGTGGAGAGAGATTTCACTTATATTATCAGATTTGAGTGGAACGAATTCTGTTGGAAAGTTTTCATTAAAAATGAAAGCAATTGGAAAAGTTAAAATGTAAGGCATCTTGATTAACTGGCACATAAACTTATTCGACGAGATGTTTAGCAGAAGATATCTGGTGAAGATTCAGATGAAGAAATAACAGCGTGGAGGAAAAATATTCTTCGCCGTGAAGCCTATGTATAAGGTATGATTCTCGTTTCGATAATTTTTGAGGCGCGATAACTCATTGTTACACCAACATGGATCGCAGAATCGTAATTAATATTCGTCGAAGGTACGTTCCTTTCGATACCGGCCTTAATACATGCATTAAACAGTGATACGATCCGGTAGTCGGCATTTCTGAAATCTAAAAAAGAACTATTAGTCTGAAAAGTAAGATCGCAATTTGCCTAAAAAGATATTAATCATAACTGGAGTGTATATACAGAGAAGAAGAGATTGAAAATTTTCCGTACGGCTATTGCATGTCTGGAAACGCCGCAAAGAGATCTTTAGCATCAAACCACGTCGTACCCTCAGGAGTCAAGACACCAATAACCATACGTTGTTCGTTGTTTCGTACTATTGGCAGGCCGATAACGCCAATGAAATTCAAAATCTCGATAGGTCTATATTTGAGTTACTGCAAATGGGAACTCAAAGAATCCGAGATGTTAGCAACTTTAATGTGAACTGTGAACGGCAATAACATCATGAGTTGGAACTAATGAAAATTTGAATTACTGAATGGACGAACAAAAATACCACTTGACCAGTGCTCATGCTTGAACGAAAATGGATCTGCTCGTTGATCCGGTCACCTATTTTATAGTACAGGTAGTAGAAATAGTAAGAGCACATGAATTTGCTAGAGTCTACATTAGGTTGCTCAGGTTAAATAACCACAAACTAACGTGAACGCGAGTTTTTAATATACACGTTTTGGCAACCATTCGTTGGCAGGCGAAATATGCTTTATTACCTTTGTTGGTGATACACGAAATATATAGAATTTTGCGAATGTCGGTCTTTGTTGAAACGTAACCCTCAGATTTTAAACATTTGACACCATATGAAATTTGTTTGCAATTTGTACGCAGGGAATAGACGAGTTAAATATGACTGGTGCTTACACAGCCTAAGAAATGTGTAAGTTTGAGCTTCTTTAGGAGTTTGCATTGGGCTAACAACAAAATGTCCAAATTGGAACGAACCCTCAATTTAAATTTAATCTTAACAAGGATCGGAGATCTTAGTTCGTGAACTAAAGACTATATGTTTAAAAATTCGGCAAGTGAAATTTATTCAGCCTGAATCGTCGAAGAGCCTCATCGAGCTCATGGCTAATCGGGATACAACTCAAGTTGTTTTCTATTTATATATAGACACGTATAGTTTCATATAGTGATCTACGAGAATTAGCTCCTAGAATCGGTTTCTTTCAATAAGGAGTTCGTCCAACTGTATATCTACCTTAATGAGTCTTATTTAAAAAAAAAATTATGTTCCTCTGCCCCTCTAATTGATGTATTTCATGGGCGAGTGAGTCAACCTCGCTCTAAATATTTCGAAGACAATTTATATCACCATTTATAGAACAATCGCATTTAATCGACTAATAAGCTGAAATTTTAGCTGTATAGACTTTCGAAAATTATAAATTCATACGATATCATAATTCGAAATTTGATCGTCCACCCAGATTCCCTTTAATCAATCAGAATCGGGTAATTCATTGTACTTTACGCAGGAAACTAAATTTCTATGGCAATTTAATTAAAATCCCAAAATAGTTTCGGCTACCCATTATTCAAAATTTTATCTGCAGCTAATCAAAATAATATCTTATATTTGTGCTTACGCAATCGATTAATTTAATCAATCATCTAATTTTGTTTATTATATATTCTCAACACATAAGAATTAACAAAATTTTGTCAAAAAATTGGAACATTAATGTTTACTTTCAGATGAATCATCAACATCATCATTATCATTATTATGATAATCTTTCTAATGTCAAAGTCACGATATATTGTGAAGTAAATAATATTTATGTATTCGCAGCCGAAGAGGTGGTATTCCACATATAATACGCCTCTATATTGTATTATCTGTGTCTGACATAAACATTTTGTATATTATTCATTCGAAATTCTCGAGTCGCGCACATACCACGCAGACTCCTCAAATTCATTATTCAATTCATTCATTCCCGACTGACTGTACATATAAACTACACCAACTCGTAAAAGACACAAACCACGATTGTTATAAACAAAATAACAGAAAAAATGGGTGGAGACAGATTACAAACTAAGATTAGAGACATGCTTGAGTTGGAATGAGACAAATATATGTACTCACATATTTGGTGGTGTGGATCGGAGACAGAGGTGGGATTTAAAACCAAAATTATTTTTTGTAAGCTCAATACAATTCATTTTGGAAAAGAGATAACTGTATAATGAATAAACATTAAAATCGAGGGATAGAAGATAAAACCCCGATATCAGCGCATACAAGACGTTTAGTATGAATAAACTAAAGTTATACACGCGAGCGATCTAAATTATTTAATTAAGATAAATTAAGAATTAAGATAAAACTTGCAAGCGCGCAGATTTTATTTTTATCGACCGGCTTATTGAATAATAATTGACGGATCAATTATGTATTTATATAAAGGTGCTATGTGTAAAGTGAGCTGTTAATTAACCGATCGGAATTATCATAAATTATGTACTCGTATATGTTTAAGACGGATGAAATTTCAGTTGGTATCGTGCTTGAAAAGTGTGCCGCACTTACTTTACCAGTTCTGCAAATTGCTACCATAAATCTTAAACGATAAAAAATTAAAATTTTATTGATATAGCTGTTTAATTAAGTAATTTTATAACTTAAGACGGACAGTTTTACCTTTATAGTATAAATGATTATGTAAATGGAATATTTGTTCGATTAATGACGGTTTCTTTGTAACGGTAAATAGACAAAAATCTCAGATAAACGTCGACATTTATACTTTGAATCAAGGTAAATTCATTTATAATTTAAAAAACTGTATGATAAACTGGTCGAAAAATCTGATAAAAACGATTTTAGCCACCATTCGCCCGCCCCATAGTTATTATATCCAATCTAAGGTCATTCAAATAGCAGCATTATTAAATAGCCGCTTCTACTCGTATATATGTACTTGTAGTACTCGTTATTATGAGATGTTTCCGAGGTTGAAGAATCTTGAAAAATTGTAGTGAAATATTGCCAGCGCGTAAATAAATAAAATCAATTTGTCACCAATAAAATGAAATGAATTGTTTGAGGAATTAAAATTTGACTAAGATTAAACTCAAAAATCAACTTATAATTTACTACATTAGCAAAAATTTGCGCACCAATGTATACATTTTGCATCGAATCCGGAATTAATTATGCTGTCCAGAATATTTGATACTCATATATTTGCATGCATAGCTGTAGACGAATTGCTAATCGTACGTCTCGAGCAGAAAGTGCAAAGTAATAGTGATGCTTTTTGATTTGATTTTGCATTCACAAAACAACTATAGCTACAGATCGCCCTAATATTCTAAATTTGTATCAGCACTTTTACCTGCCACAGCTATCAATCATTCAAATAACAATCCAAAATCCTGCTAATATTGGCACCAACTTCGCATCAACTCTCAATGCAGCAACAGCAGGAGCAGCAGCAATGTTAATCTTACATGCACCCCTAGGACAGTCCCTAAACCAAAAACTATATTTGTATTCAGGTTGAGTAGTTCGACAATAAATGTTGACGTATATCACAAGTTAATTTTATCCTTGACATGTGGCACAGCATTCAAGGACAATGCGTGCATGATACGTTATTCATAACTGAAGTGAAACACGTTACAAAAAAATAAAATTTTCGTATATGGATTCTAAATTTTTTTCTAAAAAAATCAAAAGACCCCTCTACATACACCGTTTCTGGAAAGGTCTGGATTTGTACTGTATGCTTAAAGTACCAAGTGATCGATTCTAGGGGTCATTATCTAAATAGGGTCTTACGATTTTTTAAGAAAAAAACTTCTCGTGTGAAACTTTGCACAAAAATCATTCTCAAATAATGCCTGCTATTTATATGGCCGATCACTAGGATCGATCACTTGCCACTTTCAATTTAAAGTACACATCAATACCTTTTCAGAAACCATTATCCAAATAGGGATCTTTTGATTTCTTTACAACAACATTTTTGTTTTTTTAAAAACAATGGTTTTTAAATATTGCCTGTAATTGATATGGTCAGCCTCTGGGATCATTCACTTGGCACGTTCAATATAAAGTACATATCAAAACCTTTTCAGAACTAACTGTAACTTTGATAAATATTAGCGAAATATTATTAAAAGATTTTATCTACCACGCATTGGGTGTTAAGCGCCAGCAAACCTTCATGGTTGGGTGATGTCTAATTTGTAGTTCCGTCACTATAATTATATATTTTGTTTTTTCGTGCGCCATTCATCAAATGTATGCTATGTTCTCTATCGAACTACATAATGTTTCATGCAACAATTTTCGCCTAAATGTCAGTTACTTTCTAACCATGCACACACCTACATATACAGTTTTTGTTATTTGTTAAGTATTTTATTTCCGTTGTTCATACTAACGATTCCTAAGGCAGTATCATCATTCTTCGTGTAATCGTGGTCTACCAGGTTCCTAAATAGAGGTTGTGGGCTTCGTCTTTGACATGATAGATACTCAAGATAACATTTTTGTGTAGTAGGCGAGTTTAATCTCCCAGGCCTGGAATATAGGCTCATTCAGAGAATAACACTCATTATGATGTTTCGACTGTACTAATTACACTAAACGTATTTGAATTTTGGACTATTCAGTAACTTTCAGAACAGTTTAAACAGGAAGCCTGATTTAGTACTTTCTTCTGATAACAAAAAAACGCATCGCTTCAGGATGCAATATAATAATCCTCTCTTCCATAGATGGATACTACCCTCCGGTCCAGACCGTCCCGCCGCTGGCGGCACATTTTCAAAGATCCCATTCATTTGGAATTTTTCCATTTATTTGGCAAAATTCCTTTATAGTTCCGATTCATAAGAAATAATGCAAATCGGGCAACTGTAAATATAGGCTAAGTGCGACATTGTTTTGTTTGCTAAGCTATACTTTTATTGTAAATAAATCTTACAGAATTGACTTCACAAATAATAAATATCATGGAGAGCAGTTAAACGTAGATTTAAACTCATCAGTTTCTAGTTGTTGTAGACATGATTTTCGTTCATAAATTACTAAGCGTATCGACTCTCCCGTGCTTTTAGAATATATTCATCTAAATATAGGGTTTTCCAATAAGAGTGATATGATTTCTTTAAAAAAACACACTAATTGTTAAGGAAATTGAAATGTTTTTTATTTAATGTGAAGTACAATCGAAACAATTAAGTTCTGAATAAAACGTCATTCAAATGGCCTCCACGACTTCTTCTGCAGGAACGAATTCGATGAACCCAATTTTCGAGCACTTTTTCCACTAAATCAAGCCGTATGTCATGAATAGCTCGTTCAATATTGACTTGTAAAGCTTGAAAAGAGTTTGGTTTATTGCTAAAGACCAATGACTTCAAATAACCCCACAAGAAATAGTCTAATGGTGTCCAATCACAACTTCTTTTAGGCCATTCAATATCACAATTTCTTGAAATAATCGAATCTCCAAACTTTTCTCGCAATAATTCAATTGTTGCACTTGCTGCACTTGTGGCACGTAGCCCCGTCTTGTTGGAACCAAATGCTGTCAAGATCAACTTCTTCCAATTTCGGTCATAAAAAGTTGGTTATCATCGATCTATACCGATCTCCATTGACAGTAACGGTGTTACCAGCTTCATTTCGAAAAAAATACGGACCGATGATTCCACCAGACCAAAAACCACACCAAACTGTCAATTTAGGTGAATGTAATGGTTTTTCATGAATAATTTGTGGATTTTCTTCGCACCAAAATCGACAGTTTTGTTTATTTACCGCACCACTCAGATGAAAGTGAGCCTCATCGGAGAAGATGATTTTCTTAAAAAAATCGTTATCGTTTTCAAGTTGTTCCAAGGCAAAATCAGCAATTTCACGACGTTTACGGTGGTCCAATGGCTTCAGATCTTAAATGAGAACAATTTTATACGAATTCAAAACCAAATCCTTTCTCAAAATCCGCCAGGTTGTGGTTTGAGACAGTCCCAATTCTTGAGAACGTCTTGGAATCGACAAATTGCGGTCTTCAGCAACACTTGCCTGAACGGCAGCAATATTTGCATTACTTCGACCGAATCTTTGTCTTATTGGCACTTCAACATTATGTAAAGAAAATGTACGCTCAAAATTTTCAACAATTCGACGAATAGCGAGCACACTTGGACAATTATTACGACTATAAAATGGCAAAAGCGCACGAAAAGTTGCAATTGGAGAACGATTATTTTGGACGATTCCTATTGGAAAACCCAATATAAACTAAGCTAAGTGTGTGCAACATCTGAATAAATGAAACTAACCTTTCCAATAATAGTTTGTTAATGGACCAGATTTCATGAAATTGTTCCTTCTGCTCTGCTATGTTTTCCAAAGAAGACGTTAAATTAACAAATCTGACTTCGGCCTTTTTTAAAAAAATCTAGTACAAAATTGATATGAAACAACATCTTATCTATATACTCCTAACTGTCGCATCACTAATTATTAATTAATTGTATCAGGTTTACCACTATGCGGACCACAAAAAATGAGTGGACGACTTTAGCATCTCTCGCGGCTTAAGAGGCCGATATCGGTGGAAAATAGAGATTAACGAGAGCACAGAGTCCTCCTCTAACTGTGATTCTTCCAGCGATCAACAAAGTAATCCCATCGAAGTGGGCGTCTCGGTGTCTATTGAAACTGTTTCTACCTCGTCGCACACATTTCCATGATGCTCAGATGGGCAGCCGACGCTTCTACCAGTATTGCGGTCGCAAGATGATACGCTGAAAGCTTAGCTAATTTAACCATTAGTTATGGCCAGCGCAGCCAGCGACTCTATTAAAAATGATATTAGCTGACTTCTGATTTCGTCCAATTTGGCACTCTTCAGTATAGGAGGTCGTTAGTTCAGGATTACTAATTTGTAGCATTTCCAGAATTTCTTTCGGGCCGCTGGGTTTTATTGCAGTCAATATCCTCTCTAGTGACTACTTCTAGTCTAGCACCAGGCCAGAGTTCACCTAAGCTCCCAACTGTTTATACAGGGTCAATGACCGTTGGTCGGTACAAGATGTCAACTTGACACGATTTGAGTACCATCCTCCGGCCCGGCTAGAACGACAGCGGTTTCAGAGTTTCTCTCATAATTTTTAGGAAAGTGAATAAGGCATTCCCATCTTTATTCAATTGCTGAACGATATATCCGTCTTTGTGGACTCTGTCAATGACAACCGCCAATAAGTGCCGTTTTAGTATATCATTGAAAGGCCTGTTACAGTTGCCTGCATTCTATATAATCGTCTTTGCACTCTTCTGCGATTCCTCCACCGATCTCTGCCTTTTGCGTATAGAGCCTTCACACGAACCCTCCTGCGTCATTTGAATAATCTTTCTAGTCCATGAGAGCGTTCCCATATCCATGTCCGTTCTCTTTACAAACGGAATCTTACTGACCTTTGCTAGAGATTTCCAGGCGCTTTTCCTGGTTTTGTAAGTTTGATACGAGAGGACAATCCTTGCTTGAGCTCATGTCCCTAGTTGCATTCCAGGAACCAGCTTTCTTCTTGCTTGTGTCTCGTGTTTTCGAGACGTCTTGAGGGCCAGGCCTAATGGCCAAAGCCCTATGTTGCCCCGTGTTCTTCGTACGTCTTGCAGACCAGGCCTAATAACCCAAAGCCCCACGTTGGTTACGTAGGCCTTGGAGACCAGGTCTAAGGGCCATAGTCCCGCCAGCAATCGCTTCCGTGTTTTTAAGAGCGCCGGACTTTTTGTTTGTATGATTAGTTTCATCCATGGTTTGTCGCACGAGTAGTTGAGAAAGAATTGTTCATCCGTGCAGAGATCCGAAGTACGCAGATAAGGCAGTTTGATCCGGAGGGTTCCAGGTATCTAGATATATCGTTGGAGACTAAGATTTCTTATATTGATACCCCAGCTTGGCCGATTATCACCACGGTACGATTAACACCTTAACCCGATTCAGTTCACTCCGTGTTTTAGCCTGACACACCACAAATACTGGTCCTTCACTGCGAGGAGATAACATAAACACTTGCAGAAGCTGCAACATACAGTGCTGACATAAGTGCAAACTTGGTTCCCCCACACAGAGCGAGTTACCGCAAATATCCGCGTATCGTTAAGAGAAAGCATGAACACAAACTTAACTTCTATTTAGCTCGAAAAAGTGACCTTCCACCAATTACGACGGAAATATCATAATAGAAAACTGCATTTGTATAAATTATCGTTCACAGACAAAATTCGGCTTTCGTGGTGGGCTGGGTGAAGCAACGGCCTTCCGCCAAGAAACGACAAAATAAACGAATAAACAAATTTAAATTAAATTTAAATATCACACTAGGCCACCACCAGCTGCTATATATACATATATTAAGACAAATGTTGCTTTATGAGCTTTGTATAGGGCAGGCCAACCTTATCCAAGTGTGTAATAAATAATTTTTTGTGTGAAATTCGATAAAATTGGCTCCAGAGCGTATTTTTTCTTATTTAGCTGTTTTTTATATGCATGCGCCTTGTGAATGTGTGATTTCTCTACCAGAATACATTAGGTAGTTACCTGCGTTTGTGTTTAAACTTACTTTTTCATCTGATTTCACTGGGGTCCAGTAATTCAATATTGTACCGCTTCGTGTCCGGGTACGATAGCCAATGGTCGATGTTTGTGTTGTTTGTTGATTTATATTTATTATTATATTTCTTCTAGTACATCATTTTAGTTTTGATGTATGTTCCCATGTGGGTGATGAAGTTGTGGTTTTGTTATCGTTCTTTAATACTAACCCTTAAAACTTGGTTACTAAATAAAGAAATTAGAATCCGTTAACAGTGCTAGTTTAATTCTAATATTATATGAATTAGGATTATTCATCGGAACCTACTTCAATTAATAGACTGATTAACCGAACCTACCGCGCAGCTGCAACGTATACCATATACTTCGACCAATATTCTAAGAAATATTTCAAAAATATGTACCTGTTTAATATGCACGGGTGGAACCACTGACCCACCCCACACAATAAACCCCTCACCACCGTGAACATATTATTGCAAAATTATTTTTTACTCTATATGTAGATTAAATTTAAATTTTCATTTTTCACAGGTATGGACTATTATCACCATTTGAATTACTACGAAGATGACTGTCACAAAGTGGGTATCCAATTTGTTATTTTTATTAACTATTAATTTTTTGCCTTATAAACAATAATAATATTTATTAATCCACTGTAATTAATGATTCATATATCGATGTAAGAATTTATTTATTTGTTTCGTATTTGATTAATTCTAAAATAACAAAAGTAAATTAACTACGAGTATATAAAAATCAATAAACCACACAAATATTGTAATTAATGATCGTTTCTGTCTTTTTGGGCACAAAATCTTTTGTATTTGTGACTGCAACAACAACAAGCAACCATATGCTGTACATAAGTGTGAGACGATCGATTCCATGTATGAATAGAGTGTCGCGCAGAGATTTTCGGAACAACAATGAGAATGGTCACATTCACACTCAAGTTTTTATTATTATTAATTTTGATTGTCAAAATCGCTTGAATTTATATTAATAATTTTAATATTTATTTATCGAGACACAACACAAATTAATTAATTTATAAAATATTATCTGTTTTATCGATATTTTTTATCGTGTACGTAATCTATTGGTCATCAAATCATTTAGTCACACTTTTATTTTAGTGTTGACCTCTATATACTTACACACGAGCATATACAATCGAGAAAGATTACAAGATTATTGTGTTTCGATCGATTGAATATTAATTAGACATATAGAATGATTTATAGAAAGTGGTTCTCGTGCCTATATTACGGTGTGTGGCCTATTTACCTTTTGAACTTATGCACGGGCCGCACATTCCTAAATTTACCATTTAATTATTTGGAACTTCACGTTGTGGATAGATTTATGTCATTTTTATTTATAACGATTAAATAATTAAACTCACATTAAATTGTTTGCACATACATAAGACAAATTAATTAAGAAAAAAACTGCGTAATAAAAACAACCGGAAGATCAATTATCGCCGCATCACATTATACTCGTACATGTAATGAATGAATTAAAACGCGCGATATAACAATCATGTGGCGACAAATTGGTATAAACTTTTTGTTTTATTCGTATCTAATAAAATTATTGTGTCAGTAATGTATATGTGACATAAATTTATAATTTGCAATTATGTATGTCACTTTATCGGAGCGCATATTAAATAAGTCATAATTTTATTCTGTTATGGTACATTCGATTGAAAGGTTATATGTTTGGTAGATTATGTAATAATTTGTTTTGGAGGATTCCGTTAAGTTCAGGGACCATATGCTCTACAATCTGGCAGGCGTTTGTGTCAAATTTGAAATACTTATGTTTTTTTATATCTGCAAGGTCAATCTCATCTTAAACATCAAACTACAATACAGTAGTTAATCTTGCACCAAGGGCCTATATACTCTTTTGCAAGAGAATAAACTTGGTTGAACCACGGAGCGATGAACGAGTGTAAATGCAAATATAATTTGAAGCACGAGATGCAAACAACATTATTTTCATTACTTCTATCTAATGTCACCATATTCAATAAAAGCACTGGTTTTAAACTGATTGCGATGCCTAAACCTTGCTTCTTTTTCATTAATAGTAAATTATGTATCAAGGTAACAAAATAGAAGATTGGAGAAAATACCTGGTTGGTAACTGAACAAGAGCCATAATGGTCGTTTACTCCCAAGTTACATATGATATTTTCTGTACGACTTGATTCAAGGAGTTCGTAGTAAATACATTTTTTTACATGCGCGAAGGAACCCATTTATTTTAGTACCTAGGGAGTAAAATACACCACTATTGACTTGTGTTTGTACTATGCTATAGTGATACATTACATTCGATTTTTAACCAAATAACGAACAGCTTTTGTTTGAAGGATTAGAAAAATTTATTTATATTGGTTGCCATTGGGCCCTTTCAGGACACCCAACAGTTCGGAACATGTTGAGTAAAATAGCGGCCAACGCTATGAAAATGTTTAGCACTATGAAATTTTAAATCAAATTGGGGACCTGAAAGCGCCCTTTGACAGCGTGCGTAAAAGTATTTACGCCCTATGGCAAAGCCTTCGGCCTACTTGAACAAAATTAAAATAAATGAATTCAAAATAAAAATACTCTTGTTGTGTAAAATTAATATTAACGAAATCGAAGCAGCCCGAATTTCAGACACAAACATTACGAGTACGACACAATTTTCGACTCAAACTAATATTGGCAAATTTTCAACAAAAACCAATAAAAGTCATTACCGACTTGTGTCTCAAATTTACAAATGTCTACTTTTGAGGTCATTTGTCGTAAATCTAAGTCGTAATGCTTACATAATCCACCTCATTACGACGAAAATTTGTTCATAAACTATGTTTACCCTTTTAAAAAATTATCGTTTTAATTTCATATAGAATTGTGCTCTGTCGTAGAATTGTAAAGGCTTGTATACGAGACTATATACGGAGTGTATTCACGGCAACATACCGAAGTGTGGCGTGATGTGACCCGTATTACTGTAAAACTAGTGACGATGTATAAACCTATGATAAAAAAACGAAATTATTTTATAGTTTGTAGGTCAAGAAGTTGAATTTGAAGCCGAATGATATTAATTTAAATTAGTAGTCTACCTCATAAATGGAAACCTGTTATAAATAATTATTTCTCCCTGACTTTATGCTTTTTTCAATACTTTATGTGTCTTATAAAATGTGAACCTATTATCGTGAATCGTGTAATTTTCATTTTTTTCGTGCATAATATACTGAGCTACAGGTCCAAACTAATGAACTTAAACATATAGGTGGTACAATTCATGATGTCACTTCAAGTCTCAAGTCATAGTTGTGATCAGTCATCTTCAAGTCATAGTTGTGATTCCCATTGCGTTCTAATCGAAACCGTGAACTCATATCGGGCTTACATTTAGACTCGCAACTAAATTTTAAAAAACATGTTTATAATTTGACTGAGGATCATTTTACTATTTGTGAAATATTCGTAGTGCTGAATTTATGAAGTGGCTGTACGATGCTCTAGTTTATTTTCACCTTCAATGCGGAATTTCATGTTTGGGTTGTATTTATCTATCAAATATTAACCTTTTGATTTCAATAAGAAAGCAGTTTTGAGAATTAATAATTTCCTGCCAAAAACTGCGCCATAATTTCCGTTGTTTGTAAAATTAAAAATTTTGCTCCTTCGGTACTTTTATCTTTTCAAAGTATAGTAATTTATCTGAGTAGCGTGATATACAATCTACACAATACAAATATAATGAGAATTCTCTTTTCTAATAAGGAACATTTTATAAGTTTCTATGCATATTCTGCTCCAAAATTGTATAGTCAGTTACCGCCCACATTTTTTGCAACAAACATAATTTCCATGATTTTTGTAATGATAGTTTGAATATTACGATATTTTTACATTTTAATGCTTAACTCCATTGTTACTACACCACAAATCTGTACTTTATGAGAGTTTAAACGCTTACCATTCAAACAATAGGACCTTCGGACAATCAATTTTGGAAAATTTTAGGACTACCATCGAACTATTCCTATAGTGTCTCACACGATAAAGTTCGAGCAACAAAGATCCCTTAAATGACAACCAACAATTTGGCCAGTTACATATCAATAAGGACACCCATGTGAAAATGTAATAAGTTGAAGCAGCCCTCAGGCACGAGTAAATATGTTTAAAGAAAATTGCAGTCACATTATCCGATCGTTATCTTGCCCCTCTTAGTTTCTTAACTTTTGGACAATCAACAAAGGTTCGATCGATCCACTTTGCATCCCCATCGACGGCGTAAATGATTAATTTTTGAATTTTTATCGCATCAGTAAGCAACCTCAAAAAGATAATCGTTGGTCTCAGAACCATTCTACTAAATTGAGGGCAACTAATGTCTCGCTGCCGTGGTACCCTTCGACAATGACGTTCGAGCGATTCAGTTAGTCCAAAAGTCTTCCATCAATTTACAAAATATATGTAAATTTATATAATTCGTGTGCAAATCTTGTATGTCGAAATGATTTTGAACAATTTGTTCAGTGACATTTATAAATTCTGTCGGTTTCGACAGAATATCGTAACTTTTACGCAATCAGCAATGATTTCTACACTCGGCTCTGTTCTTTCGTCCATAATGTATTGTACATAATTTGTAATTTAAACATTTATTCACTTTACCGCCAGGAAACAAACCGCGAGTAGATAATACGTGTGGGGCATTTAAAGTGCTGGCACCATTTAATGTGCCGGCCCTAAGGGATTCACGTTCAGGTAGTAAACCACTTCCGGTTATTTGCTCTTTCATATTTAAATGGACACCCTTCGTCAAACGAATTTGTACAATTGTTCCGATCTCATTTGTTGAATGTTGTTTTATTTGATCATTTCCAGATAAAGGGTTTTTTAATTTGGGCGGGACGATGTTGAAAATCTGCCGCATAGGTCCGGCTGAATTTAAGCAATGGTATTGGTTATGTTAGCTTTAAGGGCATCGGTCGATTGCAACTTATTGGCATGGACCTGCAACTTGAGGAAACCCCACAAGAAAAAGTCTACCAGGGTCAAATCGCACGATATTGGTGACCAATTCACGTCACCTCTGCAAGAGATAACCCTACCCTCAAATCGTTCAAGCAGAATGTCCATAGTTGTGTCTGCTATGTGGAAACACGTCGTCTGTCTCCATATCGTTCAATTTGGGCCAAAAGGAATCAGTTAGAATTGTTCGGTCGCGTTAACCGTTGATGGTGATGGCCTTACCAACGTCATTTTCAAAAAAGTGCGGCCCAAAATCCGCACCAACCATGTAACTTATTGTGGATCCATTGCCACCTGTTGAACCTCGTGTGGGTTGCCGTCGCCCCATATACAGCATCTTTTGCTTGTTAACATAGACATTCATCCAAAAATGCGCCTCGTTGCTAAAAATAATTTTCCAGCTAAAATTGGGGCCCTCTTCCGAGCGCTCCGAATCGCAGTCAGCGAACAAATGGCGTTGTCTATGGTCATAAACTATGAGCTCCTGGGTCAGTTGGATCTTGTATGAGTGTAGGCCCAAGTCCCAACGCAAAATTAGCCTGCCCGGCGAGGATTTGACTGCCTCGGGTTCTCCTGTATACTTTCACGGACCGCGGCAATGTTCTCCGGTTGTCTCCGAACCGGTTGTTTCGAACTTGGCCACCAAACGTTAGGAGTGTCGACTTTGAAGGACCACCGCGTCTACCGTAAAATGAGCGCAACGCGCGGAACGTTTAACGAACACTCATTATGATAATAAAGTTCTATCATTTGGACGTGCTGCTCAATCGTGTAACTTGTCATGGTGATTTGGCATCAGTGACTGAAAAAAATATCAGATTAGACAGATGCCACCAAAACAACATGGCCGCCACAGACTGTCAACATCGACCTGCCCAAATTGAAAAATGCTTTATACCACTGGAACCTTTAAAACCCTGTATCTGTACTACTATCCTGGAGTAGTTGCCAGGGAGAAAAAGAATCGGTTCCAATTTAAGGTAAACCTGTCCTTGTACTTTAAACGTGGACATGACACCTCCATCGTTAATAATTTATGTTATTCCAAAAGATGTCACTTGAAAGCATGAGCTGTAGTATTTTCGATTGTTTTGTAGAAATTGTCCGATCAGTTGAGCGGCTGTAACGCCCATTCGCAACAAACAGACATTTCTTGGAAAAAAATGAATGTGAGGTTGGTTCTAGACAAGCAACTTATACATGGTAAACATTTTATCACGATCGGTTAAGCGGCTGAAATGCCCATTGCTTGGCGTCTAATTGTGTTCGATGAGAGGTTTGATTGAGGACGACTTTTGTTGAAACATTTCGATCTAATCCATAGCTTCTGTTTGAAGTGCTGGTAATTTTCTCGTAACACTAAAAGCTAATTACAGTTTCCTCTATAGGGATGAGAATATATATAATTTGTTAGCCCCACCTCCAGTAGCAGTAATCTCATTTTTGTTTTGGACTAATTTTTTTCAATTTTATTTTTAAAACCATTCCACAGCTGAAATAAAATAACTAATTAATTAATAAAATAACATATTTAAGGCCCTATTCTGTCCTAAGAAGAATTATTCGGTCCCTAATTGGAGGACTTAAGCTGTTCAACTTGGGAGCAAAAGCTTTCCATTTTGAATTATACTTCTCTTTAGAACTGCCGAATGTTTGTGTAATACCCTTTGGCAAATTTACATATTTTTTCCATTGTTGAACTAAACATTCAAACTGCTTACAATTTGTAGTTGTAATACCAAAACACCAAAAAAAATTAATTTAAATTTTACGTATTTTAAGTATGAAAATGATTTAATAATGTTTGCCACTTCAAACGACGATCGACTAAGAGAATACCAAAATTTGGTAGAAGTGACAAGTGACTCGACTAAGGGAAATGGAGTGTTAGATTTGTGTTTTCAGGATAAATCGTTTTCTTCTAGAGCTGTTCAAACAAGATAACAGCGTGAGACACGTCTGGAAAACATTTGTTTGCATTGGCATCCTTAAAGTTTCACAATGAATGGCCTGGAATTTTTGTTCGAATCTAAAAGTCAATATACCATCTCTGAGTGATCCACCTGAACCTCTTCTACCTTACATCTCCGAAACTACTGATGGAAAACTAAAACAGGCTTATTACGCCTGATATCCAGTATATCCAATCACATATGTATATAATGTTATGTAGCACTTGTAAAGTTATATTATAACACTACAACTTTCATCATATGAGTTATGTTACTACCCTACTGCACCGTATCATTTATCTGACTCCAATTTGATTAATAAATGAAACGAATAACGCACAACAAATTTACATTTACTTTTATTTTAATACATATATAAATAGATTGCTTAATAAATCTTTTGTTTATATGAATTAAACCACTAATAGATTATCAGTTATAATTTAATTAATAAATATTTATTTTTATACACAAACAAATGTCAGTCATTTTCTAATTTAATTTTTACATTCAACCGATTTTTAAAACACTAAGGCAAACTAAGACAAAAACGAAACAAGTATTTAACCAATGATTGCATTACAATTACACAAATCTTCATTCCTCTCAATACACGAATAAAATTAAATAATATAGATTTGTACCGTAGTATCTCGATCGATTAAAATCATTTGCTCATTGCTAATCAACATTACTATAGTTTAGGGTGCAGCTAGGTGTGCTTGTTATCATACTATTTTACGTGACGTTTATAGTGATCACGTTCATTTCACTATAACACTCACCCCGCATATAAAGTCTTATCGATTTAAAAAAAATATCCTCGTATTGTTGACGTAGAGAAGAAAAATTAGACAATTCGTGATTCATTTTTGAACTTTACCTGTCGCTGGTCAAATAAACAAGCAGACGGAGGCATTATTTTAATCTCGTCTATCGTGTATGCCGGTTTAAGTCTATCGATTGAGATTGATACATTCTTACCATTGTACTCCACAACGAAATGTTTGCGAAATCTACGCTGGACCGTAAAAGGACCTTCTTATGGTGGCGTTAATCCGGTTTTACTTTATCTATTCTGACAAAATCCTTATCACAGTCCTTTAAATTTTGTGGTACGTAGATATTGTTTTGAATGTTATTTCGTGTGTTCATTGGGACTCAGAATGCGTGTGAAATACGTCCCAAAAAAATCCAAAATTTGTTGCATGCAACAAATGTTACACAGAAATCTCAAAAAATATAAAACCCCATTGTAAAAGACCCGTTACTTACATCGCCTGCCCCAGGGATCGTTCAATTTATTTGTGCCGCTAAGAGAACGTATCACGAGCATTCTAGAAAACCTACCCACATATCAATCTTTTGAAATTTGTTGAACATATTTCTTAATTGAAACTTGGTGCAAAAACCTATTGATTGCATGCAACAAATTTGGGATTTTTGGGACATATTTCACTTAATTGGGGTCGACGATTCACACCAAACTAATAAACCTGAAACCTATTCGGGAATTTTTTTCAGTTTATATTTCGAGCTCATCGACTGTGATGATTTGTTTATTAAGCTTTTTAGTTCATCGTCCGTATTTTGTAACGAAACTAGTTTTTCAGATCGATGTGTGACAAATAGTTGACAATTGAGTTTCTTCGGACGTGACAGTGTATCAGCTACGACGTTGCTTTCACCTTTAACATATCTTATATCAGTTGTAAATTGTGAAATATAATCGAGCTGGCGACTTTGACGTAGGCTTTTTTCTGATTTAGGCGCGATCGCTGTATAGTGAGCGGCTTGTGGTCTGTATTGATAGAGAATATTCTGCCTTCTACAAAACATCTAAACTGTTTAATGGCACAATAACTTGCCAGCAACTCTCGGTCAAAAGCAAAATACTTCTGTTCGGTTGAAGAAAGCTTTTTAGAGAATAAACCAAGAGGCTACCAATTTTTACCATTTCGTTGTTCCAATACAGCACCTAGAGTAATACCAGAAGCATCAGTGTCGATGCGTAGTCGTCCATTTTCCATGGGATGTGCAAGGAGAGTAGCCTGAGCGGGGGCAAATTTGGTATTATTTAAAGATGCCTCACATTGAGGTGGCCATGGAATGGATTATTTTTAGTCCAGCCAAACTTGCTGAGATGGTTGTGTATTGGTGTGATTTGTTCGGCTAAGTGATAGTTGAAGCGATGGTAATAATTAACCATGCCCACAAAACCCTGCACTTGCCTAATTGAAGTAGGTTGGGGAAAGGATGGTATGGCTGCAATTCGATCTGCAGATGGTTTCATACCATCTTTAGTGATTTGATAGCTCAGGAAATTAAGGGATGTTACTCCAAATTCACATTCAGATGGTTTGATTGTTAAACCAAATTCTGTTAGTCTAGCGAATAAAGAATGGAGATGTTCTTGATGTTCCTATATGTTTCTGCTACCTACCAAAATTTCGTCGTTGTAGGCGTTAACGAAATATAAACCTTTTGTAACCTCGTCCATATAAGACGTTGGAAGATCTGAAAAGCGTTTCGAAATCGGGATGGCATCCTAGTGAACTCAGAGTCCAAAAGGTACGGTAATGGCTGTTTTGTAAATATATTTTGAGGCCACGGGTATTTGATGGTAAGATCACACAAGAGCTATTTTCGAGAAAACAGTACAACCTCTAATGTTAAGAGAAAAATTGTGAATATGTGGTAAAGGATACCTATACGGCACCGTGATAGCTTTCAATCGGCGGTAATCTCCGCAGGGGCGCCAGTCATTGCTGTCACGCTTTGGCACTAAATGCAAAGGTGAAGCAGCACTGGATGAACTTTGTCTACACAAGCCGAGTTGCAGCATATGCTCAAATTCAATTGTAACAATTTTATGTTTTGCATTTATGTAGTTGCGAAGAATTTCGGCGCAAGGTTCTTCAACCGCGAATAATAGCGATACCGATTCATTTGATACGAGTATTGTGGTATCCGTCGTGTAAACTGAAAGTGACGTGTTTTTGTCTAACTGTCGTTTATTTCGTAGATCAACAGCCAAATCGAACTTTATCAAAAAATCAGCGCCTATTATTGGTCTCGTTACCGAAGCAACAATAAATCGAAGTCTAAATGCTCAACGCAACCCCAAGTCTAACTCTAGTAATTGGGTACCGTAAGTACTAATTATAGTACCAGTAGCTGCATTAAACAGTTTTCGTCATCTTTGATTAGGTTACTAAAATATATTTTTGGAACTACGGAGATTTCTGCACCAGCGTCAATTAAAAAATGATATTTTGTCTTAGAACATCTAATAATTAAGCGACGATTGAGATTCGTCCCATTATTCGTCGCATCTACAATGGGGTGAGCGACCTTGACATTTTCTTGCTCTCTCTTTAAATTATCTATGGTACCAACAAATACAGTCACCATTACGTCGGTATGACCTAGTGCAAAATCGAAATCGATTGGAACCTTCGATAGTCGATCGTTGCCTTGATGTTCTCCAGTTAATCATCTCACTATTAAATTTGGATGTCAGTAGATCTATAGATTTTTGGAGGCTATAGTGAGAGTAATCTCTGAGTGACGTTTATTTGGGTTCGGTTGAGATGATACTTCAGTACGAAACGATACAATCTCTACAAAATATTCGAAAGTACAACTCATCTCCTTTCAGATAACATCTTTTATAGCAACACAACGATGGAGTTTTCATGCAAATTGTTAACAATGGAGGTTTCATGCCCGTTTAAAGGACAAGTTTGGATCACTCTTTCCTATCCTTGACAGCAATCTCAATGTTTTATAAATTTACTTCACGGGAAAGGAAGAGACTGAGACTAATCAACGATGTGTGCTATAAAACTGGTATATTTATTCAAAACTGCATTGAACCAATTACCATCAGATCATCATAGAGTAGTCGTTCAAACAGGCAAAACAGCCTCTGATGAATAAGAGAGACGCTTAAACGCTCCACGATCAACGGAGTTGCTATTGTCGTGGTCGAAACGGATTTCGATCGACGTGATATTATTAAATGAAGGTAAGAAGTTAGTATAATTATTTCAGAATGGATAAGAATTGCCAAAAGTAATGAACCTATCCCTACAAATTACAGCGGGTTCTATAATATTACCGTGCTCGCCTGTAATAAGGCATTTAGAATAAAGGCAAGTACCTTCCAAATAATATCAATATGTGGTCATACAACGCCGAGGTAATTCAGCTATAGTTCTTTATAATTAAAGGCTTTAAGTTACTAATTAAAAGACAAAAGAAACTGAATCACACTGACATTAAAATTAACACGTGATCATCAATATCAACATATACAAAAATATATCTATATCACCCCACATTTCAAATAACAGTCATCGATACAACACCGAAAATTAATTACCATTTTCCCCTTTCCCCTTTCCGTAGTAAAATCTAATTTTCCGTAATCCATAGAAACATAAATTCCAAATTATACATCAATTGTTTAGCTTGTCGATACAACCTCAATTAAAAGTTCGATAAATATATTTCATGATTATTCTCCTCATCATAATATCTGAACTGTCCCCAAATGATTGGGCCAAATTTTTGTTTTGGGATGATTTGAATTAGACTCAAACTGATGATGTGAATTTTTGGTTATAAAGTTGGTTGTTTTTTGTTTTGATGAAGTGGTGTTGTCGATTATAGTGGTTAAGGATTTTAAGATTCACTTTGACAATTTAAAGAAAATTTTTGGGATTTTGTTCCGCTGAAACCTTTTCTTTTGTGATAAATAAGAAAGAACAATCCTCAACAATCAGTTGAAATTGAACAATCCATCGGTTGTGGATTGCGAAAACATCAACCATGATTGTTGAGATGCAGAAACCCAAGCCGTGGTGGTTTGCAACATAATTATTGCACTATGTGGTCTGAATTTATCATTATTTTGATTTGTTGGACCTCACACCAATCAGGTTTCCACTACGCTGCCCTAAAAATCTATGTATTCCCAACAAATCGAACCACACAAAACACAGGCAATACATACACGCATACGCCGCGAGTATAAACAAATCCGTCAATTTTAAAATAAAAATCAATAAAAATTATTTTCTATTTTATTTATATTCAATGAAATCTTTCAAGAAATAAAAATTATAAGAAAAAACTTGATAAGACAAAAAAAAAGTAAACAAAAAAAAAACTATAAATTTTTTTATCTAAAAACTGAATCTCTATTTCAATCTTGTTGGGATCAATGTTTTAATGATCGTGTTCATAAATAAATTCTTAAGCATATATAAAAAAAAACTGATGCTGTCGTTGTTGTTGTCCGCGTATATATAAGAAAAATCTCCGTATTTCAAGAAACATTTAACATTTTTATTTTTATTATTGTTATTAACGTTGTTTCGTTATAAAACTATAATTTTTAATTTGTTTGTTTTAAAGTGTTAAATAAATTTATTGAAATATTTATAAAATTTAACCACATAGAATTACAGCAACAACAAATTATTGGAAAGAGATAAATAATCGAAACATTTTTCGGTTTGCGCGAATCTTGCGGGTGTCTAGGAATATTTTACGCGAGTCACGCGATATAATGCATTTTTGTGAGATCGCACAGTAAGCACTTTCTGTGTGCTAAATACACGATCGAGTGCTAATTTTAGTCACGCTACTTATAGAGAATTATAAATAAATTCTAATGGCTTGCTACTTTTACAACGCGCGCTTAACTATAACATCAGCAAGGTGTAATACGATACAGTAATAGTCAACCTAATGATCACCATAATGATCAATATCAATGACTAAACATGTATACAACATACATTTTTTGTTGTATGAATATGACCCATCAAATTTATTTTACAATCGAAAAAACCAAAACCAACAAAAATTATAAATTCATAATAATAGCCAATTTGGCGCCGCAAATATAATTTAATACGATTATTTACATATGAGTCGAGTATAAAAAAAAATCTTCTGTAATTGATCCTCAGGTTTTATTTTACTATTTTACTTGTAACACACAGATCAGATACGATGATCGCACACCGCATAATACTAGACAATATATTGTGATAGATAAGTAGTGTATATACTCGAATATTAAATTTCGGTTGTTTGCCATACTTCTATATAAGATTATAACTTAGTACATACCTACAACAACAAATACCAACAGCATAATTGACACATTATAAAAGAGTTTCGAGGTTCTTTTTGTTTCGTATCGCATTTACGACAAATTGTCACGTTCTAATATAATAATTTTGATGAATAAACATAATTCGAAATTATTATGAGATGCCCGGACCAAAAGTCTCTAGACCCCATTATACATGCATACATACACACATGTTATATTGATTCTTTGAATTTAAGATGTTCTTACGAAATGTTTATGTTTTTTAATTCAATTTTGGTTGTTTATGCTTTGTGGATCGTTTTTTTATGTTATACAAAATTCTAATGAAATGAGTTTTCAATATTCATTTGGCTCAAAAAATTCAATTGAATGTTTTAATAAAATTTTACTAACCCTTGGTTAGTGTGGTGGATTTTATATATTTTAGAGATTACAGTAATCAGGTATTGAAATACACGACGGACCCGAATTTGTCCTACGCTGCTCGTAAAAACCAAGAATTGGGAAAGGCAATCTTCGATGTGCAGTCACTACTGTGAAAAATTAAAACTAAATTATTCCTAAACAAAACCAGAAAAGCAAAAACATTTTGAACCTTTTAACAAATAACTCGGTTTAATAACTATAGTTTCGAATAAACCAGAATTTCGTTGTATTGTGTCACGCCTAACCACGATTTACAACTTGGTCTAAACATAGTTCCGAGATGTGATATTTTTCTATTCCCGAGGCATTTTAGTGCCAACAACGCTGAACAAATCAAAACTGGACTTTCCGGATACTAATACTATACCAAAAAATCTAGTGTTCTTGGAGGTTTCTGTTTGTTATTGGGACAGTTATTTAGCGGGCAGAAAATTGATTCTGCTCTGTCATTATAAAAGTCGATTTTAACTATTTAAAAGTCAATTGAAGGTCAATCTTGTCATTTTATGATTTTAAAACCCAAATGAAAAAATAAAATAGGTTATGTAGTGCGTCTTGAGTTTTCATTTGGTTTCCCATGATCCCGAAATTATGGTTACGAATCTAATAATGGGTCTGTAGAATTAGGTAATTTCTCATTAGGTAATTTCTCTTTTGAACTACCCGATTTTACATCAAGCTTGACGCTCCTCATTTCCATAAACTGTTACGTAATTGTCTTGTTAAATCCGGTTCGTATCACTGAATTGAGTAATGCCATCACTATAAATTTGAAGGTTTGCAACCACAATTCTCGTAATTTACACCGCTTTCGGAATATTCCTTAAAATAGTCTTAGACTATTTTTTCAAATACTCAAACACTTAAAACACAACAACAATAATTTTTACAATTATTTATTAATTCACTTATATACCGTGCTGCTCAAATCTAAATGTCACTAGTTATTAATTGTCACTAAATTTTCAACCCTTGAATGACCAATTTAAGTTGAATCGACGCTGATTCAATACAAAATTTCATTAATTTCAATTCACGTCAATTTGAGGCCTAAGACGGTTCCACATGAAGGGCCATATCGCTAATCACAACAAGCAAATTATCTTGAATTTTTGACTAATAATTCTAAACACCATCCCAAGTCGAGACCACTAAATTCCACACCGGGCACTCATTGTTTCGGTGATGTTTTGAATTAATAAAGGATATAAGTCAATTTGACCAAAGACGCTTTCACGTGTAAGGCCATATCACTAACCACAACATGCAATTGTCTTCAATTTTGTTTATAAATTCCAGACACTGTTCCAAGTCGGAAACACTAAATTCCAAACTCGGCACTCATTGTTCCGAAGGTTTTCTGAATTAATTAAAGCATGAAGTCAATTTGGCCAAAGGCGCTTTAACGTGTAGGGCCATTTCACCACCCACAACATGCAAATTGCCTTGAAATATTTTACAATTTGCAGACACCATCCAAACTTGAGAACACTAAATTCCACATTCGGCACTCATGGTTACGATGATTTTTTGAATTAATAAAAGAATCAAATCAATTTGGTCAAAGACATACAAAATTTCTTACATTTTTTTTTAAATTCCAGACACCATCCCAAGTCGAGATCACAAAATTCCACAATCGTAAACAGGACAGCAGATATTAACAGCACTCAAGTTAGGATCTGACGTAGCCGAACTACAATATCTTGAGTATTGAATTACTGTGGTGACTCCGTTAATGAAATTGGTGGAACCAAGGGCCAATATGGGAGCCTTTAGGCATGCCGGAGGTGGCTGAAATTAAATCAGAGCTTTTGTTCCCCATTTCGTTCTTTCACGAGCGGTTGCTCAAGTATGGTTTAAATCAGGTTACAAACGGACTGCATATACCAAATGTGTACAAGCATTCTAAGTCTGTGTATACCACATACACCTAGCTGCTTGTGATTTTCAATTACCTTTATCGTGCTGCTAGTGAACTTTGTAAGGTTGGTTGCAATTGATCATTATTGCATAAAACCATATGTTGACTTATTAATTATATGTCGTGGTACAACGGTCCTAATAAATTGCATATTACCAGTTCAAATAACTTATTGACGTTGACCTATATTACATGAAATATCATTCCAATTTGCTTTGTTTGAAATTAGGTCCAAAAGTATTTTGACTAGTCCTCCTTTTATCTTGCACTAGCCGTTGCCTATGAATTCGTGTCCGTCGTTTTGAATTTAATGCGATAATATATTAGGTGTGCAAGTATAAACTAGGCTCTGGAGTTAGTTGCATTAAAATATACTTGAACACTTCCAAATATCCCGCCATTTTGGATATATGTAGCATAGTCATTGCTACTCGTATTTTCATGGCATAAATTTCAGTCATTTACAAACTACCGTTCCGTGTGTATCAATTTTAAGAGATAGATGTCGATGTTGCTCGGATGTTGCTGCTTACATTTACGGCATTGCATTCTATTCTATTTTCAAATGAAGAAAAATGCTGCTCAAGCTATGGAATTGATTCATTCGACTTTGGGTGAACATTCTGTGAGTCATTCAACAGTACAAAAGTGGTTTTCAAGATTTAACTTTTTTTCTTTATTAATTACAAGGTCCAGTATGTTGGGGAACCACAAGAGTAAAATTCACATTTTGATATCTGCCCTGCTTGAAGCAATTCTTTACCTTTTGACGTTGTAAGTGGAGAATCCCCAATGGTGTTTTCCGCATTAAAGTCACCTCCAATAATAAAATCACGTCCAAGCGATTTAAATAGTGTAAGGTAGTGCTTCCTTTTCAAGTTATACCGGGGAGGACAATATGTTGTGTTTTATATTTTCTTTTATTAGTAATGCCGAATCACCTCCTGCTCTTTCCGCTGGATGAATGGACTGATATAAGTTATAACCCCGTATTTTACCAAACGAAAATTTAACTAGATGGCTTTCAGATATTAAGAAAAACATCGATTTTTCTGGAATATGTTGCATGGTCCCATTCGCATTCAAGATTGCTATTTTCAAAGTTGTGTTCTTACTTAACACTTTTCGTTGCATTGCGTTGAGGGAGTTGTATATTCTTCAGTTAATCAAGTACGATATTCTTCAGATTACTTTGGTCATCTAGCCACTTTAGTAATAGCTGCAATGCTATTCATAATGTTTTCCATAATTTGGTTACTTTCAGAGCCCATATGTTTGGTTGAACCCAAACCTTTCACTACCTGCGCAAATGCACTTCTTTGCCCTGTATTGTTTGGTTGTGGGTTTTAATCCATCTGTTTTGATATTTGAACCCTTCGATTTTCGTGATTTTGCGGTTGATTTCTTGTTTTATCTCTTAATTTTTGTAGTTGTTTAGCAACCTCACAGTCTCGATAATTAGCAGGATGTTGGCCCTTAAAATCTGTACACTTGGCTGACACATCCCTCCCTATTGTACATGCCTGAGTAATATGATTACCTGAGCATTTTACACATCTTGGAGCCCGGCCGCAATATCTTTGGGTGTCATTAAATGCCTGATATTTCTTGCATTGGGGTATGCGTGTTGTGGTTCTCCTCATTGGTTCGATTTTCACCTTCATGTGAAAGATTCCGTTTATTCCATAAATGTTTTGAACAATCTCTTTCTTGTCAAATAATAGCATAAAAAGAGGGAGTCCTCTTTTACTGATAATTTGTTTTCCTTCCAGGATTTCTGTTCTCTCTTTTTTAACAATATTCACAGCATTTAGTATTTTAAGACCTTTATTTTGTAAGTGTGATGCAAACCTCTTGCCATGACTTTTATAGGTCGGGCCCGTTTGTTCTCGTAAGTGAACCACTGATACTTTTCAGCATTCAATTTCATAGATAAGGTTCTATAAGTATCTGAGTCCAGAGTATTAATTTTCCAAACGTCATTGTTTAGCGCTGTTACCTTATAGTCTTTATCAGTAACCAATTTCATCAGTGACTAAATTTCTGGGTAACTATGGGTGATTTTTCTTTCGCTTGCATCAAATTTGGTGTAATATTCTTGGTAGATTTACTACCTTTTGATTGATTGGCTTTTGGGTAACACATCTTTTGAATCTGCACTAGATTGTCCTCTACCATTTAATTGCACAACCACAGGTGGCGATTCAGCTTTTCTTTTCTTACTCTTCCTGGACTGTCTTTTCTTTTTTAGGATCCAGTCCGTCTCTCTTTGTAATTCATCTTGATCAGTGGAATAGATGACTTTGTCTAGTTCAATGCTTCCTATATCGCAATCTTATTTTGAATCCCGATTCATTTTCTCGCTTTAGATATGTACTTAATTTCTTCACTTAGCTTGACAAATAATTGCTCCATATGCTCTAGTCTCGTCAAGAGATCCATATTCCTCTTTTCTAGGTCAATGGTTGTTTTACTAAATTCGGCTATTTCGTGTAATACAGAAAATTGCCCAGTGTACGCCCGTATCCATTTATGAATAGCTCGTGGAGGCTGTCAATCCCGAACTGTGGCAAATAATTTTATTTTCGTCGAGTACAAGCAAATTTATCGTTGTTCTCTAGAGAGTAAAATTTTAAACTCACACTGGAAATCGGTTACGAACAGTTTTCTGTACATCTTCAGTCAGCTGAGTTTAATATTTAAGACAACCTCATAAATACAATGATGTTGTTTACACTGCAATTGTATACTTCAACCCCGCAACTCAAGGGTTAAATAACATCGCGTACGTCAGTCCAAGCGAATGAATGAATTATATGTTTTTATTCATAATTCAACATTTTTTATGCGTTTTCGGTTGGTATATCGTTAGACGAATTCTGTCATTGATTAAAACATTTCATTTATATTTTAAAATTATGTTGACGGGTCAAAATTATTATTTTTTTTAAATTTTCAGTTTGCTTGTGCACTATGGAGTAAAAAATAAAATTCATTGTTTACCAAGCAGCAACAACAATATAAAACATCATATTATGTATATATGCATACTCGCATGTATTTTGAGAGTGAAACATATTTTATATCAACTATGTATGAATACAATTTTTTGCATAATTTTAAACCTCAACAAATATTTGCATCCTCTTTCGCTTTTCGAAAATCACTATCTAGTATTTTAGATGGATGCATAAATAAATAAATATATGGGATGGAAAAGTCCTTTCGGGTATTCGAACTAAAACAACATTTCAATACTCTTGAAATAAATCGTTTTGAAAATATAGAAATCCTATTCTTCAAGATGTGTGTCCTTAAAAATGTAATGACGCCTTTTTTAGCAACAGCAAATATTTACTAGTTCAGTTCTTTAGTTCACATAGATAGTCTTCTGCCAGACGAAATAAAATGTAAACAGAAAGAGAAATTTACAAAATTGCTGATGTTTAGTTTGATGCCATGTTCTTAGCTTTAAGAAGATATTTTGTATTGTTCCCGTGTGTATAGGCGGATGACAATTAACAGCTTTTTACAGGTGATATACAATGACAGTGGTATAGTGTTACCAAAATTTGTGTTTTAATACAGTGAGATGACAGGATGAAATTAATTAGGTGTTATTCTTGGAGGCGCTTAAATTTTATTTAGATTAATTGCGGTTATTTGAGTAGAAACTTTTACGTTGAAAACATCGAATTTTGACATATATACGTATGTTATTTTAGTTAAAAGACGTTTTTATATTGAAAAATTGGCAAGTGGTCATCAACAATCTCGTTTCACTGAAATATTTGAATTCTATAAATCGATGTAAAGTTATTGCATAATACTTACTGTCTAAAGATTTGTAACCAATTTTTTAAATTCTTCTCATGTTACGAAAATCGTTAAGCACCCTGTCTGTTATAATTAAATTTGGAGAAAGCCCCTCAATTATTATAACAAAATGTTTTTCGCAAATTTGATTAGCCAATCGATCCTTTCATCACCAACCATGTCATTTCGTCTCGTCTCAAGTAAGTTGTTAATAGTTCAAATCGTCGACGATACAGACATATTTTCTTGCAAAAACTTGTATGGCGCCATCTCATAATAGAAGTAGTTTTGACTTTTCACCTTATAAGCCATATCGTTTATGTCTTATTATTATAAATGGTATGGCCTATCACCGCACAGATGCGAGATGTATCAAATTGCAAAACGATGAGCTAACTAAAACTTTTACTTTGCGAGAAATTCGAATTCGTAAATTATTCCTATGTGTGTGCTGAATAGGTACTAATTCTTCCTGAGATTTAAAAATAAAATTTATTTTAGATAGTACCAAAAGTATTGATTTGTTGTGAAAACCTATTTGAGTTTGTTTCCGTACAATAGTAAAATGTTTAAGAATATTCCATCATCTTTAATAGGGTTAGTTAGCAGCCCGTGAAAGAATCAAATAAAAAAATTCGTAAACGTAACATGAATGTTCTGAAAATCATAATGGGTCCGTTTAATCTCTAGTTTCAATATAAAATCTGCAGCCATGGAACCGATTTCCATTTAGCTTGATATATGTTCACAAACACATAGAAACTGTATAATCATTTTCAGATCGTTTCGGAATAAATTCATTGAAAAAAATTTGCGAATAACGATCCGTATAATTTCCAAAAAAATCTAAAATCGTAAAAAACAAAACGAATCACATCTGAACATGTAACATAATTGCTGAAAGATGGCGGACTTCTGCTAGCTGTCTCTCTGGAGGTTTCGGCTGTTAAACTTGCTTTCAATGGAAAGCATAAATGTTGATAGTTATTGTTCACATTCCATATACGATTCTCGGCTGATATATATGGAGAGCTATCTTCATTTTCTCAAACCGACTAGCAGTTCGGCTTCTGATTTCGATTATGTGATGAGTTTTGGAGATCTCAACCTGAATAAAGTAAAATGGCTTACTGTTTAAGATGGACTTCTGCCATTCAATGGTGATTTAGCCTGAGACCTCGTGATGGACTCAATCTGTTCAGCAATATCCTCGATCTGGAGTTCATACCAGTGGAATTACATAGTACAATCGTTACGTGTAATGATCTTGGCGATACTTCGAGTATTTTCATACACGACTGTCCAATTACTTTTTAAAAACTGTACTAATGTTAACGTAAATTGTAAATAGAGTGAGTCTTTCAACTTTACAAAGGGCGACTATGACGACTTAAATGAGTTTATGGACAATATTAATTGAGTTCGATATAAAACGGATAGTTTGGACACTTATATTGATCAGTTTTATAAATAACCAGATGTCCCGGTGAACTTCGTACCATGTAAAATTGATTGAATTGTACTCAAGTAACTCGCGATTATGAATTCCAACCAACATTCCAACTACAATTCGTTGAGGTCGGCAATATTGACCGCACTGTGTACGATTTAGTTTCGTTTGGTGATTAAATGAAACTCGTTCGTAATTCAAATTAGTTCGATGCCTTTTATTTACATGGAAAAGAAATGTTGTGTTTTTCATTTTGTTTTCTGGCACGAACACGCGACTTACAGTTATCGCGAATGGCTTACTCGACCCGTTGCAATCATCGGGATGCGGGATCGAAACATCCTTTCCTTTGTACTTTCCCGTGATAATCGTCACCTCGATGATGATGATCATAAAATTGTTCACAGCCAATCTCGTTCTATTGCGCAGTCGAGGTTAATTAATGATACGCAACATGGTGATGACTGAGCCTACTTTCAATTGCACATCGAGAGGTGGTAATCCGGCCAATTCTAGCGAATTCAAGAATTCTGTAGGATAGTTGACTACTTCATCCTGGTTGACGAGTATGTCAACCGATTTGAAGGAAAACAACTGTCTCGGAATCAAATTTTAAATAATCGCGTTGAGATCATCGACATCCTAGTTTTTCGGTGCCAATATGGCTCGTTTGCTCAGCCAATTATGGTTTTTAATTCTTGCGCTATGTTCGGAAAAACACGTCGAATGAGTTCAGCCTTCGATTATGTCAACTGGCAGAATTCAGTGAGCAATGTGATGAATGCATTGTTCACAGCTTCTGTCAAAGATTTGTACGCAATCTTTTGTTGTTGATTCAATTGCGGAAAATTTGTACGAACTGCTTCGGCTAATGCGTCAGTGTCGTATTGTTGTTCTCTTTGTAATTCGTGGTTGAATGCATCGTGCAGCAATGAACGGTTAGATGATATCATGCCCAAATACGATAACACTTTTTTCACGATCAATAAACACATGTCTTATATCTTAAGCAATGTCTCATTGTGCATTTCTGCTGTCATCCGCAGGATTTGAAGTTTGGCGACGCACTCGATTCAAAACATCATCAGACTTGTCGTCCTTATATTTCACCCACAAATCGTTTTGATTCGAAAGGGAACATGTGGATACGAGTATGATAATCGCAAACAATGAGCGAATTTGTAACGGTTTTAACGGTTCTCAGTTGTTGAAACGACGTCAGACCACGACCATTCACCAACAACAATCGAAGATAGTAACATACGTCGTTATTTGGATGCACAGTGTAGATGCGACCCAGAACGTCTAAAGCAAATACATATTTGGATGTCCTGTAACTCGTATTCCTTGTTTTCAACGCTAAAATGATTCGATGATGCATTCCTTGTGTAGTAGCGTGACATTTCAGCATACAGCAAAGTGGGAACAGAATCATCTGCTTGACAAACCAAGAAACAGTCAATGTTGTCGACGATAGCCGTGCCGCTCTGCCTGCTGGGTTCTCTAGATTTAAATACACTCTTTGCCCGTTTTTCAGATGCACTGCCAAATGTCCAACTGAGGGTGTCTTTCGTAGATCGCAAAGTAAAAGATGCGCCAAATCGCCTCGTTGCTGCTCACGCATAGCGACCCATCTGATACTGAAATTCTTCGTCGTTTGCAATTGTTACACCGAAAATAGCCATAACGCTGCTTTTGTTCTAATATTCGCAAGCCTCAAAAACCTTGGACAATATCGGCGAATATGGCACAATCAAACGATTGTCCACATTACATCTTGCCCGTTGATCTTCACAACTGTAGATTATCCGCAACGGATCTCCTACGATATAATGGATATCCGTCATTGCCAGTGATGGTGTCGGCAATTAGGTCTCACGGGTATCACTTAGAACACGTGCCATCGATCATACAGAGTGAGTCGTTGTTGAAAACTCCGCAAGTCACCACTGCATGCAATTTCGGATCAACAGCTTCTATGGATGCTTCTAGTGATGATAGAATCTATTTATCCGATCTGATTTTTTTAACGAACCAAACCAAAATGTGCGCAAGAGGTAGACTACGTTTTTGCCATTAACGTGGAGTACATCCAACAATGATCTTGGCCAAACACACGGCACTGTATGATGAAATCTACCAGAGATTTTAATTTTTGTTTAAAAACTCTGGCAGTGATGTCATGTCTGTCAACCGGTGTTTGGCTGGGAAGCGGTTCCTTCTTGATTTCATTCCATTGAGGGTTTCATACTCTCTAACATACGACATCGCATCCTGCACATACTCGTGCATGTGGCGAGGGCTTCCCATGTAAGTGGCCAGTAAAAGTGTTATTCTTCCTCTGTTGTATGCATCGTCGTCGAAGATGAATGTATTCTTCAGATCGAAGCTGCTTTTGGTTCAAAAGAATATATGTCAGTCGTTCAGTATCCTTCTCTGCCAAAAGATCAATGGATATTGTAGCGTATCGTAACTCTAGTGCGTTTCGGAAATGCATTTCAATTCATTTTAATTTCAACGCATTTCAGCCACTTCGTTGATTGTCAGCCAGTTAAATCTTCTTGCGTGCTCACTCGCCAACATTTTGTCAGCCCTGAGACTATGTTATGGCTGTCGGATGGCATCTGATCCAAAGCAATTTTCAACATTTTGATCAATTCGTTGTTCTGAGAAAGAAGCGTTTGCAATTATCCGACAATGGCTCGCTTCGTTGTCAGATTGTGAGCACAACGCTGTTTAACTTGAACATCCGAATTAATTTATGGTCCGCATCCGATGGTGTCAACAGCGCCTCTACTAAATGATACATTTGTCTTTGAATCCGCAATGGTGATGTGAAATCGACTGTTAAATGATTTCAATGTGTTTTCTGATGCAACGGCGAATGATGTGGAAGAGAATTGTGTTGTAATTACCTTGAAATTGCGGGCATGAAATTGTATCGTACAATATGCGTTGCGCCAAACGACGAAGCTGTTGTATTTTTGGATGTTGTCCAGGAAATGGGTGGAAATAGTTCCTGTTCCAGAAACCAATAAGAGTAATGGCTCTGGTGGCGGGACCAATTGTGGCAATTTCACTTTCCCACCTGGAATCTCTCCAATCGTTACTGATCTGTCCGTACTGTAATTGATTTCCAAATCGTATAGGAGCACCGCGTTGACGCAATCGATCATTCTGATTGTGTTGTGCTCGCTAGCGTTGTGTTTGATGTGCACGAACTTGTTGCATTCCGATTCTATTCGCTTGTCGTTCATCTTCAGTCGCTCTCGAATGCAATTGGGACATGCCAATACAACTATTTCCATTATTTGACTGACTGCAACGACCTATGTTAGCTTTAGGCATTATATTGTAATGCGCACTGTAAAAAAACCCAAAATTGATTTCACAATCACTTGTACATGTATCAAATCTGTCGAAATTACCTTGTTATTATTCACTATGAGAACTATTTTCGTGTATCAAAACTTCCATACAAAACGCAAATTTGGATTTTCCGATTTTTCCGAATTTTCTTCGATTTTCCGATTTTTTTCGATTTTCCGGTTTTTTCTTTGGGTGTTTCCAAATTTTATTTTTTCCTGAACCATCGCCGTTCTCGAGTTTTTGCGAGACCAATGCACGGCAATTGATTTTTATAAACAATATAGATGAACTTGGCAATTGAACAATTTATTCTTCGTTCGCCTGTGGTTTTATCGAGCCATGGTTTAATCGCCGCTTGTCTGCGCCTGTCTCAGATCTCAATTTAAACTTTTAGATCGTTTCTTATATAATTGATATCCCTAAATATGTCTGGACCTATGTTGATTCGAAACGGACCTGTAGAGGTGTATATCCTCGCAAATGTCTCTCAATTCTTTGACTGTTTGTGATCCGCAAAGAATCACTGAGATGTGTGCAGCTTTTTTTGAAAATGTGTATGTCTCTTTTTCAAGAGAGAATGACTATTTTGATTTTAGTAAAAAATTCAAACATTCAATTTCAGTGTATACTACCGATGACGTTATAGTAAAGCATTCGAAAAACTTAATCATGTCTTAGTTGTAATGAAACTGGACCAGCTCAAATGTGAGGTCCTTCCTTTAAAGTGGATCTCGTCATATTTGACGAACCGAACTAAAAATGGGGTCTGAAATAACATTTTATCTAGAGATATAAATGTTCTGTCTAGCCATCTTGGACTTCTCTTATTTTTTGCATTCATAGATGATGTGGAACGGTGCTTCATACATTGTGAGTTTTTGTTAGGCCGAAGGTGTTAAAATTGTTTGGCGATCTATCTAATCTACAACAAGAATTAAATATTTTCTGTGAATGGTTTACCTGGAGTAAAGTTTGTCACAACGTTTCTAAATGTAAAGTTATGAACTTTTCTAGAAGACGTAATGGTCTTGATAATGCTATTAATGTATCAACAAGGCTAATTCAATGTTAGTGTTTTTAATCCATTTCTCCAAAGATTTTCATGATCCGTATATGCTAAAAGTCCTCTTCATTTCATTTATTCGTATTCACCTCGATTTCTGTTGATTTCTTTAAGTTGACTCGCTCGAGAGGTAAACGCTCCCAAATATGTGCTACCGCCTTTTTTAGGCCGTTGTTTGCTATTGAATATTGAACCATTGCCCGTCCAAAGACAAGTATCTTGCGCAGTTTTCGTGCGCGACGTTATAAAGGATCAAATTGATTGTTCACAACTACTGTCCTTATATTCAATACGTGCTCCTATGCGATCATTCAGATGCCTGAGGCTTCGTGATCGATTTTGAATTCTATGGGTCGAACTTTAGTATGTCGGACCCGATTTGTAATTCAAATCGTGTATTTAATAATAATTCGGTCGTCTTCGATTACAACCGGACCATAAATTTCTTTTAAACATAATTGAAAAAAATGGCTCGAATTTTTATTGCAAACGCTAAAGGAACTGTTATTCAATCCCTTTAGAAAAGTCGCTATTTGCCTCGATTCTTAGGTTCAAGGCTGTTGAATGCTGCAATAGCATTCCTAGTTGTCTGTTCGAGGCGTCCCCAAGACATCCACAATTAGGACCATAATGAGGGTGGTATTTGATGGATCAGCCAAATGGAGCACGGGTTTCGGCATAAATGTTGGCGACCGATGGTGAACCGTCAGTTCACTACTCTGTATGCAATCATACTACACATGAAATGAAACTAAATTGTTGGTCAACACTAGCCAATCTGAACAGCAGCTCTGGTATTAACTGTTACGCAGTAACAGTGTCGAGTAATCAAATTAACCGTTCACTTTCTACCTCATGAATAAAAATCAGTTTAATTTACATAGACACCTTGTCTAGCGCAGTGAATCCCTTTTTTAATTTATTTATATTTCTTTTCCGAAATTCAAATTAAGTTTCATATCTCATCTCAAGCATCTTAACTTTAAAAAAAAAATAAAAAATCTCAAGTCGTTTGTTTTGTATATGTATATATGTATCTCGTATAATAAAAAAATATAATTTATATAAAATTTTTATTTTTATTGTCTTCAAGTTTTGTTGTCTATTTCCATCGAGTGTATAAAACAAATAGATGAGAAAAAATAAAAAAATCGTCTTAAAGACAAAACGTTAATATAATAAGATAAAATGAAATCTCTCACAGTTTTATTTATTTATTTATTTTTTTGAAGAAAGAAAATTAATTTTATAAGAATTTTTTTTTACTTCTAAATAATAAATAATCGAAAAATAGCTGTAAATCACAGTGTTTGTTTAATTTAATTAATTTAGAGAAAAGCTCGCGCACCAAAAACATTTTTTTTGTTAAATTTTACTAATTTATTTCAAAATTTCGATTATTCTGAAAATAAATTTGGTTAATTGATTTACGGAGGAGGAGGTGGAGGCTTAATAAATACCTAAATAAACGAAATATATACAAATTTGATGATTGATAAGAAAGTTCAATTTCTCATACGCATATGATTAGTGTGCGGGGGAGATATCATGCGGCGATAAGCTTTTTTGTACAATAAAATTGTTGGACATTTATGATCATCGGTTTATTGATTTTTTATTGGAAATCTATTTAAAAAAATTAATTTCAATAGCGCCACATATATTTTTTGTTGTCATTATAATTGGGATATATTCACGACAATTTTTCCAAAAAAATGGGTGTGTTATAGTGTTTGTCTGCTTAACATAAATCGAGATAATAGATAAGATAATTAAATTATAAATTTTTTATTGGTGTACTAACCTGGACTGTAATATAATTAATGTTTTTTTTACCAAAATTAATATGCTGATTATTAATCCTTTGAATTCATGCAAAGTCAACGTGATTCTAAATTATAAAGAGATTAGGTTTTATGGCGATTAAAATTGTTTATCGAGGCATTTGTATGCTGATAATGACTAATACTATGTTGTGCTTCGATCTACGCATCACAATATCGTCGTTTCTTTTCGATACATAAAAAAAGAAGCAAAACTAGGTAAATATTTATGTCCGCCACGCCAGCCGGAACTAAACCCACTATGGCACAAGCATAGCATGATGCATTGTGCATCATTGTGCACTATATTATTATTCAGCCGGAACCTTATAAATCCATATATGATTTTTCGGTAGAAATCTTATAAATCCAGCCGGATTCATACCCTCTACAGCCAAACTAACTATGACACAAGAAGCACAATGGATTGTGCATTATATTTCCAGCAAAAACCCAAATTCTATTTCTATTTACACAAATAATCCATATATGATTATATGCACCACACTTTTGCATATTTGACACACGATTTACAAACGAGAATATCACGAAAAAAACAGTTAAGAAATGAAATTATACGCTCAAAAATTCGAATAATGTTAGACGAAGCTGCTTTTGGGAAGAGGGAAGAATTTATGATTTAAACGAGCTCGACGTTATTAATAATTAAATCATTTCGAGTTTGTAATTTGAAGTTATAACAATGGTCAAATCAATCATCCCTGTATCCGACCAAATTAATGTGTATAAAAATTACATATAAACCAACTATTCGTTAATGTAGAGTAAAATCTTATTTCAAAAAAAATTTACGACGAATTATGTCTCGAATTTCCGTTGATGTCAAGAAAGGTCATTCAGTTTTCGATCGTGAGAAATTTAGGCGAAATATTAACAATTCAAAATGTGACTGAAAAGCCAGCTAATAAAAAATTCTGCGTGCATTGATAAATACGAAAATCCAAGTTTCTCATTTGACAATTTAAATGAAAATGAAGAATAACAAAATTGATTATTTGCCTATTGAAAACGATTCCAATAATATCATTACTAGCGATGAACAAACGCAAAATATGGATCAATCAATCATTAAATCGAAACATTATTTGAAATTGACATAACGTCGAAAAAAAATTGTGTAATGCATTATTTCAATAGTGGCCAAAAACTGCGCGCACGGTTAAAGACTGATAGGTCTAATAAGCTAAATGCAGAAATATGGTGGTATACATTGTGCTTCTTATGCCATAGTTGGTTTGGCTGGCTCCAGATGGTTTATTAGGTTTCGACTGGAATTATAAAGTTTCGGCTAAAAATCATATAATGTACAAAGATGCCGTCTTGTATCGTAGTTAGTTTAGCTATAGAGTGTATGATTCCGGCTGGAATGATAAGGTTTCTACCGCAAAATCATACAGTGCTGGATTTATAAGGTTCCGGCTGAAAAATTATTCAGTACACAGTGATACACAATGCACTTGTGAAATAGTTGGTTTGGCTGAAGGATGTTTGGGGGGGCTTTATTAGGTTTCGGCTTGAATTATAAGGTTCCGGCTGATAAGTCATATAGTGCACAATGATGCAAATTAACCGACTGAAAAAGAAATTAATTCACAATGATGCACAATACATTGTGCGTCTTATGCCATAGTTGGTTTGGCTGTAGGCGGTATGATTTCGGCAGGAATTATAAAACCAAATAGTGATGAATTTATAAGGTTCCGGTTGAACAAGTATATAGTGCACAATGATGCATAATGCATCATGATACTTGTGTCGTAGTTGGTTTGGCTGAAGTATGGTTCTGGCTGGCTTTATCAGCTTTTGGCTGGAATTATACGGTTCCGACTGAAAAATAATGTAGTGCACAATGATGCACAATCCATTGTGCTATTTGTGTCACAGTTAGTTTGACAGTGATGCGCAATGCATCGTGCTGTGAAATAGTTGGTTTGGCTAAAGCATGGTTCCGTGGGGCTTTATTAGGTTTCGGCTTAAATTATAAGATTCCGGCTGAAAAGCCATATAGTGCAAAATGGTGCATAATCCATTGTGCTTCTTGTGTCATAGTTAGTTTGGCTGTAGAAGGTATGGTTCAGGCTGGAATTATAAGATTCCGGCTGATAAAACATTTAGTGCACAATATATATTGCTTCTTTTTCCATAGTTGGTTAGGGTGTAGTATGGTTCTTTATCAGATTTGGCTGGAAATATAAGGATTTATTAAGTTTTGCCTGAAATTATAAGGTTCCGGCTGCAAACACAATTAGTGCACAATGAAACAATACATTGTTTCTTGTGTCATATTAGTTTGGCAGTAGAAGTAGGGTTCCGGCTGGCTTTATTAGATTCCGACTGAAAATGGAATTAATTCACAATGATGCACAATACATTGTGCTTCTTATGACATAGTTGGTTTGTCTTTAGAGGGTATGATTCCGGCTGTGCACAATGATGCACGATGCATCGTACTACTTTTGTCATAGTTGGTTTGGCTGTAGTATAGTTCTGGCTAGATTTATCAGGTTTTGCTTGAAATTATAAGGTTTCGGTTGAAAAAGCATATAGTGCACAATGATGCGCAATTCATTGTGCTTCTTGTGTCATAGTTGGGCGGTAGAGGGTATGGTTCCCGCTTGAATTAAAGGTTCCTACCGAAAAACCATATTGTGCTGAATTTATAAGGTTCCGGCTGAAAAATAATATAGTGCACAATGATGCACAATGCATCGTGCTACTTGTGCCATAGTTGGTTTGGTTCTGGCTGATATGGTTCCGGCAGGCGTGACGGACACAAATATTTAACGATTTTATTAAAGTATTGTAGAAAAATGCAAAGACTAAAACCTCTCGAGACAATTGAAATTTCGGTTCGACCCATTCAACTCGAAAAATTCACATGAAATGTGGTAAAATGGGGAATTTCCACGCAAAAATTTAGCCGCAAAACGACTTAAAGAAATATACTGAAATATTTTTCAATTTTTAGCAATTCCATCAGGGTTTTCCATTGGCGTAAATATTTTTAGCATAGTTTTATTCACCTATATAAAGGGTGATTTTTTTGTGGTTAGGATTTTCATGCATTAGTATTTGACAGATCACGCGGGATTTCAGACAAGGTGTCAAAGAGAAAGATGCTCAGTATGCTTTGACATTTCATAATGAATAGACTTACTAACGAGCAACGCTTGCAAATAATTGAATTATATTACAAAAATCAGTGTTCGGTTCGAAAAGTGTTTCGCGATTTACGTCCGATTTATGGTCTACATAATCGACCAAGTGAGCAAACAATTAATGCGATTGTGACCAAGTTTCGCACTCAGTTTACTTTATTGGACATTAAACCAACCACACGAATGCGTACAGTGCGTACAGAAGAGAATATTGCGTCTGTTTCTGAGAGTGTTGCTGAAGACCGTGAAATGTCGATTCGTCGCCGTTCGCAGCAATTGGGTTTGTGTTATTCGACGACATGGAAGATTTTACGCAAAGATCTTGGTGTAAAACCGTATAAAATACAGCTCCTGCAAGAACTGAAGCCGAACGATCTGCCACAACGTCGAATTTTCAGTGAATGGGCCCTAGAAAAGTTGGCAGAAAATCCGCTTTTTTATCGACAAATTTTGTTCAGCGATGAGGTTCATTTCTGGTTGAATGGCTACGTAAATAAGCAAAATTGCCGCATTTGGAGTGAAGAGCAACCAGAAGCCGTTCAAGAACTGCCCATGCATCCCGAAAAATGCACTGTTTGGTGTGGTTTGTACGCTGGTGGAATCATTGGACCGTATTTTTTCAAAGATGCTGTTGGACGCAACGTTACGGTGAATGGCGATCGCTATCGTTCGATGCTAACAAACTTTTTGTTGCCAAAAATGGAAGAACTGATTTTAGTTGACATGTGGTTTCAACAAGATGGCGCTACATGCCACACAGCTCGCGATTCTATGGCCATTTTGAGGGAAAACTTCGGAGAACAATTCATCTCAAGAAATGGCCCGGTAAGTTGGGCACCAAGATCATGCGATTTGACGCCTTTAGACTATTTTTTGTGGGGCTACGTCAAGTCTAAAGTCTACAGAAATAAGCCAGCAACTATTCCAGTTTTGGAAGACAACATTTCCGAAGAAATTCGGGCTATTCCGGCCGAAATGCTCGAAAAAGTTGCCCAAAATTGGACTTTCTGAATGGACCACCTAAGACGCAGCCGCGGTCAACATTTAAATGAAATTATCTTCAAAAAGTAAATGTCATGGACCAATCTAACGTTTCAAATAAAGAACCGATGAGATTTTGCAAATTTTATGCGTTTTTTTTTTAAAAAAAGTTCTCAAGCTCTTAAAAAATCACCCGTTACATAAACAGAAAAATCACACCAGTCTTAAGTTTCTGTTATCGTTTAGTTGTGTTGACACACAAGAATCTTAATAGAAGAATACATTTAAGTGCACACTTTACCAAAATACCTTAATTACAATTTGCTTAACAATACCATTTATATTTTCATTGACATTGATTTTAATTTACAAAAACTGTGTAAAATGCTTATTACGCAGTCTTGCTTATTACAAACATATATTTTTATACAAATTCGATGAAAATACGTAATAAATTATTATTCGTATAATTAAGAACGTATAAAAATATTGTGACCCCCAACAGAGGTAGGCCACGATAATTTATACAATCGAATACGCTACTAATCGTTGGTTCTTCGAGCCGGACATACTTCCAGTAGATCATCTATACATTGCGCAACATTCAATGGGAGGGGATAGCAGGAGATGATAAAGAAAGGTCGGCTTTGGAAATAGAGGTCGCTGAATCTTCATCATATATACTAACGGGTAAGGAAGGAACAATCAGCCCAACTTGAAGAAAAGTTTAATAAGAAATACAGAAGCCAAAAAACATAAGAGAACGAAAGTTGTTAACAAAGATTCTCCAAACAAGAATATCAAACTTTCTACAAGATTAGAAATAATGGAAGCTTCCAAAGTGCAAAAAAGTTGCATTACCTATTATCCGTAATTGGAGGAGATCCAGCCAAGCTCATAAACTATCTCAATATCTCGCAAGAAAACTATGGTACTGCTTGGAATATTTTATTTTCCAGATACGATGATAAACGGCTTATCACAAATACGTACATGAACACGATTTTAGAACTACCAAATTTATCAGCAAAAACCACGCATATAGTCTCCGAATCGGTAATGTACGAAGTATTTTGGAATACCATGTAAAAGAATATTATAACAAGGAAGTTAGACAAGGAAACTCGCCGCTTATATGAGGCGTCTTTGAGTACGAAGGCAATTCAAACTGTAAAGGTTTCACAGTCTTTCTATACAAGTAAAGTTCCAATTTCTGCTTCAGTACAAAAACTCCCAAGTAATAAAAGTTATAAATTATCCAAAGGTTCACATTACAGCCTGCTTCATAGTCGTAGTAGTACGCAAACTGCTGCATCAGCAAACATAAACCCGCTTAATACCTAAATGTACAAGCAACACATTATTCCATATAAATTCTAAATTGAATGACAACAATCTGTCAAAAGACGACAAACGCGTATATGTAAAACATTTTATATTTTTAATTATAAATTTATTATATAAAAAAAGTTATTTTTAAATATTTAAACACATACGATTTCTAACTTCAGTGGTGCTGGTTCAAAGTTGTTGGGATTCTTCAAAGCAATTATGAAAATGATTCAATGAAATTGATAATATAATTATTAGTGATAATTATATTATCAATTTCATTTTAAAATCCTTCGTTTATACTTATAAAATATCCGGCATCCATGCAAATATTATGAAATATGCAGCAAATGGCAACAATATTTTACCTTGTTTTCTAACGTCCTCAAGAAATACATCACCATCTCGTCTTTAATTGCCCAAAAATATGTTCCACTGCAATCCTTCTTGCCTTACTATGCAGACGGTTGAATTTTTTTCCTTGGTGTGTCTAAGCGCGATTTTCAGTAAAAGGAGTGATGATAGCAATGGGTTCCAAGGTTAATTTATATCCACTGGCACCCAGTAATAAACAACCTTTTGGTGGATATTTTTTATTTAAATAAACGTCACTATTCCGAAGAACTCGTTGGTCATGAATGGATCCTGGCCACCCAACACATATATCAGCAAACCTTGCATTTCAATACTGTAGTCCAACTTTATATTTATGTATTCATCGTGGCGATTCGTTGGGCATTTTATTTTGATGTGGGTGCTGCCGAGTGCTCCAACAGCTTTATCAAAAACGGACGACCCCGCCCGATTCGCAAACTCAATACCTTGAGCTTCCAAATTTTCTTGCTTGGGAAACGATATTATTTTAGGCATTAGTTTTAAAATTATGTTCATCGTTCTCTGAATTATATTAAATATAGATGTTGTTGGTATGTTTAATGTAGAATTAGCTATACGATGAGATAATCCAGCTGCTAACCAAAACAATATCACCTCCATTTCAATTTAAGCATCATATCCATGACGCTTAATTGGAAAAAATTCGAATAATTTTTGGAAAGCCTCTACCGATACTCTAACATGTATTTTGATTAGTATTGCATCTCGGTTTAAAACAGCAGTTATCAAGAAGGTGCTTTTGGCGGAAAAATATGTCATACTCTGCAATAATTTGTATAATTACATTAAATATGTATCAGAGTAAATATAAATAAATAAATCTGAAAGTTTATCCTAAAAAAATAAAATATAACTTCCGCATTTCACGTTCTTCCAACAAATGAATTAAATATTCATCACCTATGGTTAATCTTAGATATAACTTCTTATTTTTATTTATGAAGTGTTTAGAAGTAAGAATTGTTTTTTTCTGTCCATTTTTAATAAAAATGTTGGGTCAGCAAGAGTTTGTTTATACATTGAATAACAAGCTGTCAAGTAAGTACATGAATTGGAGCGGCTTCACTTACTTATTTAAGATGGTGACAAATAGATCAATAATCTTCAAATACCAGGTTATCCAATTCAAGCTTGATAAAGTAAACTTAAAAAAAACACACAAAATATTCGGAATGTATTGTAATTTTTATTTCATTTTACAGATTGATCCTTGCCATTTTTAGTTAAACAAGATATCATTCAAATGTACTCCACTGGACTTCTTACAGGCCTTGATTCTTCTGCGGTAATTTTCAATGACTTTTCGGCACATTTCGGGCGGTATCTCGGCCTTTACCTTACGAATATTAATTTTCAATTCGTCAAGAGTTTGAGGATTGTTTGCGTAAACACGATCTTTCGCGTAGCCCCACAAAAAGAAATCCAAAGGCGTTAAATCACAGGATCTTGGAGGCCAATTGACATCAGCCAATCGCGAAATCAAACGTCCAGGAAATTTCTCTTGCAAAAGATCTCGATTTGCTCGTGTTACGTGACTGGTTGCTCCATCCTGCTGGAACCACATATCGTCAAGATCATAATCTTCGATTTTCGTAAAAAAATAATCGGTTAACATGCGGCAATAGCGTTCAGAATTGACGGTAACGGTTCGTCCATGGTAGTGCTAAAAAAAATACGGCCCAATCACACCACCAGACCACAATGCGCACCAAACAGTGACTTTTTTCGGGTATAATGGCTTCTCTACAATCAATTGTGGATTTTCTGAGCCCCAAATTCTACAGTTTTGCTTATTAACGTATCCACCAAGCGAAAAATGAGCTTCATCACTGAAGAAAATTTTGTTCGAAAAATCAGCATCGACGGCCTGTTTTTCCAACACCCAATTTGCGTATGTTCTTCGTTATCCATGGTCAGCAGGCCTTAGTTTTTGTGTCAAATGGACTTTATACGGATGAAGATGCAAATCCAGATGCAAAATGCGCCATAATGAGCCATAAGATAGGCCTAAATGTTGAGCTCGACGAGGAATTGACAAATTTGGATCTTCTTGAAAACTTTCAGCTACAGAAGCGATATTTTCAGCATTGCGAATGTTTCGATGATGCACAGACCTTACAATATCAGTAACAGATCCAGTTTGTTCAAATTTATTCACTGTATTCAATATGGTTTGCTTTGTAGGACGATTATGACGACCATAATCTGCTCGTAAAGCGCGAAATGTGGATACGGCAGAATCACTATTTTTATAATAAGATTTAATAATTTTAACGCGTTGGTCGATTGTTAAATGCTCCATATTCTTAAATGGCAGAATGTCAACTAAATAAATGACAGCGTACTTGACGTTTATCTTTGACAGATGTCGGTATACAGATTTCTACTTTATCAATCTCGAATTGGATAACCCGTTATATAAGTAATTGAAAAATGGCCTTCGACCAAATTGCAAGTGGAGAACCCGCAATGCCCACATAACTATGTAGATTACATGCGATATTGACAAATATTGGCGTCATCAAAATATTTTTTGGTCGTTACAATTTATTGGTGTTTTAAAATTATAATTGGATTTTCGATTTTTGATTAACACTTGAGTTTAGATGTCGAAAGCGGTATGATTTGTGAATGCCAAGTTATGGTTACTTTACCATTCCAGACTCGATCTTTGAAAATTTACGTAGAAAGAGAGAGTAGATGGTAATGGGATAAATATGTCAGGTGGCGAACTCGTGTAAGGTAACTTCGTCGAGGTATCGAGAATTATCAATTGTCGCGTCGAGTTGTACATATAGTGAGACACTATTGGTTTGATTATATTCAAACTTAGAATTTTATCAATATAAATTCAAAACTTTTGTATCAAACAATATTATAACGAATTTCGATATGGATTCGTATACGATTTTGCAAATGAAACGTCAGAGCGATTCAAGTTACAAACTATTTTCCAACATCTTTAATTTCTACAGCGATTCACTTATTTCACTCGTTTTCTCTTACCCACTAATTCGCTGTTACTGTTTTCCTTTTAACTGTTCACTACTTTTCGCACTGTTTACTTTTTCATTTTTTAACTTGCACTGGTTAAAATTACAACTGTATCTGCGTCTTAAATTACTTGAGCGTATATAAGTACTTGTCTTCCACGTCATAATTTCCCCTGTCTTGATGATTAACGCCCTTTGTTAATTCCAGTATTTTCCATGATGATTATCGCCATGGTTTACAATTCATTTCGTTATCTCCACATATATTCTCCACCACTTGGAATGCCATTCTAAAATCCAATTTCCAATCAGTATTGAAGGTATATCCTTCATCCGACAACATAGAAGATGTTAAGAACAATAATCGCTTAATATTTTAGTACCCAAATGCGTTCGAACTCGCGTCCTTTGGGTTGATAACACTTGGTGGTGTACACCTTAACCACTCGAACACCAAGTGATATATTTATGTAGAGTAGGATTCGTAAAAATATATTTTTATTAAATGAGTGATATAGTTTATGATAATGATTCTTATTTTATTTGGTATGGATAGTTTATTAATTTTATTTATTGTTTGTAATAGTTTTTATGCACAAATTCAAACCATTTTGATTGAGGAATCAGATTTGGATTATAATCTGACTTTTTAATCTTAATTGGACCAAAATCGGCCATGAACGAAATCCGACAAATACGGTGGATGTTGTAGCAATTCAATGTGCAATTTTGCGATCGACTTCTGACATGGTGCATTGATTTGGTGAAAGAGCATTACCTCTTCATTCGAGGTAATTTTTTAGCGATTTATTCCTTCAAACGCACCAATAACCCTATATAATATTTGATACTGATCTTCTTTCCTTTCTCAGATAGTCAACGAATATTATACCATGTGCATCCTAAAATACAGACGCCATAACCTTTCCAGTCGACTGTTGTGATTTTTGTCGCTTCAGACGAGGTTCACCGGCCTCTTGCCATTCAGCTGATTGCCGATTTAACTCTGGTGTATAGTGGTGGATCCAGGTTTCATCCATATTCACCAGAGTTGGGCCCGTAAATTACACGATGTAGTTTACACGGTTATTTACAAGAAATTTACATGTTAATTACGTAAGCGTATTTTTTAGATTGGTAAAGTAAAAACGTCTTTTTCATGACAAGCGCGCAATCTCTTATCTAATTTAATAATTATCTGGATGAGGGATTACCTTAAATATCTAAAATTATTTTTTCTTCGTTTGGATTTAATTGTTACTGACATTTACTAGACTGTTTCACGTTTGCTATTTTTGTGTAAAATGCTACAGATTTGAAAATATATGTAACGTAATTATTCGGCAACAGAAAAATAATTTGCACTATTAAATTTTTATCTTTCTCATATGTAGCTAAACTAAAGCTAAGGCGAACACAGATGGCAATGTAGATCTACATAAACTAATGTTTTCTTGTGTTTATAGAAAACTAAAAGACTAAAATAATTATGATTGACCGTCTAAATGGAAAGTTTGATTGATATTTATGAAGCCTGTAACCCTTGCAAGCAAACATTTGATTCAATTATGCAACATTTTCAGTTATTTTTCAGAGTTTTCACGTTTTCAACATATTTTTTTGTAAATTACACAAATTTTTATGTAATTTGCGTTATTTACAAAAAATGTAGATAATGTTTTTTACGTGTAAAATGCCCAACACTGTGTCACATACCGCATAAAAATCCTCTTTATTGCGCTTAACAGCTCCAAACAGCGCACGGAATCATCGACGCGTTGTCGTTTGTGATCCATTGTGAGTAAACGCGAAACTCACTTCAAACGCAGCTTTCTCATGGATAAATGTTCGTGCAAAATATGACCAACACGTTCCATTGATATCTGTACAATGTCAGCTATCTCACGGAACTTCACTTTACAGTCTTTCAAAATAATTTCGTGGAATTTTTTATGTTTTCTGCAGTCACAGCATACTAGTCAATGATGGTTGATATTTCTGGTGCAGAGCCCGGAAAACACTTATCAAGCCACTGCTTTGCTTGAACGGTATTTTCTCATCAAAAAACAGTGTTTAATCAACATGTTCAACAATGTTTTGAAATTAACAAAAGCAGCGTCACCAAACAACTGTAACTAGTAAACTTAATGATCGAAATATGTCATGAAAATTTAACAGGTATTTTGAAGGTTGTTAGAATTGAAAAATCATATGGGTTTTAAATTTGTGGTACCACCTATGTGTCAGACCGGAACTTTTCAGGCTATGTAATACATATATTCCGTCAAAAGAGTGACGATAAAAGATCATTTAAAAACCCGCTTAAAAGAATTGTAAATTTTTTCGTCGCTAAGTTGGCACAACTATCCTCTATCATGTCATGAATTTTGAGCGCGATTAGTCATTTAGTTTGTTTACAGTGCCCTATTTTGTAGTGTTTTGCGATTTACATAATGAATAAAAATATCGAAAATATCGAACAAATAATTCGTCTCTGCTGAAGCTGTTACAGAAGGCTTACGGTGAATCGACTTTGTCAAAAACACGTGTATATGAGTGGTACAGTGCATTCAAAAGCGGTCGAGATGTGGTGGAAGATTTGCTTCGCTCTGGTCGGCTTCTTCAACTGAAATTAGCATCAATAAAGCGAAGGAAATGGTGACGGAAAATCGTTATTTTGGTTTGAGAGAGATAGCCGCTATATTTGCTGTGTCTCATTAATCAATTCGGTCCAGTGTACACGAATGTTTGGACATGGAACGCATTGCTGCTCGGCTAGTTCCGAAAGATCTGGATTTTCTTCAAAAACTTATTCGCGTAAAGGTCGCTGAAGACATGTTAGAACGAGTAAATACCGACCCACATTCATAAAACGCATTATAACTGGTGATGAGACATAGGTTTATGAGTTTGATATGTGTCAACAAGCCCCGAAATTCTTTGATTATCGCGGTGTTGTGCACTCGGAATTCTTGCCAGAAGATCGAACAGTAACTAAAGAATATTACTGGGCGGTATGCGGCGTTTGAAAGAGCAAATTCGTGGAAATGGGCCAGGTTTGTGGGAAGAAAACTCATTGATTTTGCACCACGATAACGCACCATCTCACATGCCTATCATTGTGTCAGGCTATATCACCTGATATGGCTCCAGCTGACTTTTTTTCTCTTTCCAAAACTCAAATTACCACTTCAAGACACCCTTCGCGGCGAGAACTGAAGTCGATTCCGGAAAATGCATTTGAAAAATATTTTGATGATTCGTTGACATAAGTGTATTATTTCGGAAGAGGCCTACTTTGAAGGCAATACAATAAATTTGAATTGTTTTATTGATCAATTCCCATGACTCCTATACCATTATCGGGAATCTATTTCCCATTTTTCTCTCTCGCAAATGTCGTGTAATCGTTATAACACATAGTGGCGGGTACCGAAAATTAAAATAATCTCGGCCAAGTTCACATCGAATGCGCTTTTGTTTATTTACAGCTGGCTCGTTTATTTACACAAAATGCTAAAATTGTACCTCGATAGTCCAGATGGTAATGCAAATTTTGGAGGCATAATTAATCTTAAGAATGTTAAAAGTCGATTTCCCTTGGAAAAACTAAATAAAAACTAAACCATGGCATCGTCTCTAAGGTATGTACGTATACGTTCTTGCTCATAGAAAAATCTATCGCTGCGAAAGCTGATACCAAAAATCAATCGTATTCGTTTATAAATATAAAACTAAAATGCAAACGATGCTCTTATTTTCTCCGCACTGTAAAAATATTCATTCATTCAAAATTGAAAACTTTCATGAACGAAAATTAATCATAAAAAAAATAAATTAAAAAATGTTGAATCTGCAATAAAACAACATACTCGTATGCATTCGGTTTCTCGCTCCAACACTAAATCGAATTTTATATTTCTAGAGCTGTGTGCTTTTAAACACAACGGGCCAATTATTTTCTATTTCATTCTCTCCTGTTAGCCCGTTCTACATTTTGATAATATTGACGATTCATGAACATGAACATCCCTAATTCTATTATTTCATGTTTTTTGCACAAGTGAATTTTTAAATTTTCAGAATGAGATAAAAAATCAGTATGCGACTATATATGGTTTAGCATTGTGTCAGAGTGAGATCAACGTATGGCCCAATAACAATGCGATGGTAAAAAAATTACAAACAAAACATAAAATAAGAAGTAAACTAAAAAAAAATAAAAGAAACAGGAATTTTGTTGCTTTTTTTGTTTGTTTTTTCTTAGTTTCATTTGAACAGTGTTGTAAAGCGGAATGATAGTTTTCTTATATTTTTAAGACTTAGTTTAGCAAAAAGTATTTTGTTTTTATATCGTGTGTCTTCTTATAAATTTATTTTATATGTACATACTTTGATTCGTGATCTTTATCGACCGAGATAAATAAAAAGTTGTAGTTTTTTTTTGTTGTTGTGTGGTTTAAAAAATACTATATAGTGAGACTTAATTAATTGTTTATATTGTGTTAAGCGAAAAAAATTAATTATAATTAATAAATTTAAAAAGAAAATGTAAATTTTAATTGTTAAAATATGTAAGTAAAGGCGCAAGTGTGTTAAAAATCTATAATATAGTGTTAGTGGTGTGCGCGTTATTTGTGCAATAATTAATTAATTAATTAATAATAAATAAAAATTTGATAAGAGAATCAAAAAAAAATTTCATCATCCACCCTCAAATGATCTTATCAATATTTCTAATTAAAAAATTTGTTAGTTTATTATATTGTTGATAAATAAATACAAAAAAATTTATATGAGATGGTGACATTAATGCCATGTAGTTATTTATCAGCATCCCGCTGTGGATTGATTGATAAAATGATAGACTCTAAGGTATTAAACAAAAAATTAACGATATATAGCGCTAAATAAAACCTCACCAGTAAAATTAATTTTATTAAAATTTTTAATTTATTTACTTATTTAGATTTTTATTTTAATTTTTCTGTTGGTTTTTGGTCGCTTTCTTATCTTGATGAGTTAAACAAAAATTTAAATACTTTTTTTTTGTTGGTGTTTGGTGTGCACAGTTGCTTTATCATATGATTGTTTCCTAGAAAATAAATTAATAGAAGGATACCCAATGTTTGGTTTAATATGGTTTCCTGTTTAAAGGGTAGATGATCCAAAAATGAGTGTTTTGTGCATAAAATTTTAGTCTTTTAATTTCGTCTGTGCTTACAGCAACCGACGGTAAAATAGTTATAGTTTATCTTAATTTGTGATTGTGACCCTTTATGTATTTACGAATTTTAAGAAATTATTACACTTGACTTGGGGTTTAAAAATTGTCTAAAAATTGTTTTATTTTTCGTGAACTGAATTGTATTGCATTGTAATAAATTAATCACCGAATAAGGGTGTGTAACAATTGTTGAACGCAGATACTAGAATGAGACTATACGTTACTTATATAATGTTGGACAGAACCTGATTATTAACCACAAAACAGATTAATGATAAGCCTTAGGTTTATGAGCTACATGAGAATGGGCCTGTTGGTTTTTTTATTTTAAATTAAAATCACTGTCATTATCTATCGCCATAAATAAAACGGCAAACAAAATATTAATTCTATAGGTTCTTCTTTAATTTCAAAAAAGGATTGAAAAGTTATAATTATTACGAAATGAAATAAGAACCTTAATTAGTGAAATACATTTTTGACAGTTGCATAACTTTGAATCCTTCATTAATAGCAAAATTAAAGAACGTATTTTATGCCAATTTTGAAACTTTTCGAACGTAAGATATTTAACAATTGAATAGATGTGAAATCTTAAAAAAAACCTTTAAAAGTGTTACTGCGGGGATATCCTAATTAAAAGCATTAGATTGGGTTATCGGTAAATCCTTAAAGTAATCAAGGAAATGGTTAAACAAAGCCACGCTCTGGGCATCATCTAGTTGTGTTGCTTCTTGCTATTCTGGTTCGTCAGGCTCATTAAGTTGTTAATAAACAAATTTAAATAGCGGGAAGATTTGAAAAGTTCAAAAACCCTACAAGAACTCCGAGAAACTAAATGATAAAACTAAGGTAGAGATTCAATAACAATTTCTAAAAACCGTCGGCAAAGCTGTGTGTGCCGAAATATATTGATTGCCCAAATATAATAGTAAACTCGAAAGCTAAATCGGAAGCTAATCCAGATAATTTGCATTCCGTACACAGACCAAAACTAGATTATAGCGAATTCTTGATTATTACAATATTTCTCCTATTTATTATTCGGCCAATACGCAATTATTACAGTCGGGTTGTAGGAAGATATTAATGGGACCTAAAAGAAATAGGCAGTGGAATTGTATGGCCAAGGGAATATAATTTCCTAAAAGTCATTTTTATTGGAAGTACAGGAAAATGCTGCTAAAAATATACACTTGTATGAAATTTTGATTGAGTATTTCCGTCATAGTGTTGAATGTTACTCGTAAGTGAGAAATTCGTTTTGGTCGTTTTTAACAAGGTCAGAGCAGTATCATCTGCGGAATATTGAAATATGCATGCAAATTTATTTGAAAAAGGTAAAAGTTAAATATGATGAAACGTAATGGCCCTAAAATAGAAACTTGGATAGGCCCATTGTTGAGGGTATTACATCTCTTTGAGCGTTTTCAATTTGAACAATAGATTTTGAAAATTTTTAATAAATTCCTTTCATACTAATTTTATGTAAGTAATTGTTGAAGTAAATTATTTCATGGTTCGCGGTGTCAAAGCTTTTTTAATTTCTAATTCTATTTCTATTAATGTTCTCTTACATAATCTTTTTCTTAGTTTCAATATTTTTAAGCAGCAGTTGAACTGAATTTAGGTCTGGGGGTGTAAAAATCTGATTTTCAAACCTTACAAAATTTAAGTTACTTAGTACTGTTGTAGCCTAAATTTTAAGACAAATTCAAAATTTTTCAACCTCAAAATTTCATTTTCTATGTAAATGTTATCCGAGTCAATTTCAATTCTGCGGGGAAATAGTATATCCTTAATCGGAATTGCATAAATCATTTAGCCAAGTTTCGTATACTGTCATCAATATCATTTATAGCTAGATACTATTTAAGAATCAGTTGCAAATAGATCAATTATTTAATAAGGCTGTAAAAAAACACGTATTGCCTTCCCTCAATATAATTTAGCGAGATAGACGTATCCTTCGGCTAGAATGTGGAAACATTCATAACTCTAACCTTAGTATTATTATCATCGAAGGTATTTAAAGTTAAATTTTTGAATGTTTTTGTAGAACTTCTAACAGGTTAGCAAGAAAGTAATTTCGGTTTTGTAGTGAAGTCTGCATTATTTTAAAGAATTCTTTAAAATCATGCAGAACCTAAATATCGACCCGACCTTCTTAGCAAGTCCAAGACATTTTAAGTGATTTTCAGCTGTTTTGAATGACACATTTATCCTCTTTGCAATCTCTCAAATCGTTATATGGCAATCTCTTCAATTATGGCTTTCACTAGGTTGTTGTCAATTTTTTGGCCGATCTTAACGTTGTCTTATCTTTCAGTATGGACAATATCCAATCGTAACGTACTTAACTTAAATGTTACTAATATTAAATGCTAAAAGGCAAATATTTTAACATTTATGTATCCTTGAAACTGAAACATAACATTCCTAATATTCCAAGTCAAATTATGACGTTTTCCGCTTATCAATTTTCTCTAAAACATCCGTTAAATTTTTGAAATTTTTAGAATAAAATCCGACAACCTCAACTGTTTTTGGCTAGCAAAAAAGTTGTGGAAGCCATAAAAGTTATAATTTAAATATCGTTCCGACCACGTTTTTTTATAATACCAATTTGAACTCCGACTTCCAGTTTCATTACGTATCTCTATAACATTTAAAAATTTCAATTTCACATGCAAATTTTATACGCGCAGTAAAATTGTTAAATGCATCCAAAACAAAATCGTCTGTAACTGGTATTGCCGCAATAATATCGACAACATATAGAAGGAAATATAGAGGTCCAGTGGAAGATGCTTTGCTTCTTCAAAATTTATTAGACCCAATTTTGTATCTCAATCTTTTTAATTTTATTTCGTCCCAAAGCTATCTTACCAAATTAAGCACTAAAGAGGAATCTATAAAATTGGGAATGACGGAATATACCGTCGAAACGTTGGGGTTTTATTAGTAAAATTATAAAGAATTGTGTTAAGCTTTAATTCATTAAAATAAAATAATTTGTCTTTTACCTCGTGCGTTGATAGATTCCGAAAATCATTGACGAATCCCTGTCTGCTTCATTTCATTAGTAACACAACCATTATACTAATTCACTCGACTTTTGCAAGGATTTGGCATTATTTTTTGTAATAATCACGATTTACATTTGTTTTTTTGGAAATATTTACCTTCTTTTTTTAGGTTTTGATTTGGTTTGGTACTGCTGGTTTCATGTGGTCTAGTTCATCGGTTCCATTCTCTAGACAATCAGCTAAAGCGATTGATACGTTAGCTGTGTTTGCAATTACATCATTCGTGGTCGTATATGCAGTATGTTTCCCTGCATGTCATAATGATAATTTCGAACTGTAACTAGCGAACAGTAAGTGCAAATAATTTTTCATTATTCTTGTTAATGGAATTGGATTATGCAGCTTCTGGCCGAAATTTTATGAAAACTTTACTGCCTCAATGGTCTCTCCTCACAACGTTAACAAGCAACTAATTTTAATTATAAATCGAATAAGAAACTTTGACATAATAATTTGATTGTGAATTTTGGAATATTAGAGCCGATTTACATCTTTAACTAAAGTTAAGGATTAGCGCCACAAGAGGTGATCAAAACTTTCTTTAAGGCATTTTCTATAAGCTGAGACACTTCAATTCGCGTTGCTTAGTTGAGTTGATCCTATACAAATCGTGAAGTCCGCATGTTTAATAATTTGTAAGTCTACCTCTGATACAGAATATTGCTTTAAAAGTTTGCAGAAGCGGTGATTTTTATGTTGTTATACTCTTTTATTATTTTATTTTATTTTAAATGGTGACTCCAAACTTATTATCAATGAATTTGCCTAGTTTTTGGGTTAATTTTGTTTGATGGATGAACAAAATTGATTCACGAGTTCTGGAACAAGTGGTGTCTAAATTATTTATCGTATTGTAAATCAATTTAAATTATAATTTTTAACAAATTTGTTGTTTGTGTGATTGATTTAACTTTTCGGCTTGTTTGTCTTATTTAAGTAACTTTTTCTCTCGACGTCTTAAACGCCTCTTGTTTTAATACTGTATTTGGGTATTAAAGTTGACCTTTTTCTTACTATTTTAAAAAATGTGTGTGTTGCTAAGTTACAATTTTAATCCTTAGTGTAAAAGTAGGTACTTTTAATACTAGGAGAAAAATAGTATAGTGAAGACCCAATGATATGTATAATGTATATGAAATAAGTATTTTTATTTTTTTTTTCGGAAAAACTTTTTTTATTCATTAACTCAATATTTACATTTACTCATTTAAAGAAATTATTTGTTCTGGATATTAATGTTAAAAGTACAGTTTGGACAACTTTGATAAAAATTAAGCAAACCGGATTTGTCAACATTTTTATCGTTTGTAACCACATTGCCATAAAAATATTGGTACCTATTGGACAGGTACTGGGATCTTCGAGGCCTAATATTTCTGCAGCAATGGTTTCCTCATTTTCGTAAGTATCATGAGCGGTTGTATTTTCATGATTAGTACTGTAGCTGGTACTAAGCTCATTGGGTCGTAATATTCTTATAGCAGTGTTTGTTTTATTTGTTGTAGAATCTTCTAAGTATCGCCGCCAGAATCTACAAGGAGTGTAGCTGAAGTCCGCCGCAAGCAATGGCCGGTATATTCACTTACATTTTTAAATTTAAATACAATGCCACTTCTTTTGCAACGCTACTAATTTTGTGAATGCCAACTACTACCCGATGACATACTCCACCTAGATATTTTATAAAGTGACGTCATACCTCGAAATTTTCTAGGCGAAGAGCAAAGTATTTTTTGCAAATCCACAAATAGTTTTTTCCTAAAACTGTAAAGAGTCGCAATATGTTTGTTTTAGAGTTGGAAATTTTTACCAACAAAGCTGATTGAACGTCTTCAATATCATCTATCATTAAATGGACTAGTTCGTCGCAACGACATGCGCCCGCTACTCCCAGTATTAAAACAACCTGCAAGAAAAACACTAAAAAATAAGTATATATGTATATTATCTTTAAGTTTTAAAGCTTACCTTCATCATTAAATATGTCTTATCGGTGCAAAATTTAAACAAGTCGATTTGTGCTTTATCGAGAACCCTGGATTTTTTGCTGTGTAACCAATATTCTGTTTTTTTAAAAATGCTCCGAATTTTAATATTTTTCGATATCTACGCAATTTTTATAATTCAATGTGGTCTTAACCATTGAATACTGCGCCCAAAGCGTCGAATTTTTCATCTTCGTCGAGAAATTGGGAAAGTATGCCAATTGAACACTTTCTGAAAATAATCTAGATTGTACATTTTTTTCAGTACACCACTGCAAAACCCGCTTACATGCGCACTCATAAATCTTAACACAATTTCTTTTGCTGTTTGAACCACATCCGGTGGTAAATACGATAAATCTTCTGATTCAAACATTTTGTTCGCAAGAAAGAAAATATTGTAATTATAGCTTTGCAGTTTGACGCGTACAATAGTCAAACCAAACAAAACTCGTAGAATTAGTTTACAATGAGATTTTCTTAGTTGGAGAAAAAATCGTATGTGTTATTCGGATTAAATGTGACTTTGTTTGACTCGCAATCTTTGCTTTTGCTCCATTACGCTGCGCTTCGTCTCGCATGCAAATATAATTGCTCGTCAAACAAAACTTTTAATCCTAATGACACAATGTACTATTATTTGACTTTACAAAGTTATTAGGCATTTATTTAATATTCCAGAGCGATCGTAGCTGGGATGTTGCACCACCGGATGTTTAAAATTACGTATTTTCTATTGTCTTCTTATCTTGCTCGGGTATATTAACAGGTGGAAAACTTGTAAAAACTGTAAACAATTATTTTATTTTATAAGCCTGCTTCTTGTGCCGATGTTTCCGACCACATCAAGTATGGACCTTTTCTATGTAAAATAGCGCAAGCCACTCTGTTTTTCGAATTTTATCGAGTTAAACTTTTGCTCACATTAAATTAACTTTTTCAGTAACCTCCTTTCTACAACCATTGCATTGCCTTAATTTCGTTGGTTCGTGTATTACTGAAAATTTTAAAATGTTATAAAAATATTATAGTTTAATTCGGTTTTAAAACATTTGCGGTACAGTTCTAACTGTTGCAAATAACATAAAACTAATCAGTTAGAAACGATTGTCAAATGTGCAGACGACGCTTGTCAAATGTACAGAAGTACAACGGTGCAGATTGAGCGTACAGCAATGCAGTACAACTCTGTATTTTTGGTTTTGAAGTTTATCTATAATTCAACATTGTTGATTAACTGTCAAGTTCAAAACGGTTTTTAGATTAGTGCGTATTCCAATGTGGTTTTCATCAGTGGTTTGCAAATTTTGATTGCTGAATTGATGGTGGAAAAAATTATTTTAATAAATTGGAAAATTATTTTAGCACAGAAAAATCTTGGTTTTACGCGTGCTTTTTAAATCAACTACGCACAAATGTATAAATCTATTTTCACATTTATTTTTCGACTTCTAATCGTAATTTATGGTACCGGTCGAAACTAAGATAAGAAATGGTTTCAATCCGATATCTTAATTTTCATTGATTGTAAGCTCAAATTGTAAAAAATGTTAGCAATTCTGCATCCGCCCTATACAATTAAATATCTTGCTTGATTATGTGAGATTTGTTATATTGTTGTTATATTAAAGTATAAACATACTTTATGTTTCTGATACATTTTAGATTTGGTTAAATTTAAATATTATGTATAGTATTTATTACTACCTACCTTACTAAAATAACAGAACTCTAAAATTGAAAACAAAAAAACACTTTCATTTGATGGTAACTCTTTACTAATGTTACGTTTTTCTATAATTATTAGAATTGCATTTCCAAAGTTATCTACAAATTTGTATAATTTGAATGATCTTGGGACTCAATGTTTTCCTACCTACAGAAACCCTGTTGTATATAGTTTTTGTTACGAATTAACGTTCTCTTCAACTTTCAAAAAACAATTAAATTAATTAAAATGAATTAACTTACCTCTTTTAATTAGTTTGGAATGTCTAAAATCGTGAAAAACTGATACATTCAGGATTTTTTCCTCAATTTAACTCTGCAAACCTCACCTCCAAAGTTATAAACGGTCCTTTATGTCATACGAACTAATAGATGGCAGCATGAATAAAATTAAATCAGTAATTTTTAAGGTTAACTCAAATACAAGGATTCGATCCTGTAGACCAAAATACCCTAAAAGCTATTCACAACCCGGTAAACCATGTTGCTTATTTTTTCTTACACAGAGCCCTGTGCTAAACGGAATCCTCTTTGTGAACCTACATTTCGTATTAATACCTCTGCATCTCTATTTAAACATTTTTGAACTACCACTCAAGTCCTAAAAACTATTTAATAACAATTTTAAATCTTCAAAATGATTCTTAGATGACGAATACTTATACCAAATATACACTTCTTGGTTACACTCATGATGACATTCGTTTAAATTGTTTCAACGACCAAAGTACAGTCTTGATTGTACCAATTAGGCTATAATTATAGTATAGATAGATACTAAAACGAATGCCATTGGAAATTTTTTACTTTGTCAGTAGAAACGAGCTAGAGGGAGTTGTAACCAGGCTCCGCCCAAATACAGTTTTTGGGCTCCTTTAAAATATTTTTGTTTGTTCTGTGACATTGTCGTTCAAATAAAATTTAAAATAACATATTTCGACAATTAAAACTTTGATCTTAATTGAACTTATTTGCGAATTTAATATCCCCCAAAACCTTCGATAAAGGATTAACTTATTGAAATTGAAAATTTATTTAACGAGCGCTGAATCCACTAAAACACAAAAATATGGTCCATGATAAAACTAACATCCCTATTCCCTTAGTCGTATCACTTCATGCAACGTGACTATTGCTCATTTTGGTTACTAGATTATAAAATCAAAATTTACTAACATTTTTGAAATCTTAGTACTAAGGCAGCCACTTGGTATAACGAATTCTATTTATTTGTTGCTTTCAAATTTCAAGTGACAGAAGTTGTCGTTTGGAGTGATGACAGTCGTAAGGAAATATTTACGAAGATACAAGGCGTTTTGAAAACAATTATTTTGTGAATTTCGATTTAATAATCTAGTAACCAAGAAAATGAATAGTCACGTCGCATGAAGTGATACGACTAAGGGACTAGTGGTGTTAAGTTATCGCTTTTGGTTACATCAGATAACTAACGCTTTAATTCACGTCATGGAGGGGTGAATATGCTGCGTGGCAAACACCCGACTTTCTTTTACCACGAATGTATATCAGATCTCAAATACACCACAGTTAATTTCTAAAGCAAAAAATTTAACTTACCGGAATATGATAGACACTATCTTATATAATTTTCTATAAAAATCATTATGCCTGTTTAAATTTCAAAAAACCAATAAGTTCAACCCTTGCTGATAATTTGATCTTTAAATTTATTTGAATATTTTAATTCTTGGTCGTTTTTTGTAAATGCTAAACTTTTCAACATTATCGCAAAAATTGAAAAGCTCCCATGGAAGCTGCCATTTCCGTTACTCAGATTTCCTCCAAATTTCGCATTTATCTCTCAATTAATGAAAGTTTAAGTATGATGTTTCATTCCGCCTAGTCGAGACAGATGCCGAATATTTGTAAAATTTATAAAATGGTCTGAACTAGTTTTGATTGAAATTTAATTTACAATCTGTTTGGTTTTAGTTGTTTTTTTCATAAAAAGTCTTGAGTATTAAGTTTCATCCCGATCAATAAATTCTGGGCTTTACAGAAGCCGACTTTTTTCTTAAAAATAGTCATTTCCGCTTAAATGTTCCGTTGAAAACTGATCTGGACCGATATTGCTGCAAATTTAATTTAAAATCTTTTAGTTCATAATCAGTTTTCTCATAAATGATATGATGTACTTTATAAAATACTTGCAAAACAACGAAAAAGCTCCTAGGGTTGTCATTTCCGATTCACCGATTGCTTCCAAACATCACCGAGATCTTCCAATTTATTCAAAAAGCTTAAGTATCAAGTTTCACCGTGATCTGTCACACCGTGATTTGTCAGGGTTGTACAGTGTACAGAGGGCCACATTTTTGTTGAAAAACAATATTTTGTCAAAAATCGTCATTTCCGCTTCAATTTTGGAAAACTGATGTGATCCGATATTGTTGTAATTTTAATTTAGAATCGTTTAGTTAGTAGTTGTTTTCTCATCAATGATATAATTTTCAAAATATTTGCAAACAACGAAAAAACTGCCTCCACTTCTGGTGGACCAATTTCGGCCAAACTACTTTGGGGCCGCCTCTGCACTCTGTTGCAAAATGGATTAAGAAATCCATGGTGACCTATACATTATTGCGTACATTTTATTTTGCTTAAAAAAATTTGGCGTTCTAGAAACGACACAGTATGATGGAAGCGTAGTAACAAAAAACAGCATTTTCGTCATAAAATCTGTATTATCAACCAAGAAAACTATATAATTTAAAAATCATAAGCAAATCCATTCTGCAAATCCATAGCTGCGGTGTTATGCCGACTAATTAATAAATTTAAAGGAATTTAGGTCTTAGGTCCTTTCCGAAACATATACGTATTTAAAACTTTCAACTTAATTGCCAATATCTAAGTAAACCATCCGAATTGATTTTGCATACTTATTTGCTGTGTATATCAAAACAATGAGTTTTGCTTTGTTACGTATGAAAATAAAAATAAAAAATTGTCAAAATTGCCGTATAATTTTTGTGTATACTAACTACTTATTGAAATAAGTGACTTCGCAAGCCTAATGCAGGGGTCAAAGGCCCTTTCCAAAACGAATATTTATTTGTAGGGAATTACTTATTCAAATAAGTAAGTAAGCTCGCGAAATTACTTATTTGAATAAGTGAAAGTGATTCTACATACGACCAACGTGCCAAAATATATATTTTCGCATATGGACCAAAACTATTTTGATTGTTTTAACATGTCACAGCCAATAAGCATGCAAAATCAATTCGCATGGTTTTACATATTTATTTAGAATGGCGTTCAATAAGTAAATAAGTATTCAATATGTAGCCGTTTCGGAAAGGGCCTTAGTATACTTCGATGCAAAGTTTCTACAGATCGTTAACTATGACTGCGCTCCAATTCGTGACTTATTTTGTGAAGACCGACTTATTTGAAAGTCTACAATAAGCCTCCTGTTGATTAGACTTATTGTCTAGGCTTGTTTGACTTTTATGCGGGCTTGTACCCAAACTGGTAACTTCAAAATAATTCAAGTAAGTTTCTAATAATTCTATTCAACAGGAGACGTATTGTAGTCTTTCAAATAAGTCAGTTCCCACAAAATAAATCACGAACAGGACCACAGTCTATATTTAAAATCTTTGTTGTTCCTTGATATGTAGTATAACAAATCGATATTTTAAGATTCAGGCTCTCTATATAAAACCTCCATGCAGAATTCCTTCTCGAAATTTTTGTAGAATGGTGGTTTGAAAATTTTTGAAACTCCTCAATAATTATTAATAGTTTTTCCCTCTTTTCCGTTTAAAATTACTCAAATTAGAACATTTATGAAGTGCGCGTTATTCATTTGTCATGTAAGCGGGCTATATTTTAGGGTTCGAACCTCAATGTCAAAGTTTATGTGGAATCATGGTTTGATTTTCTAAAATCCTCAATGGTGTCTAAAATCGTAAAATAACTGAAATTTATAAATTCGATTACGCCTTATTATTCATTTGCCGTGTAAGTTAGCTATATTTATAAGTTCGGTCCTTAGTAGAGAATGTCCAGACAAAGATTTAGGCCACATGTGAGACTATGCATGATTTCTCAAAATCTTTTATGTCTAAGATTTTAATTTCTGACCTTAATAGTTCCAAAATTTGAGTAATTCACAAAATAAAGAGATTTATTCAGATCCCACATACACTTTGGCATGTAACTTTGCACGATGTTGTCTATGGAGAACCGCAACCAACAAATATAACCCGCTTAAACAACAAATAAATAACGCCAAAGTAAAAAGTATTCTTGACATGGAAGTTCTCTACTGTGGTACCACGAGTAACACGAGTGAGGGGGGGGGGGGGGGGGTAGTAACATGAGGGTAACACGAGTTTCGCGAATTTAAGCTATGTTACAATTTTTTTTAGATATATTTGAGGATTTCAGAAATGTAACCATGATTCCTCTTACACTTTGCTCCACTTCCAATTTATTTGAGAACCTCATTAGCATAGTCTCCTTGTAAGTCTATAACACTTCTCTCAGCGATGCTCACATCTCTTCACTCGTTCAAATAGTACTCGGCGTCTTTCTCTGCAAAAAGTTGTTTAAGATTACGATGGCCTCCTCATTCGACGAAAATCTCTGTCCTCCGAGCGCAACTTTTTTAGCTTAAGTAACAAAAAAATGTCGCTTGGGACTTGATCTGGTGAGTAAGGAGGGTGATCAAGCTTTTCAAACCGTAATTCGGGGATGTTTGCCATGACAAGCGTTAAGGTGTGAGACGCATTGTTTTGGTGGAGCAAGATTTTTTACTGCAAGTGTCGCCGTTTTTCCGCAATTTCTGCCTACAGCTTATCAAGTAATATTAGTATGCTCTTGTAATATTTTTCCCCCTTTTAAAGATAATCGATTAAGATAACTCTTTGGCTGTCTCAGAAAACAGTCGCCATCACTTTCCCAGTCGAAGGAAAAGCCTTTGCCATTTTTGGAGCCGATTCCCTTTTGGCAGTTCACTGTTTTGACTGTATTTTTGATTCGGATTCTTAGTCTCTTCTATCTCTCTAACTTTAATTCGATGGTTGTCTAGCACCATTCCGTGTACTTGTTATCGTCAGTGGTTGCAGTTTTTGGACATCCCGAACTTTAATCGTCCCCAAACTGGTACGGCCACGTTTAAATTCAAGAAAAAAAATATTTAATTTTGTACGATCAAACGTATGCATTGAGATTGATTTGTTTAACGAATACTACTTTACTAAGATTACAGCCTGAAAATATCGGCAATGTAGCTTCAAATTATCATAATGATTATATCAGTCAAAAATATCGGTAAAAGATCCAATTAAATAAATCGCCAACCAAAAATGTTGGTAATAGAGATTTGGTCAAAAGAACTTACGTTATCGAATGTCGATAATGAAAATTTAACTTTTCAACATAAATTTAACAGACGAAAAATGTCGATAAAGAAGATTTATAACAGCGGAAATCTTGTGAACGAAAACACGACGCAATGCATATTTAAAATAAACAACCAATAATTTAAAAAACCTAGAAATCTCGAGAAATCAGAGTAATATGTAATATTTGATATACTATTTACAAGTTAGCCGGAAGCTTCCAACTGGTTGGAACAACCAACCAGTTCAAATGAGACCATTTATATATATAACGCTTTAAACTTAGTTAAGATTTTATAAGTTTGCACGTGTGTGTGTGTTCCATTTACCCGACATTTCCCGAGCTCTCCACATCGATTTTTTTCTGATAAGTTTTTCAAGGTTATTTATTGACAAACTGCTTATAACGAGACCATTTCTAAACATCGCACTTTAAACGTTATGTTTAATATATTTTTCCCCCTGCTATTTGTTCTGGGGCCAAGGCTCTCCCAATTCTTTCACGGTTTGTTTATTTACGTCCTTACCTTTACGCCTGTTTTGGACAATTCGAGGACGTACGGACATACGTCCGATTTTATTACCATCTGCACATTGCATAGGCATGGAATATGGGTCGGCCTTTTCGGTTCCTTTTCATCACAAATCGTAATTTGTTGATGAAAATTCCCGTTGCATCCTGCCGCTATCGGGATTCGAACCCGGTACCTCTCGATCCAAACGCCAAAGCTTTAACCACTGTGCCATTTGGTCGGTATGTTTGATATTTAACCACCTTAATAACAGTAAGGAAATTCGGGTAAATTGGGATGCCGAAATTTTACAAAATATGAGATTAAACTATCGATATTGGTAAGAAGATCATTCAAATCAGAAAGACCTACTTTTAAAAAAATTATTCAAATTTACCGAATTCGAGACAATAAATTTAACCACCCCGAAAACAGTTAACGCTAACCATTAGGAAGTTCGTTCAAATTTTGTTGTCGAATAAAGTCTAATCTTACAAAAATCATCACAAATTCCATAATTCGTGACAAAAAGTTTAACCAGCTCGAAGACAGTAAGGCTAACTAACCATTGCGGACATTAAGGAAAATTTTGTTGCCGATATTTGAGGAAAATTAAAAGTAAACTAGTAGTAAGTAAGCTAGTAAAACGATATTTGAAAAATGTTAATTGAATTCCAATCAAAAAGGTTTAATCTTACAAAGATGCACAGAAAATTTAACCACCCCGAAAGTTTGACAGAAAATTAAGATTGAACTTACTAGCTTACTACATTAGAAAAATATAAGGTGCAATCTAATCAGAAAGGTTTTCTTACAAAAATTGTCAAAATTATCCTAATTCGAGACAAAAAAGTTAATCACACTAAAAACTGTAAAACTAACCATCAGAAAATTAGGGGAAATTGGGATAAAAATCTTATGGAAAAGATCAAAAATTTGTGATAAAAAGTTTAACCAACCCCAAAAGCAGTAAAGCTAACTAGCCATCAGGGAAATCTGAAAAAATTTGATTGCCGGAACTTGACCTGATTATTTGTTCAGGGGTGATAAAGAAAAGCCTAAGAGGCATTTCAATCAGAAAGCTTAATTATACAAAAATTATAAAAATTTCTTTAATTTGAGATGGATTTAAAAATCCCGAAAACAGTAAGGCTAACTTGGTTGCCGGAACTTGACCTGATAACTTCTTATCAGGGGTAACAATATGAAATGAACCGCAGTTTAAACGATGTTTTAAAAGAAAAAAGTGGAGTAAATTATGTGCCATTTTAAGAGCCCGAATTGAAAAAATGTAATAAGGCCGAGATAGAGGAAGTATTTTAAATACGTTTCCAACAATTGCAGGGCACTACTACAGTGTTTTACTGTATTTCTGTGGTTGTAAACCATTACTCTCGCGAACTCAACCTTGGTGATATATTTTGCTCGTATCAAAAGACACCCAAAAATAGACCTGTGTACATAACACCTAATTTCAAGCTCAGGTTCCTAGTGTCAAATTGTACCGTGTGTCCGAATATGAAAATAACATTCGTTTCCAGAAGTAAATTTAAAATTTTTGTTTGAGAAAATGAACCACCATCTCAAATTACAAAACATTCATCTAACATACAAAAAAATGATACAAAAAATTCAAGAATAAGAATATTTTGCCGGCACATATGGTAGTTAGGTCGAAATTATTTTTAAAAAAATGTTTGTTTGGTGTCATATCTCTATCGTAGTTAGTTGGTCGTTTGTGTTATAATTCCGCAATAAATTAAACTTCTAAATTATGTAACCATATTAATTTATGAACTATTTTAACTATTTTTGTGTTTTATTTTTTATTACTTAGTTCATTTGACATTCAAATGATGTTGCGGAAGTGAACAATTTTTTATACAGTTGCGCGAAAAATATTTTTTTATGACCGTTTAGTGTGAAATTTAAGTATATCAAATTATACTCATTTGGATTAAATTATCTGCGATGGACCATTTGTTGATACAGGGTTGTATTTGGATTTATGAATATTCCAAACCATACAACCAGCAATAACTATAAATAATAAAGCAGTTTTTTCTTATATAAGCAAGTACGTGCAGAGTACTATACATTTAACTATCTTGATAATTATTCGTTCGCGTTTTTCGTTTATAATGTATTGCTTCAACTTGCGATTTTGCGACTCTTATAGTAAAGTTTTTTACAAAATAATTACGATTTTTAAAAGTTAAGTTGCTTTTTTTTTATCACACTCTCACCTAATAAATTTTATTCGTAGTAATTTATTATTTGGTTTGGCTTGGTCACATGAAATAGGGAAATTATTTAAATATTTTGTTGTTGGTTTTTATGATTTAGTGAATAACCGGAAAATAAATACAACCCAACATGCTAAATAATAAAGCATGTCAAGATAAACTAGATTTGAGTTAAGTAGTTGTTGGTTTTAAGGTTTAACAAAAGAAAATATTTTTGCAGGATTCTGTGTTCGTAATGTCCATGTATTAAAATGTACCATGATATATGTATTTGATAAATGTACGCTGTAGTCAAATAGAGCATTTCAAACAAAATAAAATATTTGAAATCTTTTGCCAGGTTGATGTCAGTTGGAAACGAAACATATGGCAAAACACATAAAAGTATTATATAGACATATACTTAGATGCACGTTTGTTGAGCATCGTTTTATGTAAGCTTAAAAACATTTAAAAAATAATGTGGGCTCAACCGGGATTTGAACCCGGGACCTCTCGCACCCAAAGCGAGAATCATACCCCTAGACCATTGAGCCACTTTTAGTTTGGATTTGTATAGCCGATTTCGAAAACTCTAATCTAATCTATTGTGTTATCTATTAATATTTATTAATAACAGTATTCACATGTATCACTTTCAGTATAACTTCTAGGCGACCATTAGACGTTCATTTTGTAAATTAATTGCCAATCTCGTAACGCGAACTGCAGCCTAAGTAATTTTTAGTGACATTTTTTTGGTATTTTAATTAAATTTATGAGGTGACCAAACTAGAAAATTGCTATTGTTATCGGTTTATTTATCATTGTAAGATCGTACTTCAGCTCTAACAGTAACTCGACTTAAATTGATTAAGGATTCGTATACGGCAGAAATTTACAACAAAGTTGCCTTTTCAGTGTTGGTAAACAATTTAATCCACAGCAAAATTTTATTATTGTCAAGCGTCTTATGTGCAGAGTGGATCATCTGTCGGTTTGTTTTTAAATCATCGGCTATAGCAACACTTTTTTTGAACGATTTGCGTGACAGCTCGTTAGTCTGATATTCCACGCCACGAAACAACCATGGTTTCGCTTGAAGAGCGTTTCGAAATATTAAACCTATTTTCACAGTCAGTGTTGTGTAACCGAAACCGTGCTAATTTTGAAAAGAAATATGGGTCGTGAAAGAGTCCCAAGCGGAACCGTTGTAGTAGTGAAATTGGTGAAGAAAGTTGTCCTTGAGCTCGGACATTGCGCAGGCCCGAGAATACTGTGGATATGGTCCATAGTGTAGGACAAAATCTATCGACCCCAATTCGGCGCCGATCGCAGCAACTAACCATTAGTCGCACCAGCATGAGAAAAATACTGCAGAAAGACCTCGGACTATTCGCCTAAAAGGTCCAGATGATTCAGTAGTTGAAAGCAAATGACGATCCGCTTCGATATCAGTTCTCTGCGTGGGCCATAGACCAGTTCCATAATGACGTCGATTTTGGCCGATGGTTTTTAGGGTTTTCAGACGAAACTCATTTCCATCTCGAGGGTTATGTAAGCAAGCAGCACTGCGAGATTTGGGGCCAAAACAGCTTCACGTAATCGTAGTGAAGCCAATGCATAGAGTGGTGGCATAATTGGCCCATTTTGCTTCGAAGACGGTGCTGCAAACGCTGTTACCGCCGATGGTACCAACTGACCCACTTTTTATAGCCTCAAATTGACGCTATGAATATGAACAACCTTTGCGGTTTCAACAAGATGGCGTTTGGAGATGTCAATGGGCCTGCGCGGATTTGACGCTGTTAGATTTTTTCTGTGGAGTTTTGTTAGATGTTAGTGTCAGAGACAATTTCAGCTTTAAAACATAACATTGCGACAGTTATTCGCGAAATAGTGTATCAGACTCTTCTATGAGACTCCAAATCAATTAATGTACTAAAAATAAAATCTCCTCCGTTTCAGAAACTGCACCTCTGTGAATCTTATTAATGGTAATCCTTAAGCTTTCGTACCATAAACTCCCAGATAGAAAAATCTATGGGATTTAAATGTGGTAAGCTAGGCGGCCATTCGCATTTGGCTATGAAGTCAGTTAAATTAGCCACACACCACTCTTGAACTACTTTCGCCGTATGTGCTGGTGCTCCGTCTTCTTGAAAGCCATAATATTTCACTCCGTACATTGCTCGGGCTTCTGGCAATAAATGTTTCTGCAAAACCTCTTTCAAGTAATAGTTCGCGTTTATTTTAATACCTATATCAATAAAAACAAGTTGAAGGGTTCCTTTTTTGGATATGGCTCCCCAAATCATTACAGATGACACATTTTGGTACCTCAGTATGTGCGTTTTATATAATTTCAGACATCCTTTATTGAAACCGTCCAAACTCTATCGTTTTGAACATTGTGCGGAAGTTCCGTGCAAAAAGTTTTTCATCTGAGAAGATAATATTGTCATATGCTGCTGTCATTTTTAAGCCATCCCTGAATATGTTTCGTATTGGCTCGCTCTTCAAATTTAATTTTTCTGCCATTTTCCTTACAGATGTGTCACAATGCCTGCGTATGCGCTTCCATACTATCTTTATGTTTTTTTTGTTCGCACGCTTTTTTTCACAGAAACTTTTCACTGTACGATAAACAAATTATCTATTGAATCCAAGATGTGTCCAAAGATCGTAAGTTTGGCATGGTCACAACAACTCTATTACGTAACTAAACTAACTAAATTTTTTTTCATACATATAGAAAACCTAACGGTACTTCACGATTAAAAAATTTCCAGATTATTTAGATTCGTTCGTTTTGCGTGGTAACTCAAACTTTTGTAACCATATATAATGGGCACACTGTATATTGATGTGAGAGTCTCACGTACTGAAAGGACTTGATTTCTTCTAACTATCGAGAGAAGTGATTAACCAAGTCGTTCATTGTCCGAACCTTTAACTTTAATTTAGGAGACACTTTTTAAGGTGCAAACGTTTGTGGTAAGTAACACGAAAAAGTGTTTCAACTTCCGAGAAACTCGGTATAAGGAATTTTGGAATTTGACAATGTTAGAGGGAACGCCGTCATTTCTTAACGAATAATGCCAACATTTTGGACCGAATTCCATAATTTATCCATGCTGGACCCAACTTTGCTGTTTCTAACCAATAATTATGGAATTTGATTTCTAGGAGTTGATTTCTAGAATTGAAACATAAATTATAGATGAAGTTGTGGTATTTAAGCATTGCATTTTGAAGGAAGTTCTTAAATTCAGCTATGCTTGATAATTCTTAACCAATACTGGTGAAATTGGTTTCGAATAGGTATATTGTAATTCTAATATGAAGAGGTTCTAATAAGAGTCCATGCTGGACACTAGTCGTCCACTTATTTATAAGTAAATATAAAATTTGGTATGTAGGGGTTTGATTTTATTTTTTAATTAACACTTTCGAATCTAAATAGAAAATTTAGCGAGATCTATCGTTTAGAATTGGCTAAGTAAATTATTTTCAAGTTCTGGCCAATTTCTGAAAAACTCCCACACAACCAATCTTTGTTTATTTTTAGTTTTATACTGTATACATTTTTTTTGTCATAATTGAGCCGGAAATGCTGATGGGTTTTGGAAGTTGATCGTTTGCATAAATTTGGACATATTTCCGGTACTGAACATTTGATCATTATTCACCCTAAAACGCACAATTTTCAAAAATCATGCGCCATTTTTGGCCTGGAAAATTATAGACCATTGTGTCAATCTTAACAAATGGCTGGTATTGCGGAGGCTAATATAGTGAATGCTGTCCGTTGCCAACTCAAAACATAACCTCAAATAAATCGAGCTATTGTCATCAAATGATAACAGAAGTGTTTTACTTTATTTTACAAAAAACTGGACTGGGTTATTTTGTTGCAATTTTTATTTTATAAAATAAACAAATCCGTCTTACACAATTATAAATATAAAGAACTGGGGTCCATCATTTTCCGTTACAATTTACGAGTGCTTATTTTATTTTAAGGGTTTATTTGGATCTGGAAATATCATAAATTTTCTATAGCAATTGCTGCTATAAAATTGTGCAAAATATATGTCAGAAGTGGGATTTGATGCACCCACGCCCTCAGAGAGGACCAGAACGCCCAAATTTCACTTGATTTGATCAAGCAAGTTTAACCTTGAGTCTGGCGCCTTAGACCGCTCGGCCATCCTGACAACTGAACACACGTTCCAACTAACGAGTACAAATATCGAATTAAATAGTTTATAACTTGCTCTCTTCATTTATTAAACACAACAATGTAACATAATATAATCAAATCAAAAGAAATCTTAAATTAAATAAATAAATAAAATAATTTTTTGTCAACTTCTTAATTTACACTTTTAGAGTTTGGGGCAACCGTTTGTGCGTCTATATACTATACTCTATACAAATTAAATAATAACTGTAATAATTATAATGTAAATCAACAATCATAACATCCCGTCGGTGTGTTTCTTACACACATATTTTTTTTAAACGCTATTAAGATAATATTTTTAGTTTTTCTTAAATATTAAAATAAACAATAAAAATTAAGACATTCGACTATAGATACATATATACATTCGTAGTATGTATGAGTACGCTACTGATTACTAACTCGGCGTGTAATAAAAGCAATAAATTTGACGCGTGGAATTTGTTTATCTAAAAATAAGAAGTTAAATGAAGTAAGGCGGTGGTTAGATTGGCCCATAAGAAATAAAAACTCGTTATGATTGGCATAGTGTAGTATACTAATCATATGTCAGGATGGCCGAGCGGTCTAAGGCGCCAGACTCAAGATTAATCTTGCTTGATAAAATCGAGTGAAATCGGGGCGTTCTGGTCCTCTCTGAGGGCGTGGGTTCAAATCCCACTTCTGACAAAATATTTTTTTATGTTTTTATTTGAATATATTTTGGGTATTAGTCCACATATCATATAAATAAATAATTAATTATCATATTAAACTGTTATAGATCAATCTTAAATACATTTACTTTTTATTTACAGGTTAAACGACCAAAAACAGAAACAGCTGAGACCAGCGAACGAAATAGGTATGTAATGTATATAATGCGGGTGTTTGTTAAACCAATTATTATACCAATATATTGATTAAGGCTTATAAATTATTAGGCAGTTTTATATTATTGACATAAAGCTCCATATGAGACAAGTTGGAGTCACAAACGATCCATCTTGCACTTTAATTTTTTTGAAGATCTTAACATTTTGTTTATTTATTTATTTTTTAATCGTCACATAAACATCTTGGTGGTCCCTTATTTCAAGCAACATCAAAACAGATATATAATAAAGTTACTTTTCTTATGTGCATACCTCGGATATGTACGAGTATATAAGGTTTGAATCATGCAATGCTGCGCGCACAGCATATTTATACCAGTAACGTTTATTATTATAAAACGATTTTCATAAAAACCGGAAATTTTTCCAAAATATAAAAATTACATTAATTAAAAATAACAATAAAAACATTTTTTTTGTTATTTATATTTAAATAAATTTTATTGCATTTTGCGTATGTGAACATGCCCATAATTTTATTTTATTTTAAAAGGCGCGCGTTTCTTTCATTGTTATGTAATTTTCTTCTTATGTGATGTGGTGTAATCAATTTACATACAGCATTTACATTCCTATACATCCAAAAATAGTTTTAAAAATTTGGTTTGGAAAATGTTAATATATGCCAAGAGTTAAGCCGTACACATTAATTTTGGGTGATGGTTATTTGGTTGCACACACGGTAGTAAAGTGTAAATATTTTAATAAATGGTTTACTTTCGGATAGAAAAAAAAATCCGAACCTGCCAGGAGTCGAACCTGGAATCTTCTGATCCGTAGTCAGACGCGTTATCCATTGCGCCACAGGCCCGTTTGCGTATTTTTATCTTATCGAATTTTTATGACAGTCGCTAATCTATTTTTACTAGCATACCTCAAAACTAGATTTTGGCCGCAAGCCAATTTTTTGTATTCAGCTAACCTGTTGATCATGTATATGTAAATAATCAATGTCATTATTTGTGTATTACTGATAACGTAGATATTTTATTTATTATGAGACGATTCAATTTGGTTCTAAATTTGAACTGTATATCATTCAAATCGTGATTAAGAACGAACGAGACCTTTGAAAGGGTTTTAAGATTATAAATAAGTGTTTCAGTTAATAACTTTCAAAAAATGACCAAGGTTTAACAACTTCCACAATATTGTGAGTAATTGTAAAACGCCGACTAAATTAAATAAATTCATTATTTGTAATGGATTAATTTAATTTATCATGTGGCTCAGTTGTAAAGATAAAACAAAGTAAGCGCAGACAGATCGTGACATAATCGATATAAAATTTAACAGAAATAGAATACTAGGCCAAAAGTAAAGGCTCACTTAGTAAAAATGATAAACAAAGTGTTCCAACAACATCCAGTTGATGTGAATTTCACGGGAATACCTAGACTGCGATAGTACGACTGCGAAAATGTCGAGACTGGAGATAAATAGCAATGGGCCGAGAAGGATAAGGGGTAAATCCCATCATGAAAAACAACCCATCATCAAGAACGGTGAAAAACATTCAGTTTAGTTTTTACCATAAAAGTCCACAATAGGATATACAATCACTTTATTTACTCTTATTCTCTTAAAAGATTCGTTGTAAGTTTTACAGTCCATAATATCATTTTTTGAATTGAGTTAATTAATGTGGCTTGAATTTTGTTTGATATCATTGCCCCGTTTTATTCACAATTTATTTTCATAAATGTCACACGTTCGTAGTAAAAGAGGCGAACACTACTTATCATCAAATGAAACATCATAAATTGTTTTTCTATTAAACGACTCTTATTCTACTTATCCTTTGTTTTCAGGATCTCTATGTATACGTCCTTACTCGTTCTTATAGACCAAACGTAATTTGTACAATTAAAAAAGTTGTAATTTTATGTTTCATTGGCAGAATATTGTCAATATTTTTATCAGGCGTACCTACTTACCTACAGTTGTAACTTTTTGAATGGTAAATTTTTAAAAAATTGGCTCTTCTAAACCGGACCCCGAAATTGTTGGTTCTTTTCTGGTTAAAGTGTAGCATTCCCAAAAAACTGCCTTTGTTAAACAAATCGAACAAAAACATAACCCTAATCCGTTGGATGTAGTTCTACACTGGTATAACCAAGATCTATCTTACCCTACCTAGTATATGCCACTAACGCTAAAAATCGTCAAAATTGACACAGAATTAACATTAGATTCATCTCGAGCTGAAAAATAACTTGAAACTCTCGTGTTATTGTTTTAAATACAGGGTGGCTGAGACCAAGTGTTACCAAATGAAAACGCTGTAATTTTTTTAATTATGATTATTTTTTATTGAAATTTCGTGGAATATGTTGAAAACATATCACATTTTATGAAAAACATGTTACTGCTCGGTATGACCTCCTTTGGCTCTGATTATTTGATTCAGTCTTCCATAGAAAGCATTACATGCTGACCGAACGTGAGCTTGCGGAATTTTATTCCATTCTCAAACAAGAGCTGACTTCAATGCATCAACACTTTCGTATTTTTTAGTGGACACCTTACTCTCCAAAATGGACCATATGGAGAAATCCATGGGATTCAAGTCTGGTGAATATGGTGGCCATTCTTTCGACGAAATCAGCCGCGGAACGCAATTTTGTAAAAATTGCTGGGTCGCTCGAGCTTTGTGTGACGGTGCCGAGTCCTGTTAGAATGTCCAATGGCTCGTACCAAAGTGTTTACGTGCCCAAGGTAGCAAAGCATCGTTTAGGATCTTTTGGCGGTACACCTCTTGGTTAACCTTGACTCCATGTTCGATGAAGGAGTGCGAGGAGTGCGTCCATCTGCAGTCACTGCAGCCCAAACCATAATATAAGCTGGTGAGTGCTTGCGCATGGCAACTCTTGTGTCCAAATTATCGTTCAACTTGTGCTCTAACCAAACACGATCATTTTGTTTATTCACATACTATTGAATGGTGAACATTTTCTCATCAGAAAAGACAATTTTTGGAATCTCATCAAGTTCGGCCAAGGCCTTCAATGCTCGTGTTCTTTCAAGCCTAACTTTTTTGTGCCTCCGTAAGATTTTGAACTGTTTGTATCTTGTAGGGCTTCAAGTGTAGTTCATTTTTCAATATGGTTTGAATGCTGTATCGTGAAACATGTAGACGTGCGGGTAATTGATTGGCACTTTGCCGAGGATTTCGTTGGATTCGTTTCTTCATATTTCGTATCATTTCTTTTGATGTTGCTGTCTTTTTAGGACCGCCTCTGTTGCGTTTAGCGATGCTACCAGTTTCGTTGTATCGAGTTATGGTTCGATACACAAACATTTTATTCACATTCAAATGCTGGAGCTGACGAACTATTGCTGTTTGTGAATTTCCACCCAAATACAGTGCAATTACACTATTATGTTTGAATTCCATTACGATTTTTTTATGAAGATATTAATTTAGAACAATTATTTGTTGACCACATGTAAACAACTAACCAAGCTTCAATCTGTCAAAAAATTGACGCGCGAAAATGACAACTACACAAATGACAGCAGAGTGAAGTCAGTAACATTTGGTCTCAGCCACCCTGTATTTATTTAAATTTAAATTAATTTCATTCGTATTTTATGAATTAGGACTATAGAATAAACGTTTTATGGAAAGACCGATTTCGCATTTTCGACACATAATCTGATCTTATGCACAACGTTTTTTCTTGTTAACCTGGCTTTAGTTTTTTGTTAACCTTTTATAGATTATTTGTGGGCCTGATATCTGCTAATTAATGGCGCTATTTAATGGCTTAATTCATGATATTTGGATAAGGAAAGACAAATTAATAGCAGATCCATCTATGATTCATAGGAAGAAATATATTTTTAATAACTCTGGTAATGACCTTAAGCGGCAATAAAAATTCGCAGGGACTCAGGGAGCTTACACAGATTTGGTTGGATTTCTGGAAGCACCAAATAATTATTACTTGGACGGTGGAATTTTAGAATTTCGATGTACTGTTACTTTAAAAAAAATATTTTAGTATCGAAAAAGTTTATCTCGTTATGAAACGCTGGATGTGGCACTTTTGGCTGAATTCATCAGGTAGATGAGATATGGAATAACGTTGGAATAACGCTTGTGGATTTATTTACGACTGTTTTGCGAATTAAAAAAAATATAGGAATCACCCAATTAGAATTTTAGCGTATATGTGTTTACAGTTTTACACTAAATACAGGCCTTTAAAATTATTCGGAAAACTCGTATTTATAGAAATTCAAAAAAAATATTTTAGCCAACAATAAAAATAAAATTCAAGTATTAAAATTTCAATAGATGTAGTTGCATGTAATTTCTGTATTATCGACTAGATATCGTATTTTATATTAGTTTACTAATTTAAGTATTTTCATGCAGATGTCGCTAATTAAATACATTTGTTACGCCATGTAACGTAAAAAATTTCGCGTAATTACGTGTAAATAATAGCGTATAATTAATTTCTATTGCACTTCGATAGGTCGCCAAAATGCTTAAAGTATGTAACTGCTCTCTTGGCGTTCAACACGTTTTTCAATGCGGGTAGACTCTAGTGACGGAGAGTACTTTACTGCCAAAATAGTGAGACAGACAAACCTTTACGTGCTGTTATTATGAAAGAAAATTCGAATCGCCATCAAATTTGACGTCACGACTCCCCACAACATCATTAATTAAAAGGATTTAAACTTACAAACTTACTTCACAACTTCAAAATAAGAATTAATTATAAACTTGAAGTAATCATATCAAAATGAGACTAAAGTTAGTTAATTTAAATTTAAAAAAATATTCGAACAAAAAAATGTTTGGAGCACATTTTTAGTACAAATACAATAAATAATTTAATAAAAAACTCACCATTAATACTGCAAAAAAGTACTCAGTCATACCTCACAGAACTGACTATAGTTGAGTGCCCTTTTTGCAGGCAATTCCACCACAAAACCGCTGTTAGCCGGGCGGCCGTACTGATCGTCATTTGCTTACCAATAATATCAAACGGGAGAAGGTACAGCATAACCCCTAAGGCACTAGTGGGTGTCGTTTTCAGCGCCCTACTAATGATCAAATAGAGTGCCCTCTGGACCTTCCCCATCATGTTCCTGTATGATAGTTTTTCCAGAGCTGGCCACCATACAGTAAAGGCCAGCATAATACCATTCAGGCTTGGTGGAACCACTTCCGGAATTTTATTTCTCCTAGTGAAAAGAACCAGCTCTGGTTTAGATGGGTTGATCCCAAACCACAGCTGCTCGCCCAACCCGCAGTGATTGATAGCGCATTCTCCATCACATCCCTAATTGCACCAAAGTGATTTCCCGAGTCAACTATCGCTACGTCATCGGCATAAGCAACCACATCTATTCCTTCTCCCTCCAGTTCCAGTAGTAGTCCGTTGATTACTACATTCCAAAGAAGGGGAGAGAAGACACTTCCCTGAGATGTTCCCTGAACAACCCGTCTTCTGACGGAGACTTCCCCTATTCCCGCAATAACCTTTCTGCTTCCCAACAAGTGGTTTATTAGCCAGATTAATTAAATTTGGTTACTAGGTAATAAATTGGAAGTCAATCAAAAACTCATAAATAATAATAGAAGTTGTGTACTTTTATTAATTTACTTATAATTAAAATTTATAGTCATCCGGATTTATAAATTTCAAAGAAATTCCTCCACTAATTGATAATTAGGTGAAAATTTGCAATCGATCATACAAATTATTTTAAAACATGGATACACAGCCAAAAACACACAAAAAATTATGGAACTCATGGTGAGATCACGAAAGGGTATAATTCTTAAGATAAAGGTGAGCTGAATAAATAAGAGACACAAACTAAAAAAAATTAAGTCACACATATGTAATTTGTAATTCCTTTAAAAAAAATTGTTTGCAAACACACCACACCGTTTTCATATCCACAAACCGATTCTTCATTTGATTTATGCATTCTGTCCTGTTAACGTATTTTTTTGTCAATTTATTTATTTTGCTTAAGAAACAGTTCGTTTTTATTTTAAGAAATTCATCTTCATACTACATAATATACTAAAATAAATTTATTTAAAAAAAATATCCAACAATAATGTTAAAGGTGAGATTGATGATTCCTTGAGAAGGTCTTCGTATTTCTTTTTTTAGTGTTTTGTTAAAGATTTCTATCGAGAATTTTATAATTCTAACCCTTTAATCACCCAATCAGTTAAATATAAATAAATAAAAAAGAAATTAAAAAGAAAAATCTTCGGATCATTATTCATGATGATCATCGTGATCATATCACATTTTATATAAAAATGAAAAATTAATTTAGACGGGATTTATTATATATTATTTGAAATGTGCGCGCAAGCTTCCACCAGATTAGTATCTTGTCCCTATATGTTATATATGTTGATTAATTGAAATGAGCTTTGGTGAAATTTTGTAAGAGTAATGAAAATTTGTAACTAAAACATTTCTAGTGCAAAATATGCTGGACGAGAAAAGCTTCACCACCTACACATAGTTAATACACGCCACTTTCGAATGACATAAATTTATTAATAAAACGATCTAATAGACTGTGGTGTGGGGCCAAGCCCATATTCCTAGACTAACACAAATAGGTAATAACTTACAAATAAATGTGTGATATAGTCATCATCTCTATTAAATTTGGACACTTTATCGACTCTTAAATCTGTATGCCTAAATTACATACACACACACACTCTTAGTCATATGTAACATGCTAATCTCAAATTACATAAAACAAATCAACAAAAAATTCTAATTTTTTTTTTGCCAACCAAAATTTATTGAATTTTTAATTTGGTTCTCACGAAATTTAATTTACAAAAATATTTGCATTTATAATCAATATTTGATAGCATAAACGCGATTCAGATTACAGCAAATGCGTTTTTTTTTTGTTAAATTTAATTTTTAAACCCTATGCATAGGTAACGACATTTTAATCAGACGACGCATATAACATAATTTTATGTAATTAAATATCGTACGATATTTTGTTATACATTTTTTTAATTATATCGTATTTCATAATTAGAATTACTATCTGATTGAACTACATACATGATGAATAATTTGAAAGTTAATAATTATGACGACAATAATTAGGCGAATTAATTTTAATTTAATTTAATTTTAGTATGCAGTATATACATCTCAAATAGATCATAATTTCCTTCCTTAATCTGAGTATCTAGTTTATTATAATTATATAATTTAAATTCTCACAATCTAAGATGAAACGATTAAATTAAGATAAAAAAAATGTTGTTACATTTTAAACATTAATTTTAAATCATCATCATCATCATGAGAAAATCAATTTACATTTGATCTCTGATTTTATATATAGCAATCGTATGTCTTGTCCCAACATCATCTAATTCATCATTTAGTCAACAAGATTGTGAACGAATGTGTAACAAGAAGAAGAAAAATATGTACATAATATACTTAAGATTCAAAAAAAAAATCTCAATTACAAAGAATCACATTACAAACGAAACAATATTAGAATATTTTTATATATTTTAAGAAATTCAAATTAAAATAATAAAAATTCTAAAAATATAAAGTGGAATTATAAAAGAAATTAATTATAGTTTTTAACTAATTAAGTAACATCTATTAATTTCAATTATGTACTCGTACTTCTTTTATACAAATCCATTGCAAAGATACACTTCATTTAAATTTGGCATTTGGTGCACACCGGTCTCTTTTACGTAACGTTATGGATGCAAAGTTCCATCCGTTCTTGTTATGTTTGGGATTTTTAACGAAATGAAACATAATCTACTACGTAAAGTAGAAATGCGTTAATAGTTGAAATTAGTTTCATATTAGTCATTAAAAGATGGCTCTAGTATCAATGAACCATTGTTACATGACCGCGAAGGTCATGAAAATGGGGTTAACTCATGACCTGAAATCAGTTAGCAGAAAATAATTATTCAGCTAAACTCAGGGTTGGCGATGGTAATGAACTTTATCCTAAATTTTACTAACTGACGTCATTTTTATTTAGGAATGTTTTAGTAAAAACTTAACACGCCTATACAGAAATATGAACTTTTTCCTAAAACATTAGGTTTTTACTAAACAGGGTGAGCCATCTTTTAGTCCTTTTTCATTTGTAAATAAAACAAACAATTCGGGATGAAAAGGCTTAATTTTTTGACAATATCGTTCATATGCCCACCACGGCTTCGTCTACAGTCCTGCATCCGAACATCAAAATGTTCGATGATTTTTTCCAATAAAAGCGGATCAATTTGAAACAACCCCACAAAAAATAATCATGTGGTGTTAAATACGGGCTTCTCGATGGCCAAAGAACTTCACAATTTCTTGAAATTATGCGATCAGCAAATTTTGTTGTCAATAAATGGATTGTTGCACGACTTGCGTGGCGTCTCCGGTCGCTTCGTGTTGTTGAACACGAATGATGCCACACTCAGAAAAAATATTACTACCAAATACTTAGTAAAATTAATTTGATTATTTTAACACCCAATTCTGAGCTAGATAAACCAAATCTTTTGTTTAATTTAGAAATTTGGTATTTTTTTACTTGGTTACTACAAAAAGTGGATGAAATTTGAGTTACCAGGATGTTGGTACGTAGTTTTGTTTAATTTAACCAAAAAATATTTTATTAGGTGAACAATATTATTCTTATCTTATAACTAACAAAGTATTTTGGTTTATCTTAATACACAATACATATAGTTAGAATTTCCAAAAGTTTCTGATTTGGTGATAATTCGCCAAATCGATAAGTTCTTGTTTTGTACTATCGGTACAAAGCAAAAGTTGAATTTTTGCCGTTTGATCGTTGCAAGTGCAACCTGATGAGTAGACCAACTTTTTATCAGTACGAAACCAAGCTGCCAAGAAGAACAAGTGTGATCTAAGGAAGTTGTCATTTTTGTATGGGTTTGTGTATCTTTACACCATAACGCTGGGATTAAAATGGGAGGGGTGACTATATTTCTACTTTTTGTGGTAGATATATTGTGAGTAAATGGCCTCTTTGTTTTTCTATGACTAGAAAAGTCGAAAACATTCGTCGTAAACAAATTAACCGTAATTTTTTGTTACATTTACTAAGAAAATTTGGTAGAATTAACAAGTCATTAGTAAAATAATTTTTCCCTTGGTTAATTTTACAAAATAGCTGGGCACTGTTAACAATTTTTTTCCACTTCTATCCAATAAAATAACCATATGTTTTGGCTATATTAACTAAGCTAAAAATTAAATAACCACGATTTGGTTATTTAAAATTAAAATTTTATTCAACCATGATCTTGTTTGCTTTTTAACTAAGAGATCGCAGGTTGATCGAAAGACGCCAAGATTTTGGCAAAATGGACTCAGATTTTTGTTTCTTTTGACCCAAGCTTTTCTCTGAGTGCATCAGCCCATAAACCACACCAAACAGTGACTCTTGGAGGATTAACTTCTGCATATTACATGAGAATGAATTGAAATGAGGATCCTCCGCTCCGTAAATTCGACAAATTTGCTTCTTGACGTACTCATTAAGATGAAAATGAGCTTCATCGCTAAAGATAATTTTTGATGAAAAACCTTCATATCGCTCAAGCATCCAATTAACAAAACGATGACGATTTAAATGGTCTGGTGGCTTCAATTTTTGAGTTAGTTGAATTTTGTATGGATGCAATGAAAATCAACATGCAAATTGCGTCGTAATGTGGTTCTTGAAATGTTTAGTTCTTGTGAACGATGCCTGGTTGATATGTGCTTGGTTCATTACGAACACTTTCACTAACAGCTGCCACTGAGCCAGTTTCTTCAAAATGATCAATAATTTTGCCAATTGCACATTCAGTAGGACGTCCATGTCGAACTCTAACGTAACTTACAAAATGTTGTTGTTTTTGAACGATTATTATCAAAATGCGTTGTTGTGTTGTTAGCGATTCCATGATGGTAAATGGCATATTTTGACTTTTCATATGTCAATGAATTTTTTAGAACAGATAACATTAAGTACAATTTTAGTTTTTTCGATTGAAAAAACGACAAACAGAGCGCCTACCCTGTATATAATCATTGTCAATGTATTAGTAAAATGTATAAATCGTATATACATTTAGCCGATTTATCTGATAATTTATCATAACCTTTTATAAATTCAATTTCTAATGTTTAAAAGCTAATTGAAACAAAACCAGATTAAAAATAATAAACGTTTTCTACAACATTTGTGAACTTAATTAAAATAAACTATTTTTCAACAACTATAGGTATAGTAAGTCAAAATAACATTCTTCTCTAAAATAAATTTCCGTTTGTGGAAAATTAGTCCAAAACTCTGGATAAAGCTCATCAAAATTATAGCCACATAGAAAAAGAGGCATTCTCTATCATTTATGGGGTCACTAAATTTCACCAGTATCTTCACGATAGGTTCCAACTGGTGATGGATCACAAACCCCTTCTCACATTATTTAGCCGAAATAAAAAATTACCAAGGCACAAGCACGGCAAAGCAGATGCACTCTCCCGATTGCCATGCGGCCCTGATCACACGTTTGATTCTAGTGAAGAATCCTGCCATTACTTTGATGATATATACGAGTTAGCAATTGAAAACTGCCCTATTGATGTTTCAACAATTCGAAAACACACACACGATAATACCGAGCTGCGTGATGTTTAAGAATATATAAAAATTGGATGGCCAAAAATTTACCACAGTTCACAAACCAAATGTCTTACTTAACCGCCTGTTTTCGGCGACAAGACACAATTTCTTCATTTAATGATGTTATATTTTTGCAGACAGATCACACACGCGTAGTCATTCCATCAACACTCCAAAACAAAACGCTCGAGTTGCTCCATCAAGGACACTGGGGCATTACCATGATGAAACAGCTCGCTAGACGATATTGCTGGTGGCCATCGATGGAGTATGACATCGAGAATATTGTAAAGCGTTGCGAAAGTTGCTCAACCTATGGTACTTCATCGAAAAAAGAATTTTCTGAATGGCTAGCACCGTCTAGCCCATGTTAACGGATACACGTTGATTTCGCTGGGCCATTTATGTCAAAGATGTGGCTAATCGCAGTGGACGCATTTTTGAGATATCCGTTTGTTGTACAAATGTCGAAAACAACTTGAACTTGCACTATATATGCTCTCCAGCAACTGTTTGCGATTGAAGGACTACCCATCACGATAGTAAGCGACAATGGCCCGCAGTTCACATCATCTGAATTTCAACAGTTCTGCCGTTTAAATAATATTGAGCACCTAACGTCCGCACCTTTCCATCCCAAGTCCAATGGTGAAGCTGAAAGATTCGTACGCACTTTTAAAACAGCCATGAAAAAGAACTGTTTTGATGGGACCTCTAGTGATGTTGCTCTTACGAAATCTTTGGCAACGTATCGCTCAACTCCACTTACCAATTGTAACCGATCTCCCCCCGAAATCCTACACGGTAGATATCCAAGAACTTTACTGACATCGTTATGCGAGCCTGAACGAGTTCACGATGCGGAGTTCCCCTCAACTAAATTCAAAATAAATGACAGTGTCTGTGCTAAATATTTTGTAAACAGAGGAACGTGGAGGAAAGGTTACATTTCAAAATGCTTAGGTCGCCGATTGTACATGGTGAGAACGAACAGGGGGATTTGGAAGCGACATCAAAACCAATTGCGAAGTCGAGTTTCTGGAGAATCCGCTGACAAATTCGGAGGAGAAATATCCACTGAAATTATTGATGTATCACAGCGTTTTTTGGTGAATCCGCAACCTCACCATGTCCAATGCGGATACAACTACCAGTGAAAGTCAGCCAACTCCACTAAGACGATCATCACGAGTAATGAAAAAGACCGTTCAGTTAAGACCATTAGTTTTCATTAATGTAAATTTATTTCATTTCCCCAAGATGTAATGTCAACAATTTTAGGAAGGAGGATCTGTTATATCTATTTATTTGTCATATTTATTTATAAAAAATTGTAATATCTTATTGTCATATTTATTTAGAAAACACTAAAATTAGTCTCATCAAAGGTCCCGCTTAATGTAAACCAGAATAGTGCGTTTTAATTATAAAATTTTGTTAGATCATTTTACCCCACCTTTTCGGATTACATGGTGTCGAAATATGAAAAATGTAATGCTCGCACCTTACACGGGATATTCGGAAGTTCTGGTTAACACTAAACCACTCTGGACTAACTGTTCATCAATGTCACTATGTTTCTCAGTTGACATATGTCATTCACATTTTCTACGATTGTTTCATCGGTGAAAAAAATTAATGCTTGCACCTTAGGTTGGAAATTCGAAAGTTCTATTTAATACTAAACCACTCTAGACTAACTGTTCATCAATGCCACTATGTTTTTCACTTAGACCTATGTCATTTACATTTTCTCAGGTCATTTTACCCCACCTTTTCGGATTACAAGGTATTGAAATATGTAAATATGTAATGCTTCACTTTACACGGGAAATTCGGAAGTTCTGGTTGACAATAAACCACTCTGGGCTAACTGTTCATCAATGTCACTATGTTTTTCAGTTAGACCTATGTCATTTACATTTTCTAAGATCATTTCACCTCATGGGTCATGATGATAAGCCGATCGGACTTGCAAAAAATAATAGTGGTGTAAACAAACAAACGAACAAAGTATATCTTGAAATGGCTTTAGGATTTACCAAAACTTCCAAAAATGACCGTGGAAAATGTATATGGCATAGGCCTAATCAAAAATATTGTGGCAATGATGAACAGTGAGTCCAGGGTGGTTACCAGAACTTCCGAATTTCCCAAAGAATATTTCAATACCATGTAATCTGAAAAGGTGGAATGATGAACAGTTAGGTCCAGAATGGTTTAGTGTTAATCTGAACTTCTGACTGAAAAATTGTGAATCGCCTATATGTTTACTTCAAAAGTAAATATACATACTAATACATACACATTTTCTTTAATGATAGTAATATTTTAGTAAAAACTTCCAAGCCGTGGTCTGTGTGGGTAATTCTGGAAAACTGAACAATCCTTGATCGGACCGCGTAAGAGAACGAAAATAGGGAAGAGGTAAGGTAGGAAAGGAAGAACAGTAGGCAACTCACCTTGTTTTAACTCTAGTTACCCAGACTTCATTGGCCAAATTAACTCGCGTTTCACCCCATGTTGAATTCAATCAAGAAGTAAATATAATTCGATGCTAAGACAAAAGAAAATAAAAAATCACAAAATACTACCAGAGAAAGTGAAAAATGAAAAATTCTTAAGTTTTAAATGAATATTACTAAAATGTTGGGTTGCGGAAAAATAAATCCATTATTTTTTCAATAGATTTCTCTAGTGGCATATATCTCGTGTTGTATTTGTTGCAGCGGGCCGTACTTATACTCGTTGGAAAGAGGACTTCATGTGCTAAAAGTATTATTTAGTTTTTGTTGTGATTGATCCAATTAGTTGTGAGTTATAGCGTATCAAGGATGGAGGGATATTTTACAATTTATAAAGACGAAAACGCAAGTCAGGCGGCTGAAATTGTGGATGGTCCTTATGGTCCCGATGCTGTCACAGCCAATCATGCGCAATTTTGGTCTCGTCGATTCCGTTCCGGTAATTTCGATATCAAAGATGCACCACGCACTGAAAGGCCGTCGAAAATGTCAATGTCTTTTGTAGCATCGCCCAGGAGCTGAAGATCGAACACAAAACAGTTTTAAACTATTTGCATAAGGCTGGCTTCAAAAAAATCTTCGATGTTTTGGTGCCGCATGAGTTGAAGAGAAAAAAACTTGATGAACCGTGGTTCCCTTTGCGGATCCTTGGCCAAACGGAACAAAATCGATCCATTTCTGAAGCGGATGGTGACTGGCGACAAAAAATGGGTTACATATATGCACGGTGCAGACCTGGTACCAAACGATTTTCATCTCTTTTTGCCCATGGCAAGCGCTGTTGGTGGTGTAAAAATGATCTCAAAAGATGCTTGTGAAAACTAGCTATCTCAGTTTTTGGTTAATAGGGACAAGACGTTTTTGAAAAAAGGCATAATGAAATTGCAACGAGTTACGACAAAAACGTCACATATTTAAGCCAAAACGAATCATTGTAACCATGTTAAATAAAGCCCCGAAATAAACGTAAAAATAAGGGATTTATTTTTCCCCAACCTAATATATTTATAAATAAAAAAACCCATCACAAAAAATGTAATTAGTTTTTTTTTCTTTATTAATTACAACTGAGACGGGGCTCATCTAGCAATTGATCTTTCAAATTTACAAATTTTACATTTCTTAAACAATTCTGATTTGTTGGGGTGAAACCCAATGGTTAGTCCCAAAATTAATTAAACCTATGTAAAATATAATTTTAATTTGGTATGTTTACTAGGTCAAGTGGCCTCGTTCTTTGAAGTCTTCTTTCTTAATAGGGTTATTTATCATATGGCGAATATAGGGGTTTCCATGTTCCTGGAGCCTTATTTCGTGTTTGGCGGCATGCTTTTTTATTTCATCTTTGATGTATTCCATCTGTAAGTCCCTGTGAAGGTCTTCATTTCTTGTGTACCAAGGAGCATTTACTATGCTACGGAGAACCTTATTTTGAAACGTCTGTATCATTTTGGCGTTTGGTTGCTTAGTACATCCTCAGAGTTGAATGTTATAGCTACATATCGGCTTCAGTATTTGCCGATATAGCAGCAGCTTGTTATGTATTGTAAGCTCAGAGCCTCTACCTATGAGCCAATACATTTCTCTGAACTTAATATTAAGTTCTTCTTTATTCTTTTTGACATACTCTCTCCACTTAAGCTTGGCATCGAGTGTTATGCCAAGATATTTAGCTTTGTTTGCATATAGCACTGGTCGTGAGTTAATTTCTATCGGTAGATGGGAAGCCTTTTGATATGTAAAGTTAATATACATAGATTTCGTCTCATTAAGCTTGATTCTCCAGCGCTTAATATAGTTACAAACCGCATTGGTAATCTTCTGGAGTTTGCTCGTTGACAAAGGTGGCTATGGTTCCTTCACCTGTTGTTGGAATATCCCTTGTATATAATAAATAAGGATTGGTCCTAAGACACTGCCCTGTGGGACACCGGCAGAGATTTTCTTTAGTTCGAAGTATTCATCCTCATATTTCAAACGAAAATGTCTATTGGATAAATAAGATCTTAGTATGGCATATAATTGCCTCGGCAGATCGTTCTTTCAATAATGTTGGTGATTCTATGCACCTGTTCAATTGTGGAGTGCTCAATTATTGGTTTAAGTCTTTTTAGTAATAACTTTTCAAACAGTTTTGACATAATTGGCAGCAATGTAATTAATAATTAAATAAATAAAGTAAAAAAACATAAGACAAAAGAAATGAGGATAATTGTAAAAAAAAATAAGCTGAAAAAATCAAACTTAAATTTACTTAACACTATTTTATGAAAATTAAACTGTTGCAAATGAAAATAAAATAATTTGATCCATTTCCTTTAACTATTATTATATTAATTTTGCAATTTTTAGTCTAATCACTTTAGAGACAGAAGTCTTAATAGGGAAAAAAGAATTATAAATTACATTCCACATAGCTGTACCAAAGAATTCCTCATTCGCAACCATGGATATTTTCTTTTCAAATTCCTAACAAAATTTCATGTACATGGGACCGAAATAATTTCGTTACATTCGTGGGAACGTACCCATCGCACTCTGCGATCTCATCAAGCCGGGCATTCGACTCACAACAACAACAACAACAAAATTGAAATTATTTTTTTCTCACCTTTTCTCTCCCAAAGGAAAGGAACAAGTATTGCAATCAAATCGGATAGGGTAAAAGGATCTTTAAGAAAAACCTAGGCAAATTTTTCAGATCGAGGCGTTACGAAACGTGAACTTACTCCTTTTACTACATCGACGTACGCATGTTGCGTATGAAAGGTTAACAACACTTCATACACATAAATGTTTCACCTAATTTCCATTCACTAATTGCATTTTGTAAAATTTCAAAAAGATACAAAACTATTTTTTTTTTGTACAGTTATCGAGTTCTAAAATTGGCACAATGTCAAAATTAATAATAAAAATGTGTATTTAATGAGATGAGGCTGAGTACTGTTTGTAGTTTCTATAAATGAGTATAACAAGTAGTAAATACATACAACATATTTCAATTAAAATTGATTTGAAAAGACATCAAATAAAACTCTGTCTTAATTAAATAATTTCAGTTGAGGATTGACATTAAATTCTGGGAATATGCTCAATGCTGGTCATTTCCTCGTATAAATAATTAACTTTTTAAAGTTATCATAAATTATACGCGTTTCACTTAAGCAACTTATCTTATATATTATTTATCGTAAAAAGCAGCAGCAGCACGACAAACTTTTGCCAAAAACAATTTGTTATAACAAAACAAAAAAGACAGCACAACAGAATTCAGACAAGTGGCTTATGTTAAATTCATTGCAAAATGTTTGGTACAAAATAAAATTCCCTTGATATTTTTTGTACGTACACGGGAATAAATCGACCATCATCACTCTCTACATATATAGAGACGATCTTGAATCGTGTTGATAGAAATTCTGTTTTTATGTGTTTTCATCAAAAAAAATTTATCTTTTTTTAATTTTATTTATGTTATTGAAAAGTGGAAAATTCTTTATTTATTGTTTTTGTACTAATTTTAATTAGTTTATAATTAAATTCGAATATTAAATAATTGGTTATTATATGATCTGAGTATAGTAGCATGGTGTATGCTAACGCCGGCCGCCGCCAGTTGCACAGCAACAAATTTCTCTCACGCACATTAGGCCTATCGCAGGCTTAGGTAGGATAGATCGATACGCGAAACATCAAATGATGTAATTATTAAAAAAAAAGCTTTATTATTTATTTATGTTATAAACAAAACATAAAATATCTTAAATTTCAATTTTATAAACAATAAAATTTACTATTATTATGTCATTTTAATTATTATGAGGATGATTATTTTGTTATTATTTGAAATTATCTAAACACCCATAAATTTTTAATTGAAAGTTTTCTTTTTTTTATTATCATTCCCGTCCGTCTCGACTCGTCTGCCTTCACTCAATTTATTTTAAGAATTTATTAAATTTTAATGAGATTTTAAATCCGACTTAAGACAAATGGTTCCATATTTCTGCGTTATATATACTTGATTGTTATCATTCATAAAACGTGCGGAGTAATATATGAAGAGAAGGTCGAGGAGGAATTTTGAGATGTGAATATGTACTAAATTAATGAGGAATTTTTAAATACATAAATATATATAACACGTCTTGTTTACAAATGTTTTGAAGTGTTAACATACTTTATGGAAATTCCGATGAAATCATAAAAAGAAAATATTTTTTGTCTACATACGTATGTAGATATTTACATTTGTGATGAGCAATATGTTTTGATGTTACTTGCGCTTATTAAATCATAATTATTATCATTTTAACGCGTATTTATATTAAATTGCTTTTTGAGATCAAAAAGTTAAAAAAAATCCTCCCCGGCGGGGAATCGAACCCCGGTCTCCCGCGTGACAGGCGGGGATACTGACCACTATACTACCGAGGACATTGAATGTAGTTCTACAATAGAAATAACTTTTCCGTATAAAAGAGTAACCCAACGAATTAATATCTAATGCATATAAATGCAATGCAATATTGACAAGAAGCAATATTAGTAAATTAGTAAAAGTGCCTCATTTTGAATATGTAGCAGCTATCGCCACCAAAACTATGAATCTGGCCAAATTATGTTAATTTGAAGTACATATATGTCAATCAAACAACTTTGAGCGGTTTTAGACATTTGTTTGATTGTGTGTATGTGGGAAAAATGACATTATGGGGATCTTATCTCGTAATATTGCACAGTGGAAGGTCAATAATGATGGCTAAGGCTGTATTAAAGTAAATATATAGGATACTAGACGAACCAACATTTTTTTGACTATACCCTTTTGAAATTAAAGTAGTTCCGTGTACAATTATTTGTTCAGTGTTTGTAGCAGTGTGAAAATAACGACTGTAGTGTCAAACGTCAAAACAATGTGTGTCTTTACGTTATAATATCGACGAGTAAATATAAGTAATCAAATTAGTAGGTTAAACACAAATGTGTTAAAAATGTATGATTTTGGAAATTATTTATAAAATATTTTGTCTTGTATAAATGTATACTGTAATATGTATAAGAATTTTACTAAAAAATTATATGTTGACAGTACGTAGGTATGCAAACTTTGTTTATTTTACTTCCCTTACTCTTCATGTCAAATTCAGTTTACTCCTCTGTTTTTGGCTTCCAATGAGGGCTCCCCAAATGACTTCCGTACTGCTTCGGCAGTAGTAAAGTACTAAGGGGGACCAAATGCCAGTGGAATAACTTGACAAAAACAAACAATGAGTACAACAAATACGGAATGTAATACCCCAGATGGTGCAGTAGCGGAGATTCTACCAAATCCACACTCTTCGGAAGCAGGTCCAACGGATTCTGGTGTGGGCCAATAATTGTTTGACCCATTTGGACGAAGTTCCAAATTATCAAGATCACCAAGATTTTCAACTGGAAATATCTTTCAGTACGCGAACGAAAATGCTGAACTCCCTGAACAATTAAGAGAAATAAAGGGATTTCTAACTAAAGAGAATGAAGAACTCATAAAAGCAGTTGAAACTCGTGCAACACTTGGGACGACACCTAGCCCTGCAATCGATGAGGACATTAATCCATTCCAAACGGATGAAGAAGAAGTAGAAAGAGAAACAAATTGGGTGTTGAATCGGAATAAAAGGCCAAGTAAGAAAACCAAAGCTTAACGCTCACCAGAAATGACAGACACTTTACCATAAACTTTAAAAAAGGTTTCTAGAATCCATATAACATCAAAGAACAACTAGCTCTAGAATAACAACCAGCTAACCCAAAAGAGAAATCACCACCACCAATAAATGTCGTGGGGATATCAAATTTCTCCACTAATCGATAATGGCGCCTGGAAAAATAATGTTGCAGACTCTGAAACCTATAGAACTTTGGCTACAAAGCTTAATTCCGATAGGCATCAATGGTTTACCTATGAGGATAAGAATAACTGCTCAATCAAAGTTATGGCTATCCAACCTGCGCAAAAGAGAAAATCATTGAGGATCTCAAGCAAAAGGGTTATCAAATATAAAATGCTGTAAGCGTCATTTTCAAGAAAGAAAAATCGAACTGAACAAGGATTCAAATTAACGAAAGAGTGCTTCCACTATTTATGCTCACTTTTAATAACAAAGAAAAAGTGGAACATGTCTATAATATCAAAGAGAAACAAATAGCGGTCTAATACCGCAGTGCGAAAAATGTCAAGGTTTTAATCATACGCACGAATATTACCAAAATAGACTATTAAGGACAAAGCCGTAACTACTATGGCTGTAAATCTGAAAATCTGAAAATGGACGAACATATATAAATAACATATGACACGTTCAAAATACCCAGTCGGAACTTTTTTTTAGGTCACCATCAGGAATCGCACCCGAAACCCCCGAATAACAGAGCAACAACTCCTCTACTTACTAAGCTAACGAGGGCGACAAAGAGAGACTAGATGCGCATCACGCCCAAATGCGCTGTTAGTAAAGATATTGCTGTAAAATGTGTTAATTGCGAGCAGCTAGATCCCGCAAACTACAGGGGATGTGAAATAGCTAATGAGCTATAAATAATAAGAAATGAAACACAAAAACAAAATCCAGGAATACCGGAAAAAATTAACTAAATTTTCACCAAAGAGGAACGAAAACATCATGCAAGTAAAACGAGAGAACCAAAACTATACAATGACAAAATGCAGTTATTTCGAAGGGCACTGTTGTATCTTCAACAGTACTCCAAAAAATAAGAAGCATGAAAGCTCCCAACATTCGTCGAGATAACCACAAATAAAATATTATGAATAGTATCATGGAATAGAAATGGGCTAATGCAACATATTCCATAATTAGAAATTTTCCTAAATATTGAAAAAATAGATATATGCAAAGGTAGTATCGGAAATCCATTTTGCTTCAACTTCGTATCTTAAAATATATGGATACAGCTGTTATCATGTCATTATCCAGAAGGAAGGGCAAGAGGAGGATCGTCGGTTATAAAAGAAAACATCAAATTGTATAGATCTTAAAATTGACGAGTAATTTATGCAAGTAGTTACCAGAAAATTATATATAAATAACAACAAAGAATATAATTTAATTTATTTTATTTTAATTAATGAAGACTATTGCACATTAAAGTTTCATATCAACTTTCACATTAAAGTTTCGTTTCAACTATGCCGTTGCGATTTTCATTCTGGAGATCGACCAACTTATTGACCTACGGATAGAAACAAAATACCCGATATCATAGACTTCTTTATCGCCAAAGGTATAAAAAACTTCATATACCTAGAAAGCAGCGAGTAGATTATACTGGATCACACTCCTGTTATTATGGCAACCTGGTCCACCACCAACTAATAACAAAACCTGCTGGGAGAAATTCCAGAAACTAGTTTAGGTGCAGGATAATATTAACCTAAGAACTAGAACAACTCAACAACAGTATACAAGAAGCGGCGTGGAGCAGTACCCCTCAACTTCAAAGAAAATGCGCCGAAATGCTATTTTTGCTCTGGAAGTTAGGGAAATGGTTACAGTAAAACGAAAAGTAAGAAAGGTCTGGCAAAGAAGTCGAACGCCCGAATATAAAATAACTCTAAATTTTCTTTCCAATAAACTAAAGTTGCTAATTAAAGAAATCAACTAGGAATTCAATAATTACCTTAGTGGCCTTAATGGGGAAAAATATATCGAATATTCCCTTTGGAAGCGACAAAAGTTTAAATCGACCGAATCCACAAATTCCACCAATTAAAAATAGGCAAATGGGAACATGGGCAATAAGTGTAAAGCAAAAAGTTACGCTGTTTGCAACCCATCCCGAAATAAAAGATTTTAGTAGTTGATTAGTTTGAAAAAAAAAACCAAACAGATTTTAAAGGTAAAGTAATCATCACATACTTGACTTCTGTTAATAAAATTCTCGCAAAAAATACGAGTAACAAACGAGTAATATGCAAATATTTTGTGTGAGAACTGAAACTTGAGAGTTTGAGTTTGAGTTTATGTATTTTTGAATGGACTCATGGTGTAATCCGAGGCTTTTATCTAAATTACGCTCTGTTGCTCCGACAAACCGCATTAGCTTAAACAATGGCAGGTAAACCAACTGACCTACATTTAAAGATCTGTAGTTAAGAAAGCGGGACCGAGCTAGCTATCATCCCCTTCTTTGTTACACAAAGTATCTGGATCAAGCCCCGTTCGTTGTCAATGGATTTTAAAACGGTTATGACCGGGAAGAAGAGCGACCAATACTCTTAACTGGTCTTCCTCCAAAGATTTTTTTAAAAGTATATTCGTGTCAACTGATTTACAAATCATCTAGTAATTTGTCTTTCATAATTTATATTCTTGTTTGGAAGGTTGTCGCCCTTTGACTAGTCCCATTTACAGTTTTATTATAGTTTTAGTTGCAGTTATAGTTACAGATTTGATGTAGTAGATCAAGTGAGGTTTCTTCCTTCGTAGCCATCTTACTGGGTTTGCAATATATGACATATTACAGCATTTTGTGTTTACTTATTTCTTCTCTGACGAAATTCATCTTCAGATCTCTATGGAGATTGTCATTTCTTATGAACCACGGTGCATTAACTATTCTGCGTAAGACTTTGTTTTTACTGGGTGATATTGACGGTTTTCTTTGTACAACCCCAGAGCTGAATACTGTAATTCCACACAGATTTTAGAATTTATCGTTATATTAGCAGTTTATTATGTAAATTTAGCTCAACATTTCTTCCGAAGAGCCAATCCATTTTTGTGTATTTAATGTTTAACTCTTATTTTTTCTTTTTAACATGCTCTTTCCATTTTAGTTTCGCGTCTAGAGTCATTAGATTTTTTGCTGTGTTAGAATAGGGAATTTTCTGAGAGTTTAGTTCTATGTACTCCAGTTGACCTTTCTGTTGGTGAAGTTTACGTGAACAGATTTTATTTCAATAAGTTTTATTCGCTATATCTTCGTCCAGGTACTGACAATATTAGTAGCTCTTTGCAATTTGCTTGTGGATCCTTCTAAGCTAACGGCGATTGCTAAGATGGCCGTATCATCCGCAAACGTTGCTATGATAGTTTCCTCTATCGTTGGCAGTTCCGAAGTATATATATATAACATATACAATTGGTCCCGGACCGCCACTTTGCCAAACTCCTGCTGATATTTTCTTTATTTCTGAGCATTCGCCATCTACCTAATTTAACACGAAAGTGTCAATTAGATATGTAAGACTTTAGTATTTCATAAAACTGTTTTAGTTAGTCTCTTTGTAATTTATATTCCAAGCCTTAATGCCATACTATCTTTCTTCTATTATTGGTTTCGGTCTCTTTAGGACTAGTTTCTTGAATATTTTTGAAATCATTGGAAGTAAGGAAATTGACCTTTACGAATTTTTGTCATTTAGTGGTTTGTTGGGTTTAGGTATCATAATTACTTCTGCGACTTTCCATTTATTTGGAACCTGTTTAAGTTTGAATACTGCGTTAATTATTTCGAGGAGTTTACGTAGTCCTTTTTCAGAAAGAGCTTTCATTATTTGTCCTTGTCCCTCCTTCTTGCATTTTTAAGGTTGATTTCCTCTTTTATTTCTTGTAATGTGACTGAGATATATTGAAGTTACCCACTTTATTTACTGGTGGTATGTTTTTCTCTGCTGTTTGTCTAGATAGAGGGCATGGAACGTTTTCTCGAGGTGTATTGCAAACAACTAAGTTTTTTGCTTTGCACTTGCTTTTCCATGTTCATATTTAACTGGTGGAATTTGAAGTTTAGGTCGTTTTAAACATTTTCTTGCTTTCCAAAGGAAATATTCGGTGTATTTTTCCCCAGTAATGCCACTTACGTATTTATTAATTGGTTCGTTCTTGATTTCTTTAAATATTTTCTCCAATGATAAAGAATACCTTGTTAACCTTAGGTCAGGTTCACTATAGTGAAGTACTTTGCCTTTCGATAGATAGAGGAAAAAGTAAGTCAATAACGCTCAGCTTGGTAACGAAAATAGTTCTTAATAATGTTCCTACCATTATTAAAGGTCAAATATACAATAAAATGTTTACAGTCCTTGACCAGCTTAGGAGAGGTCAGCTTTAAGCTGTACTCAGAAAAAACAAATCTGCCTGAAACAGCGAGATTAGAAACATGAATTGCATAAAGTGAGAGAGCTATCAGCTTGGCTTAGAACACAATGCAATTTACGCCTATAGACCCCCGCATGATCGTAATCAAGTATAGTATAGGTTCTAAATCTCGCCCAAAGTCAGAGTGAAAATCATCAGCGAGAAAAGCTAGAAACTCGGACACCCAGTTCACGAAGGATTGAGACATCAATGAGTCTCAAGATGGATTATCTACTGAGAAAGAATTTTCGAAGGTAATGATAGCCATTTATCATTAACCATATTGATTATACCAGAAATAGTTGAACTAGATAAATTCTAAATTGTTCTGTCCCTCGCACGAATGCACGGCAGTCGAAAATCAGCGGGATAGGCAGTGAGCAAGGTGATTTGCAAAGGAAGTATAGGAAGCAGGGCATAGCACTGATAGGGGCATAGCCCGATAAAAATACCTTGTAGACTGTTAAGTTTCATTCGCTTTAACGAAGTTTGACTTAAACTCAGGCGACCAAAAAACAGACGCGTAAGCATCTATATAATAAGCAAACCATAGATTTGTCGTCGGCATTTTTTGGAGTCAATCTATAGAATTTCCTAAAAGCTCTTCCACATTGCGAAAATGTGGCAATGACTTTTTGGAATTTTAAAATAAAATTTTCAGAAAAGTTTACTGTCAAAGGTGTCAGCAAGATGTTTGACGATTTCAGATCTGGTGATCTTATCTCCAAAACGGGAAGAAGCGGGCGGTTGACTAATACAATTTGTCTACGTAACTTAAAGCCTATCAGACTAGTTGTAAATCGATGTGCGTTAGATAGTACATTAAGGTGTTTACCCGAAACCATAATGGCTAATTTTCATTCGTATAGCTCTGAGCAATAAAGACAAATTTACTTCCGTGGGGGCAATCTTCAGATGCTAAAATGAAAACAAAAAGATAATCTAGCTCGGTCACTGCAATGCGGGACCAAAGTATGGATCAAATTCATTTAAGGATTGGGTCAATGGTAAATTTTGTGCAGGCCTGATAGATAAGAAAATGTTTACTAGAATCTCCTTATTATTTAATGAGCTTTCAATCCTTATAACTATTTCTTAGAGAGAAAAAGACTAATAGGACAAAATGCCTTGGGGTAAATACACATGAGGTTAGTATAATTCAACTTGCCAGCATTAGGGATGAAAACAACTCCTGTTGCAAGAATGTGAAACAGATCCAATTGCAAATCAGAATTGATAACATTGCAAACGAGAAAATGAACAACAAACGGTAATTTAACGAATTTCATATTGAAGGAAGTCAGTTTACTACCAGAAAGTTGCAATACATCAACTCTGCAAGAATCAACTTTTGGTTCTCTGAAGAAACCTGCAAATTAAGGCTTGCTTTTAAACAGAGACTATTAATTTCTTCACAAAATCTAATGCAAGAAGATTTCTGAAGTTTTTTAAGATCGGAACACCAAAAGGATTTGTTCTTAGTTTTTTTGTTTTATATTAATTAAACCAGCAGTTACCAATTCAAGAGAGATAACTCCCACTTGGTTAGCATCTTATTACGGTAAGGTTTAAGAGTGTATCTTTTACGTTTTAAGAAATGCACCTGTAGTCAGAGGTGTTAAGCAAATGTTAAGGGTAAATGGAGTCCGTTACATTTGAATAATTCGAACCCTTAACCATTCTCCGCTATTATCGAAAATATACGGCCCTATGATCATAGCGTGAAACGATACTTGTTAACAAAATATTGGAATTTTTTTTCCTGAAGGTTTATCAGAGCAACGTTCTGATCAGATTGAAGAAATTTTTGTAAAAGTAAAACATTTCTTCAATTGTTGATCTGCTACATGATAATCTTGTACCCTTTTGGTAGTCACTTCAATGTGCTCACTGGCTAATTTCAGAGCAAAAGCAATAGTTCGTTTTGTCTGCGGATCAAATCATTATGAGAATTGGAGTATTCAGTTTAGAGAATTTTTTTCAATTCAAAGAAATATTACCGGTGTGAAGTTTCTATCGTTAATTAAAAGTGTAGCTACACAAATTAACAAAAAAGTTGTGCGTACACAAAAAACGTTTTTAAAAGATTTATCTATTTACCGATTGAGGTTAAACAAATAATTAACAGCTCATCATAGACTTTCTGCAATATAGCCACTACTATTGTGAAATAATAGACCTTCCAGCCTATTCAAATTAGTATAGCTCGTACATTTAAAAATTGTTGGATGGTTGGAAAATGGTTAGACTCCTCTGACAAAATTGATGTGTTGACAAAAATATTATATGAGAGCTGATCATACACACCCAATTAACAGTCCATCCTAGAGCTTTCGCAATGTAGCCACTACTATTATCAAATGGTTGACATTGGAGCCTATTCAAATTAGTATAGCCCGTACATATAAAAAGCGTTGGACTCCTCTGACAAAATTTGATGTGTTGACAAAAATATTATGTGAGAGCTGATCATACACACCCAATTAACAGTCCATCCTAGAGCTTTCGCAATGTAGCCACTACTATTATCAAATAGTAGACATTGGAGCCTATTCAAATTAGGCTAGTCCTTACATATAAAGAGGGTTGGACTCCTCTGACAACATTTTATATTTAATAAACACATTATACACTTGTTTAACTATTTCGCAACACAAAAAAATGTTTTAAAAATTTGCTGAAAATGTTTAAAAAATTACTCTATCGATTTCGACTTGTTAGGTGATCATCAGGAGTATCTACACAAGTGTATAATGTGTTTATTAAGTGTTAATGTGTTTCGCCAAGTACCCACGGCGCATAGTGTTAAAAGTAAAATTTTATATGTTGACAAAAATATTATGTGAGTGCTGATCATACACATCCAATTAACAGCCCATCCTAGAGCTTTCGCAATGTAGCCACTACTACTATCAAATAGAAGATATTCGAGTGTATGATCAGCTCATATAATATTTTTGTCAACACATCATATTTAGTCAGAGGAGTCCAACCCTTTTTATATATACGGGCTAGTCTAATTTGAATAGGCTCCAATGTCTACCATTCGATACTAGTAGCGGCTATATTGGGGAAACTCTAGGATGGGCTGTTAATTTTGTATTTATCCTCAATCGGTAAATAGATAATTTTTGAAATCATGAATACGTATTTGCATATCAGTATATTTTTTTGTTTGGTTTTAATTAGAACTATTAACTGAATATTAGTTTACGTTGTTTTTGGTAGAAATTAATGGTATGTTAAATAGAGATTATTTTCATACACTTTTAAAAATGGTTTTTGTGTACGCTACACTTTTTTGTTAATTTGTGTAGCAACACTTTTAATTAACGTTCGAAACTTCTAACGCCAGTAGAAATATTCGTTTAATAAATTTTTTTCTGCGACTACCAGCTAAGTAGGCTTTTGAACTAAACTGTTTTTTGGTGTTTTGTTAATTTCTGTTGTTGTTAATTTGCCGTTCGCAACACAAGACGAATTGATAAAACAAATTCGAATAATTATATTTAGTTAGCAATGTACATATTCAAAAATTGTTTTAAGTTTCAACTACTAAATTACAATTTTTTATTTCTATTGGAAGTCGTAGCCAAAATGTTGTTTGCAACTCGAGCGCAAATGATTTCGTTGTTCTAGTCTAGGATTCCCAAACAACCGCATCATTTGAGCACCAACATACTATTTTGCGTTCTTGGTACACAAACAACTATCATAATCTTGATCGTCGCGGGCGAGAATAAATGTCAACCGGAAACTGAATACAATTTTCTTTTAGAACCTTTAAAAATGTAAGCATTTTACCTATCCAAATTAGCTATGTTGTGCCTTTAAATGTAAACGTTCTAATAATTTTGCATTGTTTGCTTAGTCGTTAGTTTGTCAGACAATTGCAATCCAATCATATCCAAATAATTAAATCAGCGCCAGTTGAATATCTAATTAACATAAAAACTTGAACGTATAACGATTTGTGGGACGATACTTATAAATTTATACAGTACAGACTCCGTACAAATTGTGTGTTCGTATCTTCTTCTTACTTATGTGTCGTCTAGATAAAATTTATGCGATTTAGATTTTTACATCTACACTTCATTGTTATAAATAACATTATTGTTAATAAATTAGAAGTATAATAAAACAGTTTTCCAATAAAAATAAAATTAAACGTTTTATTGATCAATCATATGATGATGATCAACGAACATGTATTTAAAAGAAGACGGTGATCATCCCACATATTTTATGAGATGTGTGTGATTTATTTTTTATAACCTTTATCGTTAGTCATATACATAAATCGTTTAATCATTATTAACTGGACGCGCTTTATTGTATTTGTTGTGTGGTTGTCAAATTGGACAAACAAAAAAATTCCTCCCCGGCGGGGAATCGAACCCCGGTCTCCCGCGGGGATACTTACCACTATACTACCGAGGACTACGTATTTGTGATGAAAATTATTTCAATTTATTTTAATCAGAAATAAAAAAAACGCCCCTAAATGACGATTAAACAAGTACACTATTCCAAAAATATCGAGTGCAATAAAATTATTCTTAAAATAGACACACATCAAATAATTTACGACTGTAGCTAAGCCTCTCTTTAAAATCGAAATTCTTTAAAGTTGTAATCAGGTGTTAAAGCTCTATTTACATATTAGACATAAAAAATTAATTACATTTTATGTAACAAAACATGCTTATTTCCTCCTTTAAATATTCTTACGTATACGTAGCTACATTCAGTTTTCTTATGAATCCCAATTAACCTAATTAACATAAGATCATCATTTTATGGTGTTGTTGTTGTTGGATATTTCACGTATACAGCATCTTAAAATGTGTTAAAAATCTAGTCGTACATATAGCCAGAAACATATGCACATGATGAATCCTTAAATTTTTTTATATGTGTAAGGTCGAGATATATAAGATGCCTTTTTACATTTGATATAGTAGATTTTTTTTATGTTACGTTTGGCTCCAAGTTTCTCGTTAAATTCATAGAAAATGTTTTTATGTTCTTGTTTGAATAGATTGCGTAACATTTTGTTAAAGGAAAAACAAATTTTCTGAGTTTTTTCTGTGGTGGAATGTTACGAATTCATTTTATTTAATTGACCTACATATCGTAAAGAAATAAAGGATCCTAGCAACGTACCATAGAGTAAGAAATGTTATAAAGAATAACGAAACAGAGGAAAAATGTTCATCAAAAAATCATACTCGTGACTTATGATAGAAAGTGATGACAGTTACGGTAAATAAAGATGTGTAAGTGTATTGTTTAAACAATTTAGATTGCATTTTTTTGAATTAGAACTATTTTTACATCCTGAGATAATTGATTTATGCTTAATATCAGAAACACATTTTACCAGCAGCTCCTATGTAGAAATTCGGAGATATACTTGTTACCATACCACACATCCAGCAGAACGGGCAAGAGGACGGTCAGCAATATTGTTTAGGGATAATATTAATCATCATGAGGAGTTAAAAATATAAAAAGAATCCATGCTAGTAACCACCGTGACGGTTAAATTTGGTTATCACAATGCCTGTAATATATCTGCAATGTATTGTCCCCCACTTCCAGAAATTAGGAAGTAACTTTATTAACGGAGATGACTTTAATGCAAAAAATACCTTCTGGGGTTCAAGATTAACCTCTCCATAAGGCAAAAAATACTTGCAGCTGGCCAATACTCAAACTGTAAATTTTACTCAGGAGGAAAACCAACGTACTGGCCATCTGATCCTAACAAAATGTAAGACCTTATAGATTTCTACATCATTGAAGGCATATCGGAACGCTACATCTTCTTAGAAAATGATGAAAGTCTAATGACCATTCTCCTGTTATTATGACGGTTAATGAAAATGTAATAGAAAAAACAAATTCACCACAGCTCACAAACAACAAAACAAATTGGGAATTGTTTAAGCAGCTGGTAGAGGAAAAAATAGAACTTCAAGTGCCAATCAAAAGTGAAAATGAAATAGAAGTGGAACTAGAGGGCTCCTTGATGTTATACAATGGTCGGTTAAACAACTTGTGCATCAAAATTAAGGCTCTCATAAAAGCAGTGAAAAATGAAACTTGAAAAATGAAAAATTAGAAAATACCATTGTTCTTTAGCTCCAACTAAAGATACCGACTATTTTCTCCGAAAAGCAACACAAGGGTTAAAATGACCAAAAATGCAGATCCCTCCAATCAAAACAAACGATGGGAAATGGACTAAAAGTGCGAAAGATAAAGCTGACTTGTTTGCTGAACATCTTGAAGAAACATGTCAACCTCTAGGTTGGCAGGCCAGTTACGAAAACACTACACTACACTAACACTACTACACTTGAAAGAACTAAAAGCTGAAATTAAGAACATAAAAGCGAAGAAAGCTCCTGGTTACGATCTGATAGCACCCGTAAATTATTGCGCATAATCAATGCGATCCTCAGGAAAAAATATGTACCAATACAGTGGAAAGTAGCAATTTCACTTCTACCAACACAAGCGAAATTGTATGAGAGGCTGTTGCCCAAAAGATTGAAAAGAACCATAGAACAACGAAACCTTCTCCTAGACATAGAAACATTCAACTATTGAGCAGATTCATAGGCTTACAGATGTCATTGAGAATACATTAGAGAGGAAAAAGGTTTGCTCTAGTATCGTCTTAGATGTGGCGTAGGGTTTCGATAAGGTGTGGCACAGAGGGTTACTCTTCAAACTACATAGAGATTTGCCAAAACAATATTTTATGATTTTAAAATCATACAGAGAATCGCCATTTTCGGGTGAAATATGAAAAAGAATACTCCGAGCTAAAAAAGATCTCGACAGGAGTCCCGCAGGGTAGTGTTTTGGGACCTGTGCTTTACCTGCTCTACACCAGTGATCTACCTCAATTAAAGGATGTTACTGTTGCAACATTTGCTGATGATACTGCAGTTCTCTCAGTAGGAGACACTATCGACAACGAAACTTCAAGAAGCATGTGATAAAATCATAAAATGGACAAAAATGTTTCGTATCGGGCTAAATGAATCGAAATCCACGCATGTGATTAGTCAATTTACTAATCTAAAAGTTAGCTACAAATCTGTAATCATTAACGGTCAGCAGATTCCGTAAGCAAATAAGGCTAAATACCTAGGGATCACCTTAGATACCAGACTCAAATGGAAAGAGCAAGCTAAAAAGAAAAAAGATGCACTTAATATTAAATATCGAAAAGTGTATTGGCTGCTCGGGAAAAATTCGAAATTGTCAACCGAAAATAAATTGCAATGGGGTATTCAGCTATGGGGCTGTACAAAGAAATCTAACACCAAAATAATACAAACTTTTCAAAACAAAGTGCTACGTGGTATAGTTAACGCTTCGTGGTACATTAGGCATGATGACCTTCATAGAGGCCTGAATATCCAGCTCAAGAAGAAATAAAAAACTTGCAGGAATTCATTGACAACGTATTTATCAACACGTAAATGAAGAGCTTCGTGGTATGTTTCACTTCACATGCAGTAAGGGGATTGCAGAGAAAGAAACCAATTCATTTAATGGATTAAGGACACCAGTGTAAAGACTACTTCAGTAAATAACCTATACATGGAGCTGACCAATGGACCTCTTCCCATTCACAAGTGACTAAATTAAGAAAGAAATATTACTTGATGAATTGTATTCAGTTGTAATAATTTAAATAAAAAAATTTTAAAAATGTAGATACAAATTTTTCTTTTGTTTCGTTACTCTTTATAACATTAGATACTCGTTGGTCGTACTAGCCAATATACGTCTCATGAAGCTAGATATGGCGAAGATCTCTCAATTGTCTTGCGTGTTAACTAAAACGATTTTGAGACCAATACTGGTTCCAAATTGTTTCTAGCAGTACACCATGGATATGGTTCATATAGTGCAGGTATATTATTGTAGAAGTACAGAGTGTCCATCCGAAAGGTTTACTACTTTTTTGCCTATAAAATTTTTCTAAAAATAGATTTAAGGTTTATAGGTAGTTTATTTAATGTTTGTAATTCTGTATGAAAATCAATGTCTGCCAAATATCCGCCTCTATGCTACACATGCGGGCTCCTTTGATTACATTTTTCAACACTTTTTCATGCATTTCACCCTGTGTCATCTTAACTTCTTCTCTAATGTTCATTTTAATTTATTCAATATTATCTAGTTTATTTGCATAAACCTTACTACTAGAGTAGTCGGGAGTAGTTAAACCGGTTGCCCGTGAAGGTCAATCTAATCCACATCAGCAGATTTCGAAATTAACTGTTGTAGAAACATTTATCGTTACAATTCCACTAGCAGTATGGCATGTGACACCGTCCTGTTGGAACCACATGTTCACCAAACCATTGGCTTGCAATTCTGGTATAAAAAAGTTCCTTATCATTTCACGATAGCGTTCGCCAGTGACTAATAGATTTTCGTAAAAATACGGTTCAATGACCCCTCCAGCCCATATTGCACACTATACCATCACTTTCAAGAGATGTAATGGTGATTGATGAATTTTTGTGGATTATAGTGCCCAGAACCAGCGGTTTTGTTTGTTTACATGTGTGGACAAAAAAAGCCTTCACTCATAATTAATTTTTCAATAAAATCCGGATTGCCATTGTCAAGCAACAGCATCTTATTTGCATATGTAGGACGCCGCAAATGATCTCTTGGTAGCAGCTCTTGTATTAATTGAGTTTTATACGGAAAATTCCAAGTGTGTGTCCAAAATATTGGTTAGTGCTGATCTTCGAAGTCCAAGTTCTTGCGCCCGATGTCTGATTGTTGTAGTTGGCTTATATCGTACACTTTCATGTACAGCAGCAATATTTTCCGATGTTCTAACAATACGTTGTTGCACACACTTTGCCTTATTTGCCACAGTCCCTCTTTTTCAAATTCTTTGATAATCCAGTAAATTGTAGTCTTTGAAGGCACAATTAAGCCTTTCAAAACTTTTAAGTAATTTTCTTATTGTTAATGTAATTGATGATTGACTTGTGTAAAAGGTTTTCACTAGCCTATCTCCTACCTTTCTTAAATCTTTAAAAAGGATCATTGATAGGTTTTTAAAGTGCCACTTTCTGCATATCACTCTACTCAGTATCGTGACTCGCCAATAGAGTCTGAAATTCTATATCGCACGTAGTTTGAACTGAATGACTTCTCTATGTCTGATAAAGTTACTAAAGTGTACACTCTGATCTTCACTGTGGCTGTTGGAAAATAGCCATGTTGGTTAGTTATCACTCAGAGTGCTATGATCTTATTTTAACTATTTCAAACACACAGTACTGATCTGATGTAACAGGCTCTCCAGATTGTGGATGCATGAGGGGGAAAACTTCTCACTTACTATCACAGAAAAGTGGTCTTACAGTGTTACCTCTTTCATTTTATGAACTCGCATCAAACAATAGATTGTGTAAAACATTGAATAATATGCGATTTTAGATTATCACGATATTTAAAATTGAATATACACTACAAAAATCTGATTATTCTGGCAATAACGAAAACCTTTGGATAAATCATGTGTCTGCCATCCAAACTGTCGTATTTTTGTGGCTAATTGCCAGCCACTACCAGTACACAATTGCTAAACTAACGATAAATTATCACAAGGGTTGAAATGTGCTCACTGAAATATCAGACATCTTGGACGCGCAGTTGTTGTTTAACAAACGTTTGAGAAAGTCAATGTAAGTGTTTCTGTAGAAAAGAAAAAATCGAGTTTGAAAGGAAATACTCCTACGCAAATCAAAGACTATTTGGACGTACGAGGACTCTAGGCCATCATTTACCACTGTGAAATTTTTTCCAGCTGAATTTAAACGTGGCCATACCAGTTTGGGTGGCGATGAACGATCTGGACTTGTAACAACTGCAAACATTGTCGATAACATCGCTCAAGTTCACAAATGTCGAATTAAAGTTAGAGAGATAGAAGAGGCTATGAATATGTATGAAAGAACGTGAATCAGACAAAGAATGTGTTTGTCGCATATTGAATCAAGATTTAGGCGTGAGATAGCTCTCCGCGCGTTGGATGCTGCATTTGCTCGCTTTGGAACAGAAACCTGTTCGCAAGAACCTTTCCAACGCTCAGTTGGTGCAGTTTAGGTGCAATAAATAAGAATTTATTGCGCCGGCTAATTATTATTGATAAAACTTGAATACACCATTACACTCCAGAATCAAAAAAACAGTCAAACAGTGAGCTGTCACGGAGGAACCAGCTTCAAAAAAGGCATAAGCTGTTCCTTCGGCTGGGGAAATGATGGCAACTGTTTTCTGGAAAACCATTACTGGAGCTTATTACGCATCCATACTTGACAAGCTGAAGTCAAAAATTGCGAGAAATGGCCACATTTGCAGTAAAAAAAATCTTTCTTCACCAAGACAATGTGCCGCCTCACACCTCAGCGGTTGCCATGGCGAGAATAAATACGGTTGAACTGCTTGACCCCCTTTGCTCATCAGATCTAGCCCCAAGCAATTTTTATTTTGTTCCCTAAGCCAACAGTTATGCTCGAAGGACAGAGATTTTTGACGAATGAAGAGGCCAACACCTTCGTAAGCAACTATTTTGCAGAAAAAGGCGCCGAGTACTATTTGGACGAGTTGCAGAGATGGGAGTATCGCTGGAAGAAGTGTATAGTCTTACAAGGAGACTATGTAGGAAAATAAAAGTAAAATTGAAAAAAAATGTCTGATACTTTTCGGACTTCAGACTTATCTTTTTCAGACTTCTATCTCCGAGCGATTTGTTGATATCTCAAGATTTCAAGAACGAACATTCCTAATCTCTTGTCTTCTATTCAAATTGTTCGCGATTGAGCTTAGCACTTTCGACGGTTCCATCGAACGTTAAATAGTCCAACATTATCTTGTACATTGACATTAAGACCTTTTCTTATCTTTTGTTTTTTCCTGAATTACCACAGTGGTTTTCACTATGTCGTTACTAATTTCGGACTGAGGTAAACTATAGGTAAACGAATAAGTAAATAAAATAAATGCGACCAAATCAGTATTCTGACAGCTACTTTAGTGACCACAACTGCTCCATCTGCTCGACAAAGGCTATATGATTTTGTCAAAAATTGTCCACTGATTCCAAAAGTGCTGTCAGGATTAACATTTCCTTGTAAATTGTAAAACTAGGAATCGCTTTTACTGGGTTATGACTTACACCAATCGGCTGATTTTGTAGCATTACGAGTACGGACTTCTGAAAAACTAATTTTGACAAATCTTCTATAAAAAAAACAAAAATAAATAATCATTACGACTTTTGTCACGAAATCAACATCAGTAAAATGTCTTAAACATAATCAGCCCCCACAGTAATTTTTTTGTCACGCAAACTTTACCACATCTAGATTATCGCCATAATTGTTGTGTCTGTTAACGGTAAAACTTATTGTGGCAATTCTCGAAACTATGACCGCAATCTTTATAGAAAGAACGAAATTTCCAGAATTATTTGAAGTCTACGTTAATTCATTGAAGATGCTTGCTTCCCTTTATTCCTGCAAGTTCGAGTAACTTTTCAGATGAATCAAAAAGCGTATTTTAATTGCCGACAAATTTGCCTGGGAATTAAAATTCAAATTTTGTCAAATGAAACGAACAAGGAATTGAATTTGGAATTGAAATTGGATTGAAAATAATTTTGAATTGCATTTTGGCGCCGCAATCTTTCAAATAAGTGTGTTGTTCGATTTGGTAATTAAAATGTGATATCTATTAAAAACTAAAATTAAAACGCGTCTCGTGGTGAACACAACAACTAGTTTTTGGGCTACGTGTTTCAATCCCATCAACATAGTAGGAGTTCATCGAATTTCTAATGAGGAATCGAACAATGCATTTGTTGTTGACGGTGGCAAAAAACTACAAATCTTTTCTTTTAATATTTATCCGTATACGAATTTATAATATTCCAAAGGCCAAGTCTAACTGAACCTTGTGACTAAGTTCATTTATAGGCAACGAAGTAAATAATGTTTGAATGTTTTAATCGTTTCGTTCCCCTGTTGGTTTTTTGGAAAGACTTTATTGTAAATTTGAAAAGGCTTTAGGTAATCACCTAAATTTGATAAATATATTGATGGAAACAGGCTCAAAGGCCTTTCAATGCTTCTAGAGGAACCGGCTGCGATAGGTACATATATAGGTCCATTACTAAAAACTAATATTTTACTTAAGCAATTTAAATTTCATTCACATCTCGTTAGTATACGTGAAATGCTGTCTAATCTGTATTCCAAGGCTATATCTTGCTTCTAGATCATCTTAAAATTTTCCATTAATTTGGTTTTGACCGATGACCGATTGACCATTTGAATACTTATCGACATATACTGACAAAAGCAGCATCTTGACCGCTTCTGTTTTGTAGTATATGCATAGTCCAAGTTGCTTTAAAACTTTATCAAGTTGTTGATTCTAAACACGACTAGACTACTTGAGTCCATAAAGTGACTACTTAAATCGGCATACTTTACTGTCATTGTTGATCTTCTCGGGTTGAAGTATATCCATTTATTCTTTAAGTTCACCATAAAGAAAAAAGTGTACAGCTTCCATCTGCAACGTCAAAAGTGTTTTGCTAATCTTGCTTTGTAGCTGTATATTTTCCTTTCAGCGTTACGTTTCATTTTAAAAATCCATTTGCTGTCGATAGGTTTTTTGTTGGGTTGCAAATCGGTGAGTTCCCGTGTGTTATTCTCTATAAGAGACTTAAATTCTTCTTACGTTGAATTTTTTTAAATCTATGCATCAGCCCTTGACAAAGTTTCTTTATGGTGGATGAATCATATAATGTGTGGTGAGACATGTAAGAAACAAATTCTTCCATTTCTTTCAGTTTATACTGTCGCGACGATTTTCTCTGTTTGATTTCCCAATTTTCTCAATTTTCTCTGTGACGATGTTCTTCTGTTTCCACCGGTACTTCTTGAATCATTTGAACTACGTCTTCTATATTACTTGAAACGATATTGTATATTATCTGAAGAAACATCGCTGGTTTCATTGATAACGAGTATATTGGTTATTTCATCCGGGAATAAAATAACGTTACTATTCGGGCCTCTCTGTAAAATCTGTTCTAAATGTTCATCTTCAAGGAAGGCAACATCACGACTTACAATTACGTTATTGGTGATGTAAACGACATCCTTGAGAGTTTTCACAGTATAACCAACAAATATACATCTATCTGATTTTGAACTCAGTTTCTTTCTTTTTTGCTTCCGCACATGAACCGCGTAAATGTCTAATGAAAACGCGTAAATGTTTAAGGTTGGATTTTTCCCGTAGATTTCTTCGGGTATTACATCGCCTTTATCTTCGTGTAGAATCTGTTGATATGTAGAACTCTGAATTGCCATGGATTCGGATTATGATTGTATCAAAAACCAATTTGAGAAAATAATCGTCAATGAATGTTAGAAAATAATGATTTCCTCCTATCGAATATATCTGCATAGGACCGCACAAATCTGAATGGAAAAGTTCCAGAACTTCTTTGGTATGTATTTCGGATTGTTTAAATGGTTGACTTGTCCGCCTACTTCTAATGCATGTCAAACAGTTGGTCTTAGAATTAATAAGTTGATGAGATCAATATGCAATATTAATTAATATTTTCATGCCGCTGCAACTTAAGTGTCCAAGTTCTCGTGCCGTACATCCATTTTGGGCAAATCTTTACCTAGCTACGTTAACGCTTGTGTTTGGTTTAGTCTGTACATGTTTCTCATTAGACTTGCGATTGAAATTAGTTCCCCAAATTTATTGAAAATTTCACATCCCGTCTTACACAACTTAACATTATTCCTTTTCTTGACCATTTTACTTACAACCAAGAGATTTGCCGTTATGTTTCTGATGTACAACATTTTTTTAATATTAATTTTCTGGAGTTTGTCTTTTACTATCACACCAACCTCAGCACATAAATGAATTTATTTTCAATTTTGAGTTATTCGAAACCACAATATCACCACACACAGTATCAGTGACCACTGTGACCCAATTGTTTCTCATGGTCATATGCGTCAAATCGGTATCTATGTTCCAATCGTTGTAGTTGATAACATTTGCCGAAAATGTTGTGTATATCAAACTTTGTACATTCGGTCTTCCGTCCCTAACATTTTTATTTTTGGTTGGGAAATTGTTTGCAATATGTCCGTAGTTGCTACAACTGAGGCAACGTAGACCACCAGATTGGTGCTTTTTCTGTTACCATTGTTGTGCTGCTTATGAGGGCCATTCAATGAACCTTTTCCATTTAAGACAGTATCGTTTGCCATGTTAGGCAAATGTATTTTCACACCTTCCAATAATTTGGTTTTATGGAATCTCCGCACTAATTTTGATTCGTGAATTCTCAATTCACAAATGCATCCATTCCAATTTAATTTATAAGCTGTGTTGACTGTGGTTGCACTCTTTCATATTTTTACAGCTTTCGAATTTTGTCGAAATTAATGAGCGCAACAAACTAACCCTTCTTGTTAAACCTGAGTCCTCAGCGATCCAAAGTCGCGTTTTTTATATGAACATAACTGATTAGATCTACATATTTGCAGACTAATTTTCGATTTTGTTTTCGAATCTTCTTTTGTATCTCCTCCGGTTACCAAAACACAATTGATCAGTTCTTCCAGCTCTAAATAAGTTTCAAATGTGTATTTCCATGTCATAATTCTCATGACCTTTCAATTTTTCGAGTACTGGTAAATTATTAGTCGCGATCGAGAGCAAAAATTTATTAGGTTTTTATTAGGTTTATATTTGTATTTGGCATCCGGCTTCTGGACGAGTTGGGCGCCATTTGTAACGACTTTTTTTTTTAGAAAGACCACGGGAAAAGAAACTCACTCAAAAATTGGCCTGTAGACGACTTGGACGTCCGATATTTGAATTGAGTTTAAGTGGACATTTTCATATTATGTTATTTAGTTTGTGCGGGTAGGCAAAACTAATTGTGTCACTCTCTCTAGCTTTCACATCCCAGGAAGGGTTTTTCCCACCTGTGCATTGCTGTACTATTTTAAAAGATACGCCGTTTATTTAAATTGTCAATTAATATTAATTTACAAATAATTCTTATTATTCAACATAGAAGTTTAAATAAAAGTTTAATTATTCCATATACATATGTTTATTAGGGTGGAAAAAACTAATTATTGGGTGGACAAAATTCATCTTCAGGTGAACAATTCTAAAACATAACTCAAATTTCACTCAATTTTTTAAACGCTTTTTAATGGTGTGCAGAACATTTTAATGAATGACCAAAACTCATTTCATCAAATTCGTTTGGGTGGTAAGTCCACACACCTGATAAACTGATATGTTTAGTAGGATTAAAGAAAACCATGTCAACAACAAGCTAAAAAGGGATTCTGTTCACATTTCTGAGCCAATTCTGATACAGTTCACCCCGTTTAGATAACAAAGTCAATTTTGGACAGATATTCAAACACCACTCTATCATCATTTTGTATTCTGTAGCGGGTTTATGTTTGAATCATACGTCTTAGGATTGCCTTTTCTAGAACTGTACGAGTAACAAACAAAGCTTGTACTCTGTCTGTTCATCCTCGATCTTTCTACAAGATTTTATAGTTTAGAGTATCATGTAGTATCGGAACATTTCGTTTATGTATGCAACTGGCATATAAAATTTAACAGTTTCGATAGATTTTGACAAAAAAAATCGAGAATGAAACTTATTGCAGATCCACAGTTAAACCAACAATGACATTGTGACGTCAATGTGAAAACACCTGTACCAACCAAGTCAAATTTACCTCAATAAAAGAGTCTTCGTACTTCGCTACGTTTCTGTCTTTGGGTCGGTCCTAATTCTAGGATAGGATATTGTATAGTCCGTATTGTGATCCTGAGGCACACATAATTCATGGCTATATGTTTTATCAACATTAAATAAAATTTTAGCGCCAATTTGACTTTTTACACCAAACAAGTAATCAATCAAACGCCACAATCATTACGTCATCCTAAATAAACGAAACAGAAAATGTTATTTATCCACATCTGAAATTTCTTGGAACGATTAGAATGTTAAAAATAAATTTATATCACCGCAAACAAACAAAAAAATTCTTAGCATTTTATGTACTCCCATACGCCAAATACCACAGCGCAACCAAATCATCTGTTACACGCACCAAAGTGTATATCAAGACATATTCGTGTCTTTAGATAATGTTGACACCAAACAATAATTTTTTTGTAATAATTGATATTATTATTTTTATTTCGGTTTGGACATTCGACATCCATTAAAATTTTGTGAATCGCTCTAAACTACTTACAATTATATATTTATCGTATCGTCATGTGTGGATTATCCACATGTGTTAGACAAATGCTGGAAAAATTGGAATTTATTATTTTGTGTTTTTGTGTGTCTTCTCTATACCAAAGTCATTCCTAAACAACAAAAAAACCATAATTTATTAGCTTTGTATTGTTTTTAGCAATCACTTATAAACGTATGGATGCTGGATCTTTTGTCTTGTCTCTTTTGTATGATTAAAATATCATCATCGTAATATAGGTTGACACTCGTTATAAGTCACCCCAACAAAAGATTTTACAAAAGAGAAACTTGACCATTTTTGGTTGCAGGTTAAAATAATTTTTTGCTTTTTTATATCATTTCAGATTATGTGCAACAGGAATCTCTACAGCGGACACATGTAATTTACCATCTAGTTTAACATCTAATTTACTCGTATCTGGTCATACACAACAAATTACCGCAACGTTACCCTCATCATCACCGCTTTCACTGCTGGCCAATCACACGAATAGTATACAAAGTAATTTACAAATTTCACCTCATAATTTGCTCCACCACCATCATCAGGCAACATCGCAGCCACATCATCATCATCAGCAGCAGCAGCAGCAGCACCAGCAGTCGATCAATTTAAATACGCACCATCAAAATAGTCCGTTAAGTATCGGTGGTTTAAATTTATCATCGGGCGGTGGTAGTTCGAGCGGAAGTAGTTCTTTATCACTATCAACATCTGGACTAAATTTATCGTTGGCCACCTCGTCGACCGAGAATGAGGGTCTAATTTCACAGCAAACGGTAGGGCCTCATTTAAATTTAGGTGGTTGTGATAGTGGTAGCGGTGGAAGTGGTAGCAGTGCTATAAGCGGCGGTGGAAATAATTCCACAGGTATACTAGGCGCCGATTTGGGAATGTCACATTGGATCAACGAGAGTAACGTTAAATCGGAAATTCGAAGTCCGGGACTAGATATTGGAGCTGCTAGTGTAGTTACATCAACCCTGACGGCAGGAAGTACAAATCATTTAGACGCGTCGTTATTCTGTGCAAATCCAACAGTCGGACTTGATACTCTACAAGGGACGAATACGTATGATCATAAACAAGATTATTACAATTATTACAACAGTATGCAGCAATATACGCCACCATTCTATTCGTCATACGGGACGCCGTATCCGACGCGAACCGCCACAAAACTACCTTCACCAAATACCTACCTGCCATCTAGCTACGCGGCAAATAATAACAGCGGCCAATTATATACGACGTATGGTTACAATAATTTTGGCCAATTTGGTGCGGCACAGCAAGATTACAGTAGTTACTACAATGATCAGTATAGTAGTTATTATAATACAACCGGATATTCACATTATGTAAGTTCACCCGGGTCTAGCGGCAGTCAAACGTTTCATGTCCCGACCGGATTGTCTGAAAGCCCATCGGATGGTCATCCAACAACACCCACCCTATTAGCACATTCACCAAATTCTCCGCTATCGATCTCGCCAACATCGAGCCTAACGACAAAAACAACACCCGCCAATAAAGTGGGACGTGCCCGAGGCCGAAGGCATGCCCATCCTAGTCCAACACGAAGTGTAGCCTCTGATACAGCTGTAGCCGATACCGCCAAAGCACCAGACCGTGTATTCGTATGGGATTTAGACGAAACACTAATCATATTTCATTCACTATTAACTGGTACCTATGCCAGCCGATATAATAAAGATCCACATCATATTGGTCAGCTTGGTTTTCGAATGGAAGAAATGATTTTCAATATGGCGGATACCCATTTATTTTTTAACGATGTCGAAGACTGTGATCAAGTGCATATCGATGATGTATCATCGGATGACAACGGACAAGATTTAACTAATTATAATTTTAGCACAGATGGTTTTCATGCGGGTACTCCTCAAGGTGGCCCGCCCAATTTATGTTTACCGACTGGAGTTCGCGGTGGGGTCGATTGGATGCGAAAGTTGGCGTTCCGGTATCGAAAAATTAAAGAAATTTATAATACGTATAAAAATAAGTAAGTTTAGTGAATTTAAATCCATTTTTTTACTAATATACGATTTTTTTTATTATTTAGTGTTGGCGGAATGCTAGGTCCACAAAAACGTGATCAATGGCTACAATTACGATCCGATATTGAGGCTGTAACCGATAATTGGCCCAGTTTAATACTAAAATGTTTGACTATGATTGCCCAACGTGAAAATAGTGTTAACGTTTTAGTGACAACGACTCAATTAGTTCCGGCACTTGCCAAAGTTTTACTATTTGGGCTGGGGAATATATTCCCGATTGAGAATATTTATAGTGCAACAAAAATAGGTAAGATCTCTACTGACTAGCGATTTTAATGAATGAAACAATTATAATTATTTGGGTTTGCTTCTATAGGAAAAGAATCATCATTCGAACGAATTGTAACCAGATTTGGCCGAAAAACAACATATGTTGTGATCGGTGACGGACAGGACGAGGAGACGGCAGCCAAAAATTTAAATTTTCCATTTTGGCGGATATCGAGCCACAGTGATATTATGGCACTGCATACAGCTCTAGATATGGAATTTTTATGAAAAACTTTATTTTTTTCTTGTATTATTATTCATGCGTAATCACTGTCTCTTAATTAATTAGGTATATTTCCAGTGTACATACAATTTAAATTAAATTACAAAAAATATATAACATAATTAAAGTTTAGAAAAAAAAAATCGTAAATAAAATAAAACAAAATAGGTTTATTATAATTTTGAAAGTTAAAAATATTTATTTTACTAATATGCACTTAAAATAAAATGTTTAATTTTATTTAATTAAAAGCACACATAATTTTTTAATTAATTTTTGCATAAAAATTATTTTCGATTGTGCAATATTTCTGTGTATATGTGTGTGTGTATCAACTTTACGTTTTACTTTATTAGTACGAAGCAATAAAATGCAATCAAATCAACTAAAATCTATAATTAAATCAAAAAGTGCATTCAAACAATATTAAATTATTAATTAAAATTAATTAAATAATTTCACCAGTGATAAAAACATTTTTTTGTTTGTTTGTTTATTGTAAGTCACTGCCCTTTAAAAGGAGTTTATTAAGTCAATAAAATATTATAATGTATACATCAAAACCGACCCAGTGAAACCGAATTAATTATGTACATACATTTTTTTTAAATAATTTTATTTTTTAATTAAAATTAATAAGTTTTGTGTTCAAATTATTTTCATTTGTCCATCCTAAATATAAAATACATGAAAAATAAACTATTAAATATTAAGATTAAGGAATCAAATTTAAATCAATATTACTTATATACAATATAAATTAATTAATTAATTTAAATTAAGTTACGTAGAAAACCATAAAAAATTATAAACATAAATAAAAATTATTTTTTAGTTTTATTAAAATATTTTCCTATCATCTCTTATAAATAAAATATTACTGTAAATAATTTATGAATCAAAAATATAAATTAATTATTTAAAATTTAATTTAGAAACAACAAAATAAATAAATATAATTATTAAATAAAACACACAACAACAAAAAAAAATGAAACGTTTAAAAATTTAAAATAAAATTTATTGTAAAATTATCTAGACAGTGTTTTGATTGGCTGAGATTGAAGGACCGAGCGAGAAACGAGATTGAAACCGTTTTAATGCATCTACATGTTCAAACTATAGTCACATGGTTTCTCTAAGTTCATCTTCGCCAACACTGGTAAGATTATTTGATTGCCTGCCCTTAACCGTTGGAACTAATTCCTACAGAACAATATCTGGAATTCCTACAAATACAACCGTACGCTTTTGGAAAATTCATCCACTAATGTGAACCAGCTGGTAAGTAGCTGTATAAACTTTTATGATGATTTGCAGTTGACCCCTCTATTTCCCTTCATTGTTTTAGGTAAAATGCACAGTATGCAGTTGCTAACACAAATTCACATTCTCGCAGACAAATTTGGTTGTAAAATCGTGCTGGGACTAGCTCTTTCAATACCTTACTATACCCACATCAGCATTAGTCTCGGAACAATACACAACTATCCCTGCACTAATTTAAAAAGCCACCATTATTTATTGTAAAAGGACACACATTTTTTAAGATGTTCGAAATTGGGATAGAAGTCTCGAGCAGTTCGACACCCAACCAAAATTTCTTGCGTTCAATTCCTTTTTTCCATTGTGGAATTACATAAAGGCCAAGCAGTTGTTCACAATTTTAAAGTCAAGCACCAATAAATAAGTGCCAATTTTTTTTAACGCGATGCACTAAAAAATGAAGAGTCTGCAAAGTAACACTAAACATCTAAACCCACGTAACAACAACCACGAACCTCCAACAAACATCCAAGAACAGAGACCATAGCATTCCGTCAGCCATAACTGTTGCAGCGAAAAATACAATTAGAGAACACCATCAAGAGCACAGAATGACTGGTTCGACGATCAGTGCCATCGAATCGTCGAAAATAAATGAAAGCTTCGTAAAAATTGATTAGCTCGGAACACTAGGAGCACTCAAACATAATATCTCTGCACCGGAAAAGATGCGAACCTCCGGAAAAAGAAATGAGAAGTTCCAAGCGGAACATGGAAACCCAAGAGACTGCTTTGCCAAAACCAGAAATTTTACTGAGGACTTCAACAGCCATCAAAGACACGAATGAAGGTTTGAGAACAAACGTGGCTGATATTCTTTCAGATGAAGCTATTCGTGCTATTGCGTCACCAATCGAGCAGGTACTTGTCTCGTATCCCGCAATAGAGGAAGTAGACACAGCTAATAATAGATTTAAAAATGGAAAGACACCCGGTCTTGAGAAAATCCCCACCCCACCAATCAGCCCCTTGCCGAAAATATCATCAGCGACTACCAATGTGGTTTACGCCCCAACTGATGAACCACGATTCTTGAAATATGTTGGGAGTATACCATAATCCTTCACCAGCTCTGTATAGACGTTCACAGGCATATGACACAATAAACCGCGAGAACCTCTGGGCCACGCTCATATATCTCGGAATACCAGAGAAGCTTGTCCCTCTCGCTCTCTCTCTCTCTCTCTCTCTCACTCTCTTTCTTCCTCTCTCTAACAACATCTAGATCACTGTGTACAATTGGAGGTGGGACTGCATCTTATTCTTTCGAGATAACATCAGGAGTGCGACAGAGAGATGCACTCGTGTCTGTGCTGTTTAATCCGGCGTTCGAGCACGTGGTAAGAAAATTTGTATTGAATCCCCAACTTTATTAATTCGATGACCAATTGTAAGCTCGAATAGTAATTATCGAAATAAACGTGGTGGTTCACACTTCTTGGTACATTTCGTTAGTACGTAAATCCTGAAATAACACTTCTCGGAGATGCGCTCGCGCCTGTGCTGTTTAATTGGTGGTACGTGGTAAGAAAAAGTTGTATTGAACCTTCGCGCTGCATATTCATTAAGTCAGGTCAAATTTTTGGTTATGCAGATGATATCGTTCTTCTTTGCCGGAAAATTACATTGTTATGATCTCGCCTATTGGCTTGGTTGGCATAAATTTCGAGTGAATTGGTTACTCGAGCGAGACTTTAAATTATCGTAAATTGGTTAGGAGTTAATGACAATTATAAAATTTAGTGACACCTGGGTGTGAGTAGTAGTAGTTATGTGGTATTGCAGATTATACAACATTTTATAGTTGCGATTGTTTTGGTTCGATGAACGGCGGGCGAACGCAATGATTCAGTCTTTAAGCTATTTTAGTTAGACGCGTTACGTGATAGTGAAAAAGCGAGAGTGCCTAGCGGGAAAAATATAAGTGGTCTAAAATTGAAATTAGTACAGTGATTAAAAATAATTCTAAATGGTGAATTAATAAATAATTGTGGAAACTATTTGTTGTGGTGTTTTAGTGTTGCTAAATAGTGAAACTATATATTCCAGTAGTGGTAAGTATTCAGTAAATTTTAAGAAATTATTCAGAGATTACTTCTGCTATAATCGGGACATGGTGTGAATTGCGAGAATTGTGTTGTAACCGTCAAATTATATAGCTTTATCCACAATCCAGTGATATCATTTGAACCGGTTTTGGCATTTTAATAACGCTTACCCACGTGAAACGCCTGGGTTTGAAAGTAAACAGCAACAAAATTAAATACCCATCGACACTAAGCCGCATCCATACGGTACATCTCGGAACAAATAACCATAACTTTGACAACGTGGAAGTCTGTAAATATCCCGGGTCAGTAATAACGGCAAAAAATGATCTCCAGGGCCAACATTTTTTCAGGATAAAAGCCCTCCATGAGAGTCTTCCACGCGCGGTCATAGTTATTGTAATCAAAATATCTTTCGCAGTCGCGTAACGTCTCCGCATATCTTTTGCAGTCGTAGCTAAAGGAACATTCTTGCTTATTCAAATACAAGGAAAGTTTGCAGTTTTTTTTATCAATTCTTGCTTCAAGCACTCTACTCAGCCTTTACGCCTTCAACATTTCACACATATAATCAAATCGATCATCCAGATGCTAACAATCTTCCCCAAGCAAAGTTCAATAAGCGTGACATTTATAAAGTATTGAAATACGATCGATCCTCCAAGAACTCGGCCAAATGGTGTTTCAAAAGCCGTATTTGATCGAATCTTCCTATATTGAGGCTGATCGATTTCGAGTCATCAGTAGCTACCCCTTAGGCAAAAAGTATGAGGCTGTGCTCTTTCTACAGAGGTTTGCGTTGGGTCAACAACCCAACCAGGAAAAAACAATTGTTACGAAACTTCAATAAAAGCTTCGGGTAATTAACTCGGATTTACAATAACGACCTCAATACTAAATAAAGACAACGATTTCAAATCTGGAGACCATCCATCAACTCTTCGATGGCATCTAAGTATCTATCACAGTTGCCACAGAGTTACTATCTGCCAAAGCATAACAGCTTCGACAGGCACAAGTTGACCCAATGGTGGTTAAAGGCGACTCACTAGACCCAATGGAGGTGAAATTAGAGCATGCGAGAGACACTTTCAATCGACAAAAGAGGCAATATTCATCGCGGTACCACCCCCCATTATATATATATAAATGTATAACACTGCCACCTAATCTGGAATAAGCCAGCACTTACTTCCCACATAAGTGAACCCATAAAGACACGTGGAAATCAGACGATGGAGTTACGTGGCCAAAAGGCTCTTTTCTCTAGCATCAAAGATATTAAGACCATATGAAGCGCAGCTACGAAATATGTCATCCGTTTAACCACCACGTATAATAACCGATTCTAACGAATCTCACATTGGAATATTGTAGCATTGAACAATCAAGTACATATGGACCCACATCGAAACTATATCGGAAACTCTGGACAGCCAACCACTAAACCATTCTATGGCAGATTAGTGGAACACAATAAAATCAGCGATGACTAATGTTTAAAATTCAAGTCTAGGACTTCAAAAATCTAGAAACACATGACTGGATGAGAATTGCTAGTTCGTTCTAAGAATGAGTCAAAATAGTCGTTTGACATAAGCTCGACTTACAACTTTCAAATGCACCAATATCTTTATCGAACTAATTGATTTCAACCATCGAATTCTACTTAAGGAATCGTTCAATAACTTTTGATCATAAGCCGCGTTGGAAATAAACCTTCTACAAAAATTGACCATACCTAACAAAACGTATGAAGTAGCTTAACTGTCTGTGGAAGTTTCTAACCGGCTATATTTGCGATACATTTCTTCCTGAATGGGGTAACGATCAGAAATGGGGACAGAGTATTCACCACAAAGCCAGCCAGTCACTGTTTTTTTAAATACCAAATGAAATGGACTGGCTCAACAACGTTTACTCGTTCGGTAAATTCCTCGCTTCTTACTGTCGAATTCTGATTTGGAGCTAGACGGCGAGGTTTACAGATGAACAGTGGTCGAATAGTTCCTAAACGAACTAAATTTTTAATCTTCTGATTGTTTAACCCCTCTTTAGTGATATCAATTAGTCGCACAATTAACTCCGAAATGTTTAAATGGTATACGAAATTTAGCGATGGTAGATTCATGGTTTTTCAAAATGAAGAATTTTGAATTTTGGATATCGATGATGAGACCGATGTTTTTCAAAAAATCTGAACGTCCGTTATAAATGTCCAAAAGAGATTCCGTCGAAGTACGATATCAAGTTTCATGATCTTAATACCGTAAGCCTTAAAGCTGGTACCACTTGAAGTATCCAGATGGATCCCCGTTTAGTTAGAGGAATTACTGAAATATCATTAATTGTTTTGTTGAAAGTAAATTTTGCTTAGTCATGAAACTGACGTGGTGTTTACATGACGAAACATAATTTCTGGCTTTGATTTGCCTTCTTTGATGATACAACATTCGTTTGGCTCATTTTAATTCTAAGAAGAAGGCCACTGAGTCACTAGCCTGTGTCTTAGGATGTTTGACGTGTTCTATATTGAGTTTATTTGTAGTTGAGACATAATCTCAAATTTGAAAATGTTCAATAATTTGAATTGAAGGTCTCCTGTGTTTGAAAAAATAATTTCGTTCGTTTAGTGTCTTGGAACTCATTATTCCAGCCACTCTGTTTAAAAATATTTACAATTTTTATATTGAAAGCTCGACTAGAAAATTACGGTTGCCTGAAGCAAACCTCTTGCGGCGACACAAACTTTCTGATTTGAGGAAAACTCTCACAACATTTTTTAACAGATAGTTAGCCAGAAGACTGGACATTAATGTAACCTCCGTCATGAGTGCCACCTGTTTCAGTTTCATCAAAGACAAGGGCTAGTTTGGTCAAAAAGCATCTAAAATTTATTGGAAGTGCACCGTCGTTCGTGCGACTTCGATGATTGAGTTTTTTTATAGGGATTGATACGAAATCGCGCTTTAATAATCTCGCAATTTCAAAATCTAAAAAGGCACGATTTTTCGCAGAAAATTTGGATTGGAATTCTAACTTGAATTCAAAATTCAATTTCTGGAATTCGGCCATGTTGAATAGAACTAGACCATTTCTTAACAATCATGATCAAATTTCGTTAGTGTGTACTGAATTTGAACTTTAACGTTAATTGTGGATGATATTCTTGAATTCTTCCGTTCTGTAGGGAACTTGGACATTTTTTAACCGATTATTGTCAAATTTGAAATAATTTAGAAATGGATAAATTTACACTCGGAATAACTTATCAGTAGAGTTATTCTCGAACGTATATTTTGGTTATCTTATCTCGAACTTGGGAAGGAATAATAATAATAATAAGGATAATTATTTTGAAACTATAGGATTAAAAAGGCGAGCCTTGCTGATTCGCCGCATAACTCCTTGCAGCCGACGATTGAGCTCTTGAAAAGATTGGGTACATCTACTGTTCGCCTACTGCAGTTGCTACCTGTTTTGGAAATACTAGTTCATCGAAGCCGTAGGTGTGATGTCGTCATTAATAGCGTTCCAGCTGAAGTTATAGAGTTCAGAAGGTTTGTGTTCAAGGTTCTGAGAGGCCTTGGTTTGGGGCATCTGCAGCTGTTATTGATGGTTGCTATCGGATCAATAGGACGCCAAGTTCTTTCAATGTATAATTTGGAAGTGTTGTGGTCCACGACAATCTTATGTGTATAGTTCTTTCAGAAGCACAAATCTAAAAATATCGGAAGTTATTGGGGAAGAGGGTTAATCAAGATTGTTTCACAATGATATGCTCTCATCTCGAGTTGGTGGCACAAAACGCTTCTACATTGGGCTTGAGAGAGGGGCAATTCTAAAGGTGGCAGGATTCAATAACCACTCGCATATTATTACAGTAAGTGGGAGCAAGTTTGTTGTGAAATTGCAGAATGAGATGCGTCAACATTTGGAAAGACATTTAGTTTTTTTTCTCTTTTCGTATTTGTATTTGTAAATTATTGTTTCTTTTTATTATTAGTTGTATTTCTTGACGCGATCTGATCCGGTTCAGTTCAAATTTCATGAAACAACGCAAACAACAAAATTTGAATCAACTTTTCCATATAAAATTTGAACTGATCCGGATTAATTGGTGTTATGAAATGCAACTATTATTTAATTCGTATTTCAGCTGTCTCAACATTTCGACTCACTGTGTTTCACAGTGTGATGGGCTCATGTATTTCATTGGATGGCTTCAAGAGATACGTATAGTATCCTTAATGGTGCCTTCTTTGATGCCTTTGGTGTCTCCGCGACTTGGTTTATACCCAGCTCTCCAGTAATGTTCTTTTTGTCTCAGGGTATAGGATCTTCCGAAATGATCGGAAGTGTGGAAGGGGAGTTGCGATGTATAAGAGATGGAGGTGTCGCCCCTTTTGTTTCGACTAAGTTTAAGGCCAATCGGTCAATTATTCTTCTCTGGAATTTAGATTTGCCGAGGTTATTATGTTCACATTAAACTCCTTATTGGGATGGTTTATCCAGTGGTGGAAGAATTTATGGGCCAGTGGTTGAAGAATATCTGAGGCCCTGGATTAGCTTGTTCCTGTTTATATTAATATCCTCATTATGGGTGACTTTAAGAGGGTGGGACGCTATATCGTTTATTTAGTGTTTTTCTCATTTCGATATTTTTGGAATAGCTTCTCGTGGTTTGATTCTTACGTGATGAGTGACCCATTCCAAGATGGTTCCCCTCATAGTCAGTTTTGGGCTCCAATCTCGCACTATGATTTCATATTTGCCTCTCTTTGTCTTCCCAAGCATGAACTCCTCTACAATGTTCATGGATTACAGGAATGTAATGGGTCTTGAGCTTACCTGCACAGGTATCGGAGAAAGGTTATCTCCCTTGTCAGAAGATTCAAGAGGAACTTTGGCCCATATTCTTTCTCGGTACATCGACATTCTCTAGACTCCTCTGGCAGAAGGTTAGAAGCAGATATTTACACAATGATTCAGATGTTGATCTTCACGTGCTCTGCCCCGTGGTGGCTCTGCTCACGGGTTCCACACCTATATCGCCAATGCTCATTTTCGACATTTCAACAATGCTTGAACCCTGCCACAAATTATGTTTCCCACTCTAACAGCTTATTCTCCTTTTCATTCCGTAATATTGCCTTCGAGGAGTTGTGTCTTGCAGTCTCCTCCATCAAATCAAATGGATTTAGATAACGTTCCCATTAATTAGCTATCTTGAGGTCGATTAGTATCGTCCACACCTTGTCTAAGGTTTGTGAGCGTCCAATCAAGGACCAATTCATGTCCTTCCTGGAAGATGGTTCCTATCGCTCCACCCGTTCTAGTGTAGTTTCAGGAAATTTCACAGCACTACATCAACGATTATGGATATTGCTAAATTGGCTCGGAGGAACATGAACCAGAGTAAGGTTATGGTTTTGCTCCTTCTCAAGTTTAGTAAGGTATTCGATAGCATCGACCACAGCATTCGACAGCATCATCTTAGCTAAGTTCAACTCCTTTGCCGTGAACTTAATCCATTCGTGCTTGGGCCACCGTTCCCAGTGTGTCTCCATTGGTGATAAGTGTTCCACCTCCTTGTCGTTGCAGAAGGATATTCTCTAGGGTACTCTATTTGAACTGTTATTGTTCTCTTTTTTGTCAACGACCTTCCACTTGTCCCTCGTTTCTCTTTAGGCCATCTCTTTGTGAACGATGTTCAACTGCTTCATTCGAGGTCTGGCTCTTCCTGAGGCAATACAAACCATCTGAAGATTAACCCCTCTAAAAGCCAGGCGTTAGGCGTTTTTCTGAGTCTGGGACCGAAAAGTTTTGGGTTTTGAGTTTCGCGTGGGTTACACCTAGCAAAATATAGATACAACCTTGTGGTACTATCTTGAAACTATCAACATTTTCGAGCGCCCGCGGGCCGGTATTTTGAATCGGGATTTCGAAAAGCGGCCATAAGACTGCAATCCGTTCATGAATAATAATGAATCTACATTCATTGTCTTTAACTCATTTAGAACTTACCCAACCCCAATGCCTCCTTTATGTCATCAAGAAAATGCTCCACGAACAAATAAATTGTCGTGGGTTATCTAAATTTTTCGGATATCAACAACTGAAAAGATCATTTAACAGTACTTTATTTATCCACAAAGTTCGAAGATTAGGCTGGAACTACTTAGTTCACGCATGATCGATAAAATCAGTGTTACAGATTAACAACAGACCCAACTTTAAACAAACAACAATTTTCAATAGAAATTTCACAGCACTACATCAACGATTATGGATATTGCTAAATTGGCTCGGAGGAACATGAACCAGAGTAAGGTTATGGTTTTGCTCCTTCTCAAGTTTAGTAAGGTATTCGATAGCGTCGACCACAGCATCATCTTAGCTAAGTTCAATTCCTATGCCGTGAACTTAATCCATTCGTGCTTGGGCCACCGTTCCCAGTGTGTCTCCATTGAGGTGATAAGTGTTTCACCTTCTTGCCGTTGCAACTATTTTGGAACTGGACTTTTCCTCTGAGCTAACATCCTGTGTCTTTCAGATGAATAACGTCCTGATAGCTATCTCTCTCTGAGCCAGTACAAACCATCTGAAGATTAACCCCTCTAAAAATCAGGTGTTGGTCTTGGGTTTTGTGCTTGATGGTATTCTATTCTGGGATTATCATGTTAATGCTATTATTTCTCGAGTTTGGGGTGTTTCGCGTAAGTTACACCTAATCAAATATAGATATAACCTTGTGGTACTATCTTGAAACTATCAAAATCACATATTTTTATAAATTCTAGTGCCCGCGGGCCGGTACTTTGAATCGGGATTTCGAAAAGCGGCCATAAGACCGTCATGAATAATAATGAATCTGCATTCATTCTCTTTAACTCATTTGACAGGCTCTACACATGTTGATCTGGAACTTACCAAACGCCCCCTTCATGTCAAGAAAATGCTCCACGAACAAGTAAATTATCGTGGATTATCTAAATTTTTCGGATATCAACAACTCAAAAGATCATTTAACGGTACTTTATTCATCCACAAGGTTCGAATATTAGGCTGGTACTACTTAGTTCACGCATGATCGATAAAATCAGTGTTACAGATTAACAACAGACCCAACTTTAAACAGACAACAATTTTCACTGGACGGAATAATGCAAACGATTACAACAGCAAGCAGTAGTAACAGTGCTTTGCGATTTATGTGCTAGATATAGATAACGGATTGAGGTCGCCGGAATGCTGCTGTATCCGATTAGAGGGCAGAGTAGCTGTTTGTTTGTTATCATTACGACGGATGATTCTCCTTTTTTCTCTAAAACTAAAGATGAGTCTCCTGGCTGAAAAACTGTTTATTGAGAGGATATAGAACTTAGACCAGTGACCACATGAATCACAATATAGCAATTTTGGGTTTTAAATAACTTTTTATTTTATTTTTATAAATTATTATCTATTACACACGTTCTACTAATTATGCACAAAGTTGATGATATTTTGCGACAGGTTGTCGTGTTGGGTTCACATTTACCTAATCCCATTCATATGCTTTAATCTAATAATTAACCAAACACAAAATTACACATTAAGTAACCAACAAAATTTTAACAAATTTACAATTAAAAACCAATTCAATTTTTGTGTTTAGGCTAAATTTGATTTAACACAATAATATTGAAATTAAATTTTGCTTTAGTTTTATTTAATTTATTTATACAACGACGATACATAGGCTGGATGGTACTATGCGATTTTTAAATATTAAAAATTTATTTCCATTTTTTGTTTTCGTAGTCCCATTGGGATGAAATACCAAAGATTGGATTAAATTCACCATCAAGGATACGTTTAAGCTGGGCTTTTACCCGCTCTTCCTCGAATGTAACTGGATGTTCGGAATAGACTAAAAATATAATTTAAATTAATTTAATTGAACTCAATTGATCCGGCGTGGGATATAGGTCATATTGAATGTTATGGTCATATCAATAAAAACTTACCGTAGTTATTCATCCAGACCGTGTATAAAATACCAATGGAAATTGCCATGCATAAAACACCGATAACTGATTTCCATTCACCGGTTGGGGCTTTGAATTCGGCGAATGTTTGACAGAACGAATGGCGATAAAGAGCTTTCTTTTCTTCAATTGATAGCTTTTTCCAGTCTGATTTTTCCTTTTCCCGCAACGACTAAAATATTTATAAACAGAACCGTAGAATTAAATATTTTGATTAAGCATGGCCGGCTGAATCAATTACCCTAATGGCATTTGTTTCTTCACGGAATCGTACGGCAGGCATTGGGTAGTCGACACGATCGAAATAGATTGGTTGACCATTCCATCCGTAACCTACAACTTCACGTTTACCATGCTTTGTGATTTGGGACGTTGACATTTGCATGGCCCCCAAGCGGGCTTTGACTGCTGCATTTCTTAGAATTAGGGCTGGTAATGAAGCCATCATTGATTTTATCTGCAATCAAAAATAAAGCCCAGTCTTTATAAACATTTTTATCAATTTTAAATTGATATGAGCTGATAAAGCGCTCACGCATTTAAGTTCTTGTCACATTACTGTAATCCATTACATAACAGTATTGACACAGTGCTAAATTGGTTCGATAAATTAACATGCTTTACGTTTCCAAATTATCTAAATTAAAATTGGTATCTAATTAAAACATATTATTGCACTTAAATAGCGAATAAATCAATATTTAATAATAAATATGAGCGGAAAAATTACATAAGAAATCAATTTTGACGTCTCGATGGAAAACCCTAATCGATTTTTCGTTTCACTAGCAAATACCCAAAAATCTTACCCCGGATAATTTTTAAATAATTTATAAATTAGAAAAACACTTTACTTATAAACTACTAGTAATACTTTAAATTAAAATGTTATTTAAACAAATATAAATTAAATAAAATGCATAAAAATTCAGTCACCTTACCTTCGTACACTTGGATTGTGTAAAAAAAGATGGCGTGCCGTTCATAGGGGAAAAAAATTCATATTTGTACGGCGCAAGTCATCAAAGAGTCTTTACAATAGCTCAATATATTCCAAAAAAATTTAAAATTTACGTAACAATATACGCATTTTTTATTAAAATTTAAATTAACGATCTAGAACTTTGTCCTTTAAAGTTTAAACTCTTGTGCAAATTAAGAAAACACGTAAAACATCACGCATTTAACGGTTTTAGAATATTGGTCGATAAGTCGATAACACAGTTTAAGCAAAAAAATTAACATTTGTATGGTTTTCCGAATTAAACCAAATGGTTAGATTGTCTCATGTCATTTGTATAACCTCACTTTTGTCCCGCATTTCGTTCGATATTGATTCGATGGTTGGATTTCACATTTACTCGAATTGTAATTTAAGTATTTAATTAAGTATAATGACGTTATACAGTAATTTACGTTGTAACAATCTTGTTAAATCGTTTTCTTCTATAAAAAATTATATTCAGGTAAAGTTTCACAGTTTTAAACAACATATGAGGTTAAAATGTTTGTCTCAATTTTACTAAATTTCCAACAGAATTTATCTGTTTAGTACACAACATATAGATTATTTGATGTACTAGCGTAGTTATTTATTAAAATAGAGGTAAATTAATTCATTTTACTGATTGCATAATCATTAATTTTATTTCAGACCCAGCGATGTCATATGTCAAAGTATGCGGAACATAAGCCGCTCGAGAAAATCCGTAATATTGGAATATCGGCCCATATCGATAGTGGCAAGACGACACTAACCGAGCGTATCTTATTCTACACGGGCCGCATTACGCAAATGCATGAGGTCAAGGGCAAAGATAATGTTGGTGCAACAATGGATTCCATGGAACTGGAACGACAACGCGGTATAACAATCCAATCGGCTGCCACATACACGGTTTGGAAGGATAATAATATTAATATAATCGATACACCGGGACATGTGGATTTCACGGTCGAAGTCGAACGGGCTCTTCGTGTATTGGATGGAGCTGTGCTTGTATTGTGTGCCGTAGGTGGAGTACAAAGTCAAACACTTACCGTAAATCGGCAAATGAAGCGTTACAATGTACCGTGTTTAGCATTTATAAACAAACTTGATCGAACGGGTTCAAATCCAGCACGAGTATTATCACAACTGCGATCAAAATTGTTGCATAACGCTGCATTCATTCAACTTCCCATTGGGTTAGAGAGTAATTGTAAAGGAATTGTCGATTTAGTAAAAGAGCGGGCTCTCTATTTTGAAGGTGATTTTGGTTCGGTGATACGGGAAGATGAAATTCCGTCGGAAATGCGTGTGGAGACCAAAGAACGTCGACATGAACTAATTGAACATGTTTCGAATGTCGATGAAACATTAGGCGAGTTATTTTTGGAAGAGAAAGCTCTTACAGAGGGTGATTTAATGACCGCAATTCGGAGGTCATGTCTAAAACGAACATTTACGCCAGTATTAATGGGAACCGCATTAAAAAATAAAGGAGTTCAGTCATTGCTGGATGGTGTCTTAGATTACCTACCACATCCGGGTGAAATTGAAAACATCGCGCTTGTCGAACGAGAAGGCAAAGAAACGGACAAAGTTATACTGAACCCCGCCCGGGATGGTAAAGAACCATTCGTCGGACTAGCATTTAAACTTGAGGCTGGTCGTTTTGGACAATTAACTTATCTAAGATGCTATCAGGGTGTACTGCGCAAGGGAGATAATATTTTTAATGTTCGTACCGGTAAAAAAGTTCGACTTTCCCGTTTGGTACGATTACACTCCAATAACATGGAAGATGTGACCGAAGTATATGCGGGCGATATATTCGCACTGTTTGGAGTCGACTGTGCCAGTGGTGACACATTCGTAACGAATCAAAAACTCGAGCTATCTATGGAATCGATATTTGTTCCAGAACCCGTTGTTTCAATGTCAATTAAGCCAAATAATTCTAAGGATCGTGACAATTTTTCTAAAGCTGTGGCCCGATTCACCAAAGAAGATCCTACATTCCAGTTTCACTATGATGCCGATGTAAAAGAAACTATCGCCTCCGGTATGGGCGAATTACATTTGGAGATTTATGCCCAACGAATGGAACGCGAATATGGATGCCCTGTAACACTCGGTAAACCTAAAGTTGCATTCCGCGAAACATTAACTGCGCCGTGCACCTTTGATTATCTGCACAAGAAACAATCGGGTGGTTCAGGACAGTTTGCTCGTGTATCGGGAATTATGGAACCACTACCTCCAGAACAAAATACCACAATTGAATTTATTGACGAAACAGTTGGTACGAATGTGCCGAAACCGTTTGTACCCGGTGTTGAAAAAGGTTTTCGTATGATGGCAGAGAAAGGCTTGTTAACTGGTCATCGATTATCCGGTGTTCGATTCCGGTTACAAGATGGTGCTCATCATATTGTGGATTCAAGTGAATTGGCTTTCATGTTGGCCGCACATGGTGCTGTTAAAGAAGTATTTGAAAACGGTAGTTGGCAAATTTTAGAACCTATAATGGCAGTTGAAGTTACAGCTCCAGATGAGTTTCAAGGTACATTAATTGGACAACTTAATAAACGACAGGGTATTATTACCGGAACAGACGGAGCTGAGGGTTGGTTTACGGTGTACGCGGAAGTACCTCTAAATAACATGTTTGGTTATGTTGGTGAGTTACGGTCTAGTACGCAAGGTAAAGGTGAATATAGTATGGAATATAGTCGGTATTCGCCTTGTCTGCCGGACGTCCAGGACAAACTTATCCAAGAACATCAACAGTCACAGGGTATTAATGTTGAAAAGAAAAAGAAGAAAAACTAGAATATTTTAATGTACATAAACGTAATTTAAGGAAGTATGATTAAGTTATTTATAATTAACATTAGAAAAATAAATGTAACTTAAAATGTAAGTGATCCTGTTTCCTGGTTTCCTATCTTGTGGCGACTAATTGTAATATTTTCGTTAAAAAATGCGAATACGTTAACACATCAATAAGTTCCCATTTCAACAAATTCACCATCGGTCGCGGTGTAATACACACCAAGTAGTCTGGAAAACGAGGAGCATCAAAATCAGCAGAAAGGAGATTCTTATATATGTATTGTTTATCGAACAAGTTTATAGTACGCCAACTGGGTTAAATCAGTAGGGATGAAGATATCGTATTGTGTGAGCTATGCAGAACTAAACGACCATTCTCAACCGGTATAAGGTAAGAACACCAAAAACTATTAATACGGGGCAGTTGAATACTTTGACCATTATCAATTTTCAGTGGCCTGTTATCCAGTAAGGATAATTGTCCCTAAAATTTGACGCAGAATTTTGGAATCTTTAAATGTGCCTTTTTGCCATTCGAAATGTCCAAAATCCTAGCATACCGAATCCTATCTTTCTGGAAATGCTCCGGGACAAATAACTTTCATCAGAGAATATAATTTTATCCCCAGTGAACTTCCCAAGCTTAAATATTTTTGGTTCTTTCAAGTAACTTCTTTTTTTCTCTTTCTAATGACTTCAATATTTATTTATTTTGCGATATACTTTCATGGTCGAAATTTAAGAGTAATTTAAATTTTAATTTCATAATTGTTTTACCTGATATTTTATATAACATAACGGTACTGTTAATTGTTTTTTGCTAAAGAATGGATTGCTAAAATAACGGTACATCGTCGATCTTGTATCGGAATATAAGTGTCACGATATATATTTGCCTTATAGAACCTTCACATACAGCATAGATGCATTCCAGCTATCCTTAGTTAGATCGAGGATGGCATTGAAATTTATGAGGTAGGTAGTGGAGCTCCTCTGCGATCAGTCCTAGGCCCTACGCTCTGGAATGCAAAGACGATGGTGTGCTTCGGCTTCCCATACAAAGCGAGTAGTCGGGGTGTATCAAAGAATTGAAAGGCGTTGAAAGAAGTAATGAGGTAATTCTAGTCGAATAGGGAGGCAGGTTAGGCTGAATCAGCCGTGTGATGTAATACCTGACAGTATTTCCACGGAATCGAAAGGCCGATTTTTTTATATTTATTTTAATTTTGAATGCGCTACAAAGAGGACTAGGCGTGGATGACGTATAGCCACACAATAAGGCTCGAGGATATGTAGCGGCTTATTTCGGTCACTACACGAAAAACCGCATAATTATTCCTCAACGGACAGTCATCCATTAAGAATTCTACACTCTATTTCATATACCGTTTATAATTCTCTCGATAAGTCTTAATTAATAGATTTTCATTAATACTTTTGATCTGGGCAAAATTGTGAGTTGAGAAAAAACTCTATGCAATAAATAGAGTTTTGTTCTTTTTTAGTTACAAAATTTTTTCACGGATTTTTTTAGTGAATAAGTTTCGAAAATTTATGTACAAACATACTGGAGATGTAAAGCATTTATGGGTGTTGTATGAGGGCGGAGTGAGAAGGCTGGTAAAAATGAAACAAGGAATAATATTTTCGTCCAAAAAAACATTTATTTTTCAATCTAGTCGCGTTTTAGCTCGATACATGAACTTTGGACTAACGTTTTTCCAATCGATCCCTACCGAATAATACGATTTTTCCAACCCTTCAAAATAGACGTTTGTTGCATCGATGATCTCCGCATTATCTCTTTACGCCGAGCCATTTCTACAAGTTTGGAAACAGGAAATAGCCGCAGGGGACTAAGCCTGGAGAATATGGCGGATGTGGAAGCAATTCGAAGCGTAATTCATGGATTTCCGCCATGGCAACTACACACGTTTGCACGCGTGCATTGTCTTGATGGAAGAGAACTTTTTTCCTCGCCAAATGCGTGTGTTTTTCCTTCAAAACGTCGTTGAAACGGTCCAATAAGTTGCAGTAATATTCGCCGTTGACTGTTCTCCCCTTTTGACGGTAATCGATGTGGATTATGCCGCGTGCATCCCAAAAAACTGTGGCCATGACCTAGTTGGCCGATAAAACCGCCTTAGCCTTCTTCGGCGCAAATTCGCTAGTAGAAATCCACTGTTTAGACTGTTCTTTGGTCTCCGTTGTATAGCGATGGATCCATGTTTCATCCACAGTTATGAAACGACGCAAAAACTCCTTTTTATTTCGCTTGAACATCGCCAAACTTGCCTCTGAAGTTGTCACACGTGTGCGTTTTTGGTCGATTGTAAGCAAACGCGCTACCCAACACGCGGATAGCTTTTATTCAAATGTTCATGTAATATATTGCGCACACGTTCATCTGAAATGCTTACTATCTCAGCTATCTCTCTCACTTTCACTCTGCGGCCTTGCAAAACCGTATCATGGATTTTATCAACCATTGGTTTGCGTAATGGTTTTTCCACGCAAAGAATAATGTTTAAGTAACACACGAAATTCACTTTTTCCATGTTTGCAAAAAAACAATAGGTTCGGGTTGTCTGTTTTCAATGGCTGTCAAAACTGAACTAAATGACAGATCTGTCTGAAAATTTTAATTTGGTCTAGTGACAGATTGTATTGACACATGACATCTGGGATTTGCGATTGTGGCGCTCTATGTTTGCATTTTACCAGACTTCTCATTACGCCCTCGTAATTGTAGTTAAAATTATTTTACATGGATTGTATAAAAGTATTTCAGAAATTACTTAATTAAAAATCTGCAGGAACTACTTTTCAGAGAAATCTGTTAGATATGTAGTGCCCTTTAATTTAGGCTGGTTGTGTAAAAAATAAAAATATTTATTTCATAAAATAAACAAAGCAAAATTTCATTGATCACAAATAAAAAATATTGCCAAAAGGTAGCAGAAATTCATTGTATTTTTTGTTTAATACTTATAAAAATCCTATCGAGCTTGTTATTTTAAAACTGGCCACCCATTAATGCTTTGATCATTGGATTCGCTGGTTCTTTCCACTGTACTGCTTAAGTTTTTCTAAAATGTATGGTAAAATTTTGATTGATTGATTATAATGTACGGCCAAGACTAAGCAGGGATCCAGGATACGCCGGGCCTACCGTACACCCCTTGTACATATAATAATATGGAGGGATAGGAAAGGTTATTAGATATGATAGACTTGACCCGGTTACAGACACCTAAGTAGTCAATAGTTAGTAAAGCACAATAATTTCTGTTTTCTGGATTTAAATAATCAGCAATCACGATCCTAAAAAATATTTAATTGGTTAATTTCCTTAAATAAAACTTCATTATTATGAGTGATTAACCAATTCCTCTACCCATAAAATTGACAACCAGTGATAACTATTTATCCAACTTAGAACAAGCTAACCAAAACCTTTACCAATTTACAGTCTCCCGAACAACCTAGGAAATAATTTAATTAAAGAAGTGCATGAACCCCGAAAATAGAAAAACTATCTAAGTACAGCAATATTTGTCTGCATTTAAATTTTATTCTGTAGTCTCTAAGCCATCCATAATTTCAAAAATTCAAACATCCGCTGAAATATCAAATTTATTAGCAAACCCGGTTATATAGTCATTGCGATTCCTACCTTGTCTGCTTCCATAAAAAGCAATGAAAATTTGCAAGCTTCCTAAAAAAATTAAAATTTAATTTAAACAGGAATCGGGCAACACCACTGTTATGTAACTTTATAAAATTTCCCTCCTCCGATACTTCAATTTTCCAAACAATCATATTCGTTTGATATAAAATGGATGGTAAAGTTTTGGAATGAAATTCTCACATAAACTTACTAAATATTTTTCTCTTTTTCGGATATTGGTAACTGGCCTTCATACAATTTATTTAAGCCTGCAATAGCACTACTGTTTCCGGTGAAAGTCATATTTGGTCATATTTCCTTAATACTGCTAATATTAATTTGTGGTTTACCATTGAAGGTATAGTTTTTTGGCAAATTGTTGAAAATTAAGAAAATTATCGCTTGCGACGGTTTTTTATTTCCATTTACTTTGGCATTTTGTATTATTGCATACCACTGAATGGGTATAAACATAATTTTGCCTTCTTTAGCTCTTTCGATAGTCCCGTGGACACTATCGCCCTTGTTTTGCGTGTGATTACACACTATCAAAGAGTAGAAACAGAATACTACCTTATTTCTATTATGTCCTGAACTGTTATCGAACCAGAGCCGTTATTTTTCTCGTTCAATAAAATGCCTCAAGCAAATGTCAACTTCATTAGCCTCTTTTTTGGCAATCGACTCATCCTCGAACGTAGCAAGTAGCTTCTTTCTTTCTTTCCAATATTAACACACATTGAAGACGATATGTGATGGAAAGCCTATCGATGCCATTTTGTAAATAGGGCGTAAGTCGCATTATACAAACTTTACAGGAGAGTGAAAAAACTTAATATTTTAATTAAAATTATATTGATGAAGTAATAAAATATGGTAAAATTAATAAAAAATGAAATTAATTTCAAAAAACTAATATAGGGTGGGCCAAATAATTTTTTTTAAAAATGCAATAAAACAAAAAGTTCGATGAAATACTATTTCATTCATATGACTGCCTCGGCTGACCTTGACGTACCCCATGCGGTTGATCCAATTTTTGAGCACATTTTCGATGGTATGCGGCATTATGTCTTCAAAGGCAATGCGAATATTGTTCTTGAGAGCGTCAATCGTTGCTGGTTTATCGGCGTAACACTTATTTTTGACGGCACCCCAAATATAATAGTCCAACGGCGTCAAATCACAGCTCCGAGCCGGACAAATCACATCAGCATTTCGGCTGATAATTCGATCTTCGACGACAGTGTGCAAAAGATCAATTGAAACGTGTGCTGTGTGGCACGGAGCACCGTCTTGTTGAAACCAAATGTTGCTTCATCTTCAAGTGGCGGGAACAAACAATCGTTTATCATGGCGCGGTAGCGCTCACCATTGACAGTAACGGCGACTCCTGGCTCATTTTCAAAGAAAAATGGCCCAATGATGCCACTGGACCAAAATCCACACCAAACAATCACTCGTTGAGTATGCATCGGCTTCTCTACGATCACCTGTGGGTTATCCATGCTCCAAATGCGACAATTCTGCTTGTTTACATAGCCGCCAAGATGGAAATGCGCCTCATCCGAAAAGATGATTTTTTTGCCAAAATCGGCATCTTCTTCAAGTCGATCGCAAACCCACTCAGCGAACCGAAAACGCAATGGGTGGTCTCTTTGCTTCAATTCCTGAACCAATTGAACTTTATATGGTATCATACCAAGGTCTTTATGCAGAATTCGTCGCAATGTTGGTGCGTGAAATTCTTGAGTACGATGACGAGTTGACGTTCCCGGCGGCTCACGCACATTCTCGGCTACAGCATCAACATTTTCGGGTGTACGCTTGGTTGGCTGCTTGGTTCGTGTTTGTTTATTAATTAACAAGCCTGTTTCTTTAACTTTATTCACAAAATAACGCACATATGGAGCTCCCGGCGCTTCGTTTCTTCCAAAAACCGCACACAATTTTCGCACACATTCTGTAACATTACCATGATTTTCGAAGTAATGTTTCAATATTTCCCAACGTTGTTCAAGCGAATACACAACCATTTTCGTTCAGCGGAAGGATAAAACTAACTTTCTGTCAAATCAGAAGTGACATAACCCTTACCATACTCAAAATAACCGCTAGTTCAAAAAAGTTAGATGGCCCACCCTGTATATTTACTTTATTTCCGTATGGTTTGCTTGTTACGTCTCGTTTGTTGAAATTTGTTCACTTTGTTACGACCTACTATATTTGTTAAAGGGTCTGGAATAAATTACCGATTTTCAAATTAATTCTACTATACTCGTTAAATTCATTTAATCTCTTCAGTTCAGTCTTAATTTGATTAACTACTGTTTTACGTAAAGAAAATAGGAACTTTTTTTCTAAGTATAATAAAGTTATTTTTTACTTTGGTGGGTCAGCGAGGACTTGTATGTGGTCAGAAAAGGCGTGAGTATCACTGGGAATTAAAGTTTTTAAATCTTGAAGATGCTTATATTTGTTTTGCGAAATCGTTAAACGTTCCTAGTACATTCGTTTTGATTGGCGGTTTGTACTCGTCATTAAAATTTAGTTTAAAGCTTATAACTCCGTCTGGTGTGTATTTCAAACATCTTAATTGGTTCACTGTCGCATCTCTGGCAAGTTTACCTAAAGAAAAATTAATTAAAATAAAATTGTAATGTTTGTGAATTGGGTAAATTATTTTCTGGTCGAATTGACTTCCATTTCTTGAGGTCCGCTTCATCGTAATTTAAAAAATATTCATAGTTCAAAAGATGGATTTCAAGTGGATAGGTTTTTTACGAGACTCTTTTGCTAGAGCCACAAATTCGCTCGGAAGGTTAATAATTTTCCTCTCAATTAGCGAATGAGTAGAATCGCATTGGTTCTGTGTATACCCTTTTTCTAAATATTTTTGCTCAATTTGATATGTTGAGAATAAATTACACAAGGCATTGGCTAACACTTCATTACGGTTTTGGTACCCACACCCGTCAGAATAAATCATTATCGACTAAGGCTATCGAAGAGGCAACTAAGTGTTCTTGGGTTTCGTCCCACATGTAGTTAGTTGACTCATGCGTCACTACGTTAGAAATCGTGAAATTATGAATTCGTAATTTCATTCTATAATATTGTGAGCTGGCGTCAAGTTGTGGTGTCAATTTTTGGTCCGTCTCCATTTCTTTTCGCGCTCTTTCAACTCGCACTCGGTGGTCATTATATTTTTCTGGTTCTAAATTTCCCACTATATACTCTGTGCATGTATCGCATTGATCCTTGCGTGGTTTAAAAATTGAATAATTCTACTCACTTTAAAATATTGGTAAAGGCAGTAATGGAAAGAGGCTGTATGTTACTTTTAACACATTCCTTTACGTATTCTTTATTGTAAAGGGCCGTTTTGCGTCTGTAAGTAAATTTTTTTTGAACCTTTACGGTGATTCCAGTTTTGGATATAGTTCGAAAAACTGCTTCATATGTGATTGACACTTGTCATTGTTTAGAAACTTTGCACTAGATAATTTATTTTGCCTGGTTTTACTGGTTTCAACCGGGTTAACTTGCAGACCATGTGGCAAGCGCTTTTTGAGCCAAATTCGCATTATTTTTTCTTTTATCCCAAGTGCATTTAAAAACATATTTTGGCACACCTGACGAACTTTCCGTGTATATTCTTTTTTTGGCCACCTCCTTCACTAGATTACACACATTCAATGTGTGTAATCTAGTGAAGGAGGCCAATTCATTTTCCAAAACTCTTTGAAAAAACAGAGAACATTTCCTCATTGTAATTTTTAGGCAATATTTTGATGTGCACATTTCACCAAGTTATCGATTAGATCTTGCAATACCAAAAGTTACTTGGTTCGTCCTTGACCGTTCGTAGCCCTGTTTAACAGACCCACTCATACGATTTTGTTTCGATATTTTTTTTGTTTCCGAGTTAATACAAAGAACGTCATTAACATTAATATTGTTATTATCATTCATAAAAACCAAATCGTCTGCTTCGTTCTCTGCTCCAATCCCAGTTTCATAGGCTAAATTAGTTTGGAGGTCAGATTTTGAGAGTTGAATCTCGTACTCCACATGTTGTGTCATCTCGCTCACATTTATAATTTCTGCGGATCTTTGTAAATGTTCGTGAGTTTGGATATTGGTTTCTGAATTCTCAATCTCGTATTCTAAATTATCTGGCATTTCATTGGCATTTATAACATCATGCGTTTATGTATGCACGTCGGCATTGACGGGTGTTTCTAAAATTGGTATTTCGTACTCGAAGTCAGTAATTTTGTTTGTAGTCAAACATTCTGTGGGAATTATGTTTGCGTTATTTTTAATATTTTTCGCTGACAAATCAGTATATTCTGCATTTAATAATCTTGCACTACTTTCGGCAATACGCTTTTTGGCTAAATTAATCATAATTTCGTTGCGAGTTTTATAACTATAAATTAAATTGAAATTTCATTTAAACTTTAGTATAGGCACAGAATAGATCTCACGATCATAGGATCAGAATAGATCACACGTCTTCAACGTGTTAAAAATGGTAAAATTGTAAAAGATATTAGGACAGGCGAGAATCGTTTGAAAGATAAACCTAATTTTGAAATTCTGTACAGTCATTACACTGATCCGATTTAGGAATTTAAACGATATGTTAAATTCAGCGTTAAAAATATTCCTGTATTGGCGTAGGTGCCAAGGTGGACCAAGCCAATACATTGGATAGATCCCAATTAATATTGTTAAAGGTTTCCAATATATTTTCACTAGTACCACCTAGATAAATTTGACAATCATCAGCATACGAGTACATGTGATATTCGGAGTATTTTTTTGCTTGTGGTAAGTCATTAATAAAAAGGGAAAACAGAGTTGGGACAAGTATTGTTCCTTGAAATAGGCCTACAGGTATACGCTCAGGAACTGAGCTGTTAAGTAGCTAAACATAAGTTTAAGTGCTCTATTGCCAAAAATTAAAGAAAAGCATCAACTGCTGTAGTAACAAAACATGGTTCAAAGAGTCGAATGCTTTGTAGTAATCCAACAGTATTAGAACAACAAATGAGTTTTTTCCGTCACGATAACAGGCCAGATCGTTTACAACATGAAGCGGGGTTATTACGAAATCCGGATTGAAATTTATTTAAGATAACAAATGCTGATTGATTTGATCACGATGAATGATCTCGAATACTTTAGATAAAATGGAAACTAAACTAAGCGGTCTAAGACTATCCAAAGAATCGATATCCTTCTTTTTTACAATCAGAATCACTGTGTTCATTTTCCAGATTTCAGGAAATTCAGAACGCATGATACAACTGATAATCAGGTATGTCAAACGTGATACAATATATGGTAAAATATTCTTTAGACATTTTAAGTTTATTTTATCGTGAACGGATGAATTTGCTACACAGATACACAGCTTTGGAAACATCTAATTCACTTATGTTGCAAAAGGAGAGAGAAGTATGCATGCCTGTGTGCTCCATCCCCTGCAATGGAATTATTACCGATGATTGGGTACATTGTAAAAATAAGTGTTGATAATTGAAGGGCGAAAGTCAGTAGAAACACCAGACCTACTACCTAGTCCCCAATCCAATATGGTTAAAATTACTCCAAATTCGTTTCATGATTAATTTACTATTTCCAAAAAAATATTTTTGTTTGAACATCCTGATCAAGCTAGTTACCCTAGATTCCTTATATCGCCTGTTTTTTGTACTTTGCAATATTACAATTAAACCATGGGGCAGTCGATTTATTTATTTATTTAAAGAAATCTATTCTGTGATTTACATGTATGATTTCAAAATTTAATTTAAAACAAAAATATTAAAAAAATTAAATAAAGAAAATTAAAACACAGAAATATAAATCAAATCTTGATTTAACAATTAAAAATTTAAAAAATAATTCTTAAGTATATTTTTGAACTTGTCCTGTGATAAATTAAAGTCAAATAGGCCATCGACGATGTTGAACGATTTAGACGACCTATTAATGGGGTTATTTTCTCCATAGTTTGTGGAATGGTGTTCTAGTGCTAAAAATTCATGGTTTCGAAATGTTCTGCAAGGCACATGAAATGATATGTTTTCCAAAATGTATGCTGAATCAATGTGACCAAGCAAAACGTTACCAATGAAAGCCACACCTAAGAGAAGTCGTCTATTTTCAAACGTGCATATTTTGTAATCCGTGCATCTTGTTGATTATGGAGGTAACCGAGCCACATTTTCATGGAATGGTAAATTGTGGTCGTAATTCCAGTTACTTTTCTTTAACAAGAAAATCAGAAACTTCTTTTGAATGCTTTCAATTCTTTTAATGTGTACAGCATAGTATGGATTCCAGACCGGTACAGCGTATTCCAGTTGAGATCGAATGTAAGCGAAATAGAGTGAACATAAGGTTTGAATATCTTTAAATTCACCAGTCCACCTTTTAACAAATCCAAACTTGGCATTAGCTCTCGCAATACAATTTTCAATATGCCTATTGAAACTGGCATTCTCGACAAATGTAACACCTAGATCTATGATCTTATTGACTCTTTGCAATACTTCATTGTTGACTTTGTAGGAAGTTATTAGCGGATTTCTCTTACGATGGAAAGACATGATCTTGCATTTCTTAATATTTAAGTAAAGCGAGTTTCGATCACACCACTCATTTAATCTATCTCTTGAAGTTTCTTCGTATCTAGCATTCCATTAACAGTTGGAAAAATTTTCACGTTATCATCAAAAATGAGCACGTTTGAGTTTTTGATTTTTTCGGTTATTTGATTTATAAAAACAATAAATATCCAAGGCCCGATGTGAGATCCTTGGGGAACACTAGACGTAACTTTAATGTGAGATCCTTGGGGAACACCAGACGGACTTGAACCAATTTATGTAAGCGAGTGAAAACCCAAATGCGAATAAACTCCGGAGTGCTTTTTGATGGCAGATGGAAACAAATGCTTTACTGAAATCCGTGTACACTACATCAACTTGATGATGGTTTTCTATCTCATTAATTATTTTACTGGTGAATTCAATCAGATTAGTTGATGTGGATCGACCAGACATAAACCCGCATGCTGGTTTATTGATATATGACGTGCAATTGTGAATTTAAAGTTGTTGCATAAAACTAATTCAAACAATTTTGGAATTATGATGTAGTTGATATTCCTCTGTAGCATGTAACGTCATCTCGTTTGCCCGATTTAAAAAATGGTGTAATTTTTGAAATTTTCCATTTTTCGGGAAACACCCCGGTGCTCAAGGAGTGGTTGAACAGGTAACATGATGGAATTGTTAACCGTCTCCAAATCCCTTTAGAGCCGATAATATGTTATCCTCATATATAACAGGAGGAGTTATTGATACGTTGGTATTGCTGGGTTGTTCGTCCAATCCACTAGTAACGCTTGGTTTATAGACTGATTAGAAAAACTTCGCGAACATGTCAGCTATATCTTTGGAGTTTGAGGAGCTGGTATTGTTATATGTCATATTTGCAAGGTATCCGTTAATTTCGCGTTTATTCCTAAAGTATTTCCAAAATTGTTTTGGATTTACTTTGATTTTTCCTTGAATTTGATCGAGATATGACCTGTATTTTAATTTGAAGTATTGACCCGATTGACAATTAACTATTTTAGTTGGCACACAATTGTCATGAATATAATACAGGCAACCATGAAAAGATTTGAAAAGGGAATTGACATTATCAGACGCATGCAGAAAGCTGCAGTTAGTGCCAGAAAAGTAATTCATTATTTTTTAGAATCTAACTGACTATAGTCATGGATAAGCTTGTAGTCCAGTTTAACACACTTTGATCTGATTTTATAAGAAATTGTCAGAAAATCATGGTCAGAGATGTCAGGCAAATTATGTTGACTATACGCCAGTATAATCTGACTCTGGGACCAAGTATTGATCAAGCCATGTACGGTTATGAGTAGGTGAGAACGGGACTGAAACTAAATGGCTTTTAAAAGATTATGAAATTTATGGGACTTATCAAGCATACAGTTTATAGGAATTCTTGAAAATCATCTAAAACGGATTGCTGGATTGTAGCAAACTACAATCAGTACAGTCATAGATGGTAATATCATTTCTGCCATTAAAACTTCAGTTTTACCATAAATGGACGAATGAATAGCCTTAAGTTTAAGGCATTTTTATAGTAAATACAAACTCCTCCACTCCTTTTATGTGTTCTGTCAAATCTCAAGGTGCTTTACCCATTCAGCGAGACAGATTCGTTATTAATTTTATTAATAAATCCAAAATTAACACATGTGCTATCCCGATTCACAATCGTAACATTTTTATTTAAAAGTAAACATTAAAACGCGAAATTTTAAAAAGCGTCATTTTGGAAAGCGGGATTTTGAAAAGCAGCATTTTTGTAATTGTGTACCGATCCCGATTTAGTGATTACATCTGCATTCAATGATTTGTTATATCACAGTTGCTTCCTCCCATGGTTGATTTCTCCTTGTGTTGATGAACCGCCGTGTGAAATGTGATTATTATCAATAATCTGACATCTTGGCTTCTTGAGAAATGCCTTTCGTCCATTTACTTGGTGTGGGCAATTACCTGCAAAATTATTGTTGGTTACTGTGGCATCGTGGTTTATGATTATACCCGATATTTAGTTTGGCTGTAGCCAGATAGACCCGGTTGTTGTTTTCCGCATCGTCGATTTATTTTATAATAGCCGGACCGCTACCAGGGTCACAAGCTGAGTTCCCATACTGCGATTCTGAACAAAAGAAATCGAATCCAGCTCGTATTTGAATTTGTTTTCGTTTTATTCTGAGTGGCAACTTGTATAAGAATAAACAATTATTTCTATTTGGACAAACTCATAAACATTGCAAAAGTTCGTTTATTAGTTTTTCATTGTCAATTTTTTACAAGGCAACTTAAAATTGTACATTGCCCTGCAATGCCAATTCCATAAGTCTAATTAAGAATAAATACGAAGAAGTTCTCAAGGGCTACACATGTTGTTATCAATTCGAAGAGATACAAATAATTACAAGTTGTGTAATTGTTTATCCAAATTACGGAAATAAATAATTTAAGAAATTTAGGTTGTTTTGAGAATTCAAATAAACACTTGTTCAATTATTACTATAATCGAATATAAATGGGTGTTTTGCGCCCACAACACGTAGTCTCAACCGTATCGTCTGTAAAAATTTTAAACTTGGCTAATCGCAATGAAATTCCTCGTGCTTTTGTTTTTTATTGGAGTGATTTTGATTCAGGTATGATAACCGGATCTATTGTGCAGGGTGAGCAAACACATATTTTTATTTTTTATTTTTAGGCGGCCTATCCCGATCCCGAATATACGACTGTTCAAGGATAATTTTTTAAGTAAAATTGTTCCCGTGGTACCGAAATACTTTCGAATCCGCTCTAAATTGTAATAAAATAAAATGAAATTTTTGTAAGTTGCAATGGAAGTGTTTTGTTGGTAAATCCGTTAGAATTGTGGTGTGGGGTTTTAATTTTAAGTTACATTTTGAGAATATGTGATATTTCCTTGATACTTTTGAGAGGGGCTTTTTGAGCTATATTGAGAGCTAGATTCACTTTGTTTGTTTTGATTTGCTATGCCGAACGAGAGTAAGCTGCTCGGAATCAATATGGTCTTGTGAGTTAATTAAAATTGTCGACGTGGCTAACAAATGTTTATTAAACATTATAAGGTATTAGACTTGGTGTAATTAAATATAATTAAATAAATACAAAAGTGGGGAAAAGTTGTTGTTAGTATGGCTATAATCTATGAGCAGATAACTTGGTGCTGCATGTAATCGTTTTGAATAATAGTAACAAATTAATAATATAATCTTGTTTTGAATTTGCTTCGTCAAATCCGGTTCGTATCACTGATTTGTAAATACCGTTATGGAATTTGACGGTTCCAACATCAAACCTCGTGATTTACATCACTTTCGGAATATTCACGAGTATATCGGAAATAATTTCGTAATATTTACTGAACACTTACCACTGCTGGAATATTGCCGAATATACCAGAAATATACCCACGCGAATCTTTCCTAATATTCACATATCACTAAAACACAACAACAAAAAATGTTCAAAATTCACTCTTGACCACCATTTATAATTATTTTTAATCATACCACTATTATCACTTTAACATTACTTATTATTTTTCCGCTACTCACTTTCGCATTTATTCTATCGCGTACCGCGTCTTAATAAAGACTCACCAAAGACTGATTAGGATTAAGCCTCAACCAGCGAACACTTAAGAGCTTAAGTTGTGCTCCGATTCTTAGGGGAGCGGTACCACCACCAAAATCTTAGAGGTCAGTTGTTTGTTTGTGATGAGAATCCTATAAAATGTTGGTGATTGTAACACTAACCGAAATGGTATAAACAGCGTGTAACTTAAGCTCTTAAGTGTTCGCTGGTTGAGGAATTACTCATTCCATTCAACGCACCCGTATTTATATAACGCGCTGAATATTCTAGAATAACCACGAACATTCGCAACTAATCTGATTCTGATATCCAATACCACTAAACTGTTATAACACTGCTTCTAATCTTACTACTTAAACCTAGATGTCGCTAAATGTTATAAAATTCTTTAAATTCCTAGTTCCTTCTCCCAGTAATTTCACTTTTACATCAATGCTATTTTCCCGCTACTTACTTTCGCTTAGCACATTTTAATTAATAAGAACTTAGGACTTATGCCTCAACCAGCGAACACATAAAAGCTTAAGTTGCAGGCTGTTTGTATCATTTCGGTTAGTACTACAATCTCCAAAATTTTTAATAGGCTTTTCTCATCACAAATAAACAACTGACATCTAAAATGTTGGTGGTCGTACCGCTCCCCTAAGTGGTCCAAACGGAGCACAACTTAATGATCGTCGCACCCATATTTATATACCGCGCTGAATACTCTAAATTATCCGCGAACAATGGCAACTATAATTTGCAATACCACACTTCTGTTATAAAACTACTTCTAATTAATGCTGCTACTTAAACCTAGATGTCGTTAAATTTTATATCAGTGATTAAGGTCTTAATCCTTTATTGACTAATTTACGCATTAATTTCTTGCCCAAGAAACCAATCCACGCGGAAGTTATGCCACCCAAACCAATAAGCGATATCGTAACAATAGCCGTGTTTTTTATTAGGGCCCGATAGCTGTATCCGGAGCACGCAATTTTCGATGTCAAAACTTATATTTAGCGCGCTATTTTTGCATATAATTAATTTATTTAATTCTAAACTAAGATTTTTCATTCGACTTTTTAGTTAAAAATCGATAAAAAATATTTTGCTCTACCTATTTATCGGGAGCCGCTATCGGAAGCGCTATCCATTTCAAAGGGAAATTTTAAATTTCCTCTGTTTTGTACAACCCTTAAACTATTAGAAACTTAATCTTACAATAAAAATTTAAAACGCAGCAAGTTGATTTATTTTTTATAACGTCATGCCAAAATAAATATTAATTGGTATATTTCAGATCGTTAAATGTTTATTTTATGGATGAATTTATTTTTTCATTTTTATGGTATAGCGACACCAGTGAATAAATAGCTACAGCTTCAGTAGAAATTTCCCTTCGGCGCCGAATAGTGCTCCAAAAACACGGCTAATATTAACTATATTTTTATTATTTATTTTGAGTATTAATATTAAGCTCGGTGTCGATCACAACTCATCGTGCGCGTTCATGATACACACAGGTGAACAAAATCGAGGCAATTATCATGGATAGCTATAGTAAAAAAACTATAAGTCGGTTCCTCGATTTTTACTTTGCACAAAAATATGTTCCCAAAGAACACCTGTGTATTCCTATCTGTGTTCAGGTCTCTCAAAATAAGAGAACATCTCTGCAATATGTATTGATAAAAATGCGACTTAAAAATCACGTTTTTATATGCTTTCATGCTGTGAATTAAGAAATGGAAAGGGCCACTTTCATCCATGTCATGTTTGCTTTCAAGCAGCCTCTTGGCGGTGGCCAGTAACTACCTCATAAAATAAAAGGGATTTTTCTCTATATTAAAATATATTAACAACCAATCTTACGTAACTTTAACATGAGCGTAGGATATTTTATCCTGATTTACAACAAAAATGTTGCACACGATATCAAAATATCGTATAAATATCGTATTTTAAGAGGACCACATAGAAATAGTGTTAAACAAAGTCGCATTCTTTTGCTGATGAATGTCTAGAAAACTAGACTCATTTGCTGATGAATATGTGTGTCATGCTTGACTGTCACTGATGAGTCACTTGTGTGTCGTCAATGACTCTTTTGCTGGGAATATTTGACAAGCGAGATAATACAGAAGGAAACATTAGGCTTTGTTGGATGACGAGCAGGCAACAGATATCGATCAGAACCTACCAAATCTGCTGAGCCATGCTGATTCTGAATTTCTTACAATCAGCCATTCGTGGTTTCGGGATAATGCTAATGCCAGACGTGGTGAGGTGACGTAGAAAATCGGACACGGACTGCGTCGCATGGTGATGGCAGCTACGTTTGATTTAGACAATGAGACGTAACCAGGAGAAGCGATGGCCAGAACGAATTGAGATAGGTATAGTGGGATATTTAGGAATTTGGAAAGTATCTGGGGGATATACTGTCCAACGCGATTTGAGATTTCGGATGGTCCGTCAGTTATTAGTTCTCTGCAGCAAGTATAACGGAAGAGGCGATAAGCAATTCACAGATGTCCAAAACAGCCAGAAATTTGGAGCAGTAGCAGTAGCCTCTTTATAGTCAAAATTCGAAGGGGCAAACCCCGGAAATTACCGATAAATCGATAGGCGGTGAAACAAGTTACTATAGCCACAAGTGACAAGTGGAGCCGTTAGCATTTTTCGTGATCATGGCGGACTGCACAGTTAAATATATGATGGATTGGTTGGTGTGATACGGTGGGGAGTGGTGTTACGATTTGGCCTATAGGACTAAAAGCCAATTCAGCATGAATATTTCACTTGGGGTTTCACTTTTACGTTAATTGTGCCATTAAGTGGCTTAAGTGGTATTAATAGTTGTATAACAGTTTAGTCTGGAACAGAACCTTTACGAATGTTCTGGTAGTATCTAGCATGTTTACCACGTTGCATAGATAGTGGCGCGATGAAAGCCAAAGAAGTAGAAGGCGAGGTATGCAATGGATTTAAAGCAAAAGTAAATCACGGGAAATTATTAGTAATGATAAAGCCAATTTTTTAAGAGTTGGTAGATATTTGGAAATTATTGTAAGATTATATGTATCTCTTATTTTCGAGAATATGCCCATAGTTGTGTAAAGTAAAAGATTTATTGTTGTAAATCGTCTAATTTATAGTGGTATTCACAATCGAGGGATACCTACCGATTATTTCAACAATATATAATTCATTTTGTAAGCTTCCGTTAAATCATAATTTATAATAGAAATGATTTTATTTATTTACGTTTACAAAAATTTTGAGAACTGAACTTCCATTTTGAGCGTTTACAAGCTCATTTACAATGACGTGGGCATTCAATTGGTTTCAAACAAAGAATAACATAAGCGCCAAACACAACTGCTTTGCTCACAAATCCTCCTAACGATCCCCCAGTCTTACACCCAAAACACGAAAGCTCCTATGGGTACCTTTAGTACATGTGGCCTTATACATTGCAACGGCCGACTCACACCGCTATCTGGAACAAATTGTGTATTGCGCTACAAAATTTGGACAAACCGTTTTTTGGAAACAATTAAAATTAAGCAAGTGTTACTGTAAATAAGTTTAATTTCCAAATAGTTATCTAATACATATTTCGCTATAAAATGGTAATAGAATCAAATATTACAAGGAAGTACCTAATTCCAAATCTTTATGTGGCCTAAGTTTACTTAAGCAAACAAAGTCACTTAGTCACAATACTAATAATCTTGCATAAAACAATCAAATCATGTACATAACATCTTAATTGCATCTTAACTGGATGTAAATGTTTCAAAATATTTCACCTTTTAGGGCTCTAGACTAACCGTTTTCAGGGAAATAAAACAAACACCTTTCTTACAACATTGGTGTTACATTTTCATACACACTTTTAAGTGAGTGGCACATTTTGTTCTTCAGATAGTCTGGCAACTACAATTTTTTCAATCATAACTTTTAATCTTTTCGTTATCATCACTTACGATGGTTACTGAGAGATTCTGTTAAAAATTAAAAGTATTCTAAAAGGAACTACAACAACAGGTATCTCTGGAAGCAAAACTAGTCCAAACTGTGACTAGCAGTAATCTTGTGTTCGCTGCATTCTCTATATATTAAGAACTCAGTCTAGAGACATTCACAAGTGCAGGGCTAGCAAATTTTATCCCTAAAACATAAAATTATTGACCTAATCTTATGCTAGATCTACATTCAAATAATTTGCTGTTTGTACTTGCAAATTTTATGATCAGGTCTATTTGTTTTAATTCTTTTCAAAAATTAAAAAAATAATTGGAAATTTTTTATAACAGTTTTGTTTTTATCAAACAAATTTTAATTTTGTATACCTAGCATTATAAAAATATTAAATATGAATTTTTGTTTTACTTTGCTATTTTTTATTTTGTGGAATGGAAGAACAAAACAAAAATACATTAAAATTAATTAGTTTCATGAAATATTTTTCTCACGATAAAATCTTTTCGATAAAGTGACTGGTACCCAATTATAACAATGGATAGTGTTATACACGTCAATATGCTACCAACGCCATAAATTGTAATTTTAATGAACTAAGAATTCATTGCTCTTACTGTCATCTATCAAACAATAGGAAAATTACATTTTTGTTTTCCTCTCTCATTCGTGTATTTTTTGTATATCGAAAAAAACTGGTTTTTGCATTTGTATGTGTGTTATTTCACTCAAACCGCTCTCCCAAACAAATCGAATTTTTGGTTGATAAATTTTTAGTTTGTCGAGAATTTTCATAGGGTGTGTATCGCTTCTGTAACGGTTTTATCGTAAATTGTTTTGTGAAAAAATTATTTTCTAAATACAGAATGAAAAATTATATAAATTTCGCGTAAAAATTGTTTTTTGTGAATGCCAAAGTGTTAAATAATAGTGTTTTCCGTGTGTGTATTATAAGAAAATAGTGATTTGAGAAAATTTTGTGTGTTTTTCAAGTGAAAAGTGAATTGAAGAAATAAATTAAATATTTTGTGTGAAAATTAGTGTTCTGTAGTTTTTTAAGAAAAAAATATTTTGTATATGTTAGGGAAAAAGGCTTTATGCACTTAAAAGTATGGAGGAGGAATTGCGATGTCCAATTTGTAAGCAATTATTTGCAAACCCCGTACTATTACCATGCTATCATGCAGTGTGCCTAGCATGTGCCCTCGAAATTCAAATACCATCGACCACTAGTTCCGCAACCGGAAGCATTGTTCCAACTGGGGTTAATTCAATTGTGACATCGGTTCAAATACATACACAAAATTTGAATTTAAATTCATCGGCCGCTTCAACTACGTCCACGTCGTCCGGATCGTCGACATCCACTCTCATTCATCATATCCATCATCAGCATCATCAATCGACATCGTCATCAGTGAGCACAGGTAGTTCAAGTGCACCGGAATCAGTCAGCTCGGATCAAGACCAAGCGGATAAAGTTAGTATTTTGAGCGAGGCTGATTCGGGGGTCGTGTGTTGCACCTCGAGACCCGGTTCTTACGCAGGCACACCAAATTTACAAGGATTACTTTTTCCACCGTCCGGTGGTTGTGTCGTATTCTCGCTACCGTGTCCAACTTGCCGTAAAATTGTATTTTTTGACGAATCGGGCGCTCGTAATTTACCCCCGTATCGTGCCATGGAATCGATCATCGATCGATTCTGTGAACGTGAAGCGTTACGATGCCAAATGTGTGAATCTGAACCGCCCAAAGTTGCTACCGTTATTTGCGAACAGTGTGACATTCGGTATTGCGATGGATGTCGTGAATTATGTCATCCGGCGCGTGGACCGTTGGCGAAACATAATTTGACAAAGCCACGGGGGCCAACACAATTGCGAGAGTCGCAATGTGCCGAACACAATGAATTAATGACTATGTACTGTTTAGCGTGCAAGGTGCCAATATGCCAGACGTGTTTTAATGAGAATCGTCATCATTCGCATGATGTGCAGCCGATCACAATGATGTGTAAATCGCAAAAGGTAAGATTTTTATATTATTATGGTAATAAGACAATTTTGTCGATTTCTGCGAACTCGAGGAAATAAATGATAAATTCGATAATTTATGGTTCTAAGATAAGTGGGTGGGTGGAGCTCAATTTTTGGAACCGAAAAAATACATGTTTGCTTATTATTTTAACGAAGTTCTTGTTGTTGTAATTTATGGGGAAAATTTTTGAAAATTGAAAATTCGTAGAAAAAGATCTTTCGGTATGTTTACAGGAGAGATGTCTAACGATATTATTTAGGCTTGTTAGGCGTATTTTCGTTTGTGAGTTGCTATGCCAATTTTGAAAACACAATTTAACTTATTAAAAGTCCTTATTGATGCTGTGAATCTAAATTTTATAATTAAGTTTTCTAGAAATTGTAGTCGTGAGAATAATTTGCAAAAAATTAATGTTATGAGGTAATAATTAATACTTGCCTAATTTCTCAGTATGTTTATCTTAATATTAATTTTCTTAATAGATGTATATTTCGTAATAACTTAAAACTTATTTTATTCTTAGCTTTAACCGTATATCAGTTTTGTAAACCAGAAAATACCAGGCCTTAATGATATGAATCACCAGCACTTAGAACAGGGCTTTTGATGTTTTTCTACAATCGAATAAGGTAGTTTTTAAAAAAACATTTCGGCATTCCATTTGGTTAATGTTTTCGGAACTAAAGATAAAAATTGTTAAGCCTTTTGGTGAGGTCTAGCGAGTCTGCGGTTACAAAAAGTCTTAAAGTAGCGAAGAAAATTTTTTAAAAGCGTCGGTAGGAACCGTCGAACCTAGGTAGTGCCGAGGTGATTTAATTAATGTACCCTGGAGTTGATCATTACCGTTGAATATAATACGAGTATGTATTTTATAAACACACCAGGTGATAAATTATATGAAGTTCGGGTGGGTCATTCATAACAAATTTATTTACGTTCACTTTCAAAATTAATATTTCGGGTCAAATTTTTGTGAAACGGCAGAGCTAATAAATAAAGGTGAAGGGTGGATCAATTTCATTAATGAAATTCAATAGACCTAAATAAATACGAAATTCGATTAGAAATTTAATTTTATTTGTTTGAAACGTTGTTTTGATATCAATAACAAACTCATAATAACACAAAATTATTACGAAATCTCGATCGATCGTTTTAATTTATTGGGAGTTATAATGTAGAATTAAAAAACCCAGATCCAGTTTGATCATATTTGAATATTATGTTTATAAGTAATGAGAACGACATTTCTTGTTCGTTAATCTACAATCTATGGAGATCATTGCAAATTTTTATTTTCGATCAATCTTTGAGTTTGAAAGCGTATTATTAACAGCCGACCAACATGACATAACCTATACACGTGCGCACCTCTCTCTTTAATTAACTTTCATTCAAACTGCAGACAAATCGATAATTTAATAAATTATTTTTGACCTTAGTTTCGCTGGCAAATTATTTTCGTGCAGTTCCATAAATTTGGAGATTATATATGATAGGAAGGAGATGGAGGAGTAGTAATCTGGCGCCCATCCAAATACTGACTGTAGTTTATGGTTGGAATATCGTTCTTTTATACATCTCGTGGTGCGTTATCATAAAGACAACTACGAGGAGAACCCCATCTTGAGGAAGAAGTGGCTAAGAATCTGAACAGTGAATATCACAAGAAAACTATCTGATGCATAATGTGCGATTATAAGCTTGATCTACGGATGTAAAAAATTGAATCTGGAGATATCTGGTCCAACGTATGTTAAATTATTTCATCAATAAACAGGCATGTGAATATGGGATAGAGTTGTAACTATCTTTAGTGGCCACTGTTTGGACTCATCATCATTGCCAAAATTTTTGCCGAAATTGCGTGTTTTATTTTCATCTCGCATATTCTTACGTTATGGTTAATAAACCTAACTGATTTTTCTTCGTTTCACTCTTTCACGCTTGGGATACTGCCTCGTTTCGCGGGAATTTTTTGAGTTTCGATTATTATCGGTTTTTTATTTTCTTCATGAATATGATGAGTGAGATTATCAGCTTGTGTCATCAATTATCCATATTTACATTTTTGAGTCATAGATTCCAACAATGAGTTTCGAACGGATGAGATTATTGATTTGAAAAAATCAGTCTTCTCATCAGGTCGCGACGACTGATGTTGTCTTAGTTACATTGGAATATTGTCTACAGGACAAAATTTTCCATCTATGAGTCAAAAATTTAAATTTATCCCCGGTTCAGCGATAACGGACAAAAAAGTATGGGGTGGTTGGGAAGTTGATTGTGTATAAGTAGGTGTCGATTATCATAATCGTTTGTCACTAGATTGACGCTAAAATTCCTATGATTGTGTATTTAATTCAAGAGTACTGAAAATAGACCATTGTACGGAACAATCACAATAAAAAAAATTATCCATAGCTTGAAAGCAAAATCTGACTAGCTTTCAGGTTATTTTCTAGCTTGACTGTGACAACCGACCTAATTTTTTCTCGGAATCTTGAATTTATTCCTATGAAATCTCTGAATCCCAGTCGCCGAAATACAACTTTTTGGCTAATTGCAACGACAATTATCGCTGTGGGACGTGGGAGTATTATATTTTTAATAACTCATACTGAATTAGTCCGACCTGATCTGGAATATGACGTGTGTTGATCATGTTTTTGTGAGAACACCTAGTAGACTTATTTATTTTATTGTTGATAATTTGCCGTTATACCTTTCGAATCACAATCTGATTATTCTTAATATTTGCTCGAAGTATACCTTACTTGTTTAGGGTGAGACGGTTGTTCCTCGGGCTGCGAAAATGAATATCATACGCAGTTAACTGATCGACTACTGCTTGAAATCTATAGTTCTGTGTATGAACAATCCGACTGTAATCTTGCTTTCGCAGCCGTTTTCCGCATTAAAAGGTCACTTGAAATTGTCTAACATTTTCACGCTAATTCGCCATGGTAAGTTGGATGAGATCTTATCTTCTACGGGAAATACATACATACAAACAAATAAATGAAAAGTTCACTAAAATTCTTGGGCGCTTATCGCATATTCGCGAGTATCAAATTTTGTTAGAAAGGGTAGTTAATTTAAACATTCAAAAGGCGAAAAGTTTACATTTTCATGAAAAGTTTGACGCAGCTGGTAATAGTTCCAAAAATCCAAAGACACTTGTTTTTCAGCTGATGGGGATGCATATGAATAGTCTTGGTTCCCAAAATTATTTAAAAATTTGTTTAATTTGTTTAGTTTCATTGTGAGCAAATCAAAAGTCGTCTACCCTTCTTGGCTAATTTTTTCACGGCCAACAACAATAAACTTACTCCTGGCTTTTGTATTGAACTAAAGCTTTTGATCTTGGGTTGCATGAGATTGTTTTGTACAAGCCATCAGTTATAGGGGTATGGAGAATGTTTTCGGCTGATCTTTCACATTTGCTTGTTGGACTAATATACCACGTTTGCGAACGATTTGGCCTCGAATTATGCTTCATAATAATTCAATAAACTTGGTTCCATCACTATAGGCTAATCATCAGCGAAAAATCTCTCAATATGAGTTTTAGTCGCCATGGTAATTTGCTAAAGTGAACTTCTCACATGATAGGATAAAAAATTAGTGTTCACAACTAAGTAAATATCCATCAATTTTACTGTCTCAAACGGTTGTGCTGCAATTTATTTCCTCCATGCTTACACATTGTTTATTCAATTTTGCATCTGGCGATAAGAAAGATAAACAATATACATTTAAGAGGTAGGTAGGAAGGGATGACTGTCTCAAACAAATTCTATAGGTGCATAGCGGTTCTTAGCCGTATTGCCGAGGCTTCATCGGTCAAGTGGCATTTAACAAATACAAATTTAACATTTATAAACCTGGTTCATCGAATGGTGGGGTTCTAGTATCATCTGCAAAATGCAAACTGAATCAACGTGATTAAATATAACGTTACCAAGAAAAACTGCATCCAAAAGATGTTGTCTATTTTGAATGGCGCATATTCTATAATCCTTGTATCTGATGAGTAATCAACCCACATTTTCATTTAATAAAAATTTAGAAAAAATTCTTTCGAATTCTTTCACCGTTATAGCGTATCCCAAACGAGATTGAACGTAAGCGAATTACGGTAAAGATACTCGTAAGGTTTTAGTAAGTGGAGAATTGTACCAGATTATAATTGATTTCGATTAGCAAGGCATCCATGCTTGTTTGACTATGCTTATGGTGTGTTATTGTGACAATTTAGGAATGATGAATTTGATACTCCTCTCTAGCATGTGATGCTCTTCCTTTTATTCGATTTCAAGATTATTCTTATTTTGAAATTTTCGAGGAAGAGTTGTTCGAACAACTCATGTGCCAGAGGCTGTATGTTTTATTGACAAGTATCCTAGAATATGGCGTTTATTGCTAACTAAGTATTTATTTCCAAAATTGTTTTGGTTTTACTTGCCGCTACCTGATTTCTCTAAACCCGTTCCGAGAGAGCGAACGCACATATAAACGATAACTATATTGATAGCCGGAAAATACAGAGCCCGAACTCCAGGCTTTAATGAACATTCGCAAATTGCAGATTACTTGATTTTAAGGCGAATATATAAAACGGACAAGCGCTTGGTGTTATTTTGTTTCACAAAACATATTTTCTCATAATTCGCTTTTTGGCTGATTTTTCGTTGGTCTTACCATTGAAGCCGTGTAGAAGAACTACTTAAGAGTTTGAGCCTTACAATATTAATTGAAGTCACAACTTGTACAAAATATTTAAATGATTATTGTTATTGGTTCGTTTAGAAAAAATATGACGACATATTAACAAGTTCGGCTACGCTTTCAACGGTGTTCAAACTTCAAACTTACTGTTATTAGGCTATTATTCCTTTAGAGTAATGATAACATCGGCTGGGCAATTATACGTCACATTCAAATATTCAATGTGTTTGTTGAGCCATCAGCTCAAGCATAGGAAAATTTCATATGTCGATTGTGTAATGTAAGTACGAAGTAATCGTTTTTCACTTTAGTTTTTTGATATTCTTCTTCTTTGTTGGCACTATGTAAATTGATTTGGCCACGTCAACCACGTTCTTCCAGATAATTTAATTAATTTATATAACTAAAGTTCATGCGACGACACGATCATTTTATCCGTGCCGCTCCAGGGCCTATTTTTTGATGCAATTTTGGGAAATGAGAAGGTACCTTTGCCATGTTAATCCTGATGGTTTATTTAATTTTGTCAATTTTAACGATGTTACAGAGGTGATTTCTGAGTTCTTAATTCATACATTCGATACCTTTCCTATCTTAAAATGATCTTTGCAAGCTTGTGGCTTTCGATGCCTCGAAAGTTGCGCTTGACATGTTGCAAAACTTAAATTTTTATATGCTCACAGCGTGCGGAGACTGTGTTTTGCTCCAGCACGAATGTTGCTACAAATGTCAATATTTCTGTTATTTTTATTTCTTTTGAATCAAGAGTTTGATTAAATTTTTAAGATAGGAACCAGTTTTTAAAAATAATCGGTTTTAGCTGTCCCCGACCTTCGTTAATGAAAACCCTGCATCTTGCAACAACAAATCGTTGTTTATTCCCACAACATTAACATGTCCGGGGTATTGCTTCAATAATGGCCCTTTTGGATTCTTAACTCGTTTTATTGCTTACTAAGCCATACACCTATTACTTACAACATCGTCATAAAAAAAATCTGGAATAGTGAGGCCAGGCGACTTTGGGGTCCAACTATGTTTGGTGTTTCGTGAGATTAGTTTTTGACGAAATTTTTCACGCAGGGCCACCATTACAAATCTTGTTATGTGACACCTTGCTTCATCTTGCTGAAACCATTTCGGGGGTCGGCAACTTTCTGGGACTAAAATCGTTCCAGCATGTTTAGATAGCGCTCTCTATTCACTGTAACATTGGTATCTTATCCTAAAAAAACGCAAGGGCCGACAATACAGTTGCACATACTGTACACCACTCAGTCGTACGTTCTGCATGCAGCCTCACTGGGTAGATGTTTCGAGGATTTTCATTGGTCCATATACAACAATTTTATTTGTTTACATTTCCTTTTTCTATCAAAGTGCGCCTCAATCAAGCAATTTATGAAGTTTGCTTCGCTCAACAAACTGCAACAACTAGTCGAATTGTTGAATCTTCTGGATTCAAGTAGCTTGTAAGTTAAATTTTATATGAAAACAAATTCAATTTTTTTTGTAAAATATACGAGCTGTTCAATGCTAATTGTCTTGTTCAAATGCTAGAATTGCTATCAATGGCTGCGGCTACTGCGGTGATTATTTTTGTTGTTCGAAGTGTTGGATTTTGATGGTAGTGCGTCCTCTAGACAGTGCCATGTACATTGATTCAACAATTCACATAATGGTCCACCGACTGGGCGCATCCCGATTTGTTTGAGTCGTAAATGCTCTCTGTGCTAAAATAAAGGATTTTAGTTCATAATATACGGTTGCACTACTCGTTCTCTATCCGCAGCTTCAATCCTGTTTATTTTTAAATTAATTTTATCTTACCGCTTTTTATTCTGAAGAAAAGAAATAAATAAAAAATTAAAATTTACATTTATTTTTGTAGCGACATTCGTACATCCTGTATTTAGTCATTGCTTCGTTCATATTAAGATCGATTTGTTAGAATGTAGTTCCTAATGGGTGCAGAACTTCTTTTCGGATTTCGATTTTCCGCCCTAATAAGTACATACCACCTACGTAAGCTACGCTGAGCTGGTGAATGATATATTCTAACATTAGATTCTGATCGTTATTACTATTGCCTATCATTTACTTTTATAGCCATCATTAATGTTTTACACATTGATTGATTGATTCTGAATGTACGACCAAATTTTTACACAGGATCACCCGAATGACGACGAGTCCATCGTACACTCTTTTTACACATAACAAAACCGAAGGATTGGCTAGGTTAATTAGGTGGGACAGAATCGACCCGGTTGTAGACACCTAGGTATAACCGATAGTAACACAATGACTACACAATTCTAATCTACTTAATCAGCGTTAAAAACCTCCAGTTGGTCAGTTAACAATCATTCGTTTAATAATCAGCCATTTCACAATAAAACTTAATTTAATATTTTCGGCCTCTGGCTAACTAAACATTAAAAAGTCACGTACAGCAACCAAAAGAGCACATCTGAAACCTAAATTTCTCCCCTGGTCGGAAAGAAAATCAAATTACTAATAAAATGGGGGAATGAAATTATTATTCATATGAACTAGACGGGAATCCCCAACACCAATCATCTGGAAATACTAAATTGAACGACGAGCTTATTAGCTCCAACTACTTTTATTAGTCATGTCAACATTCAAATTTAGAAAAATTATATCATAAGTATGTCGCTCCAATTAGGTCATCTCTAGGTGTTCGAGAGAGTTAGCTGAAACTAGAGTCTTTCCAAATATAGAACGAGTCATAACAACTCCAACCAAAAATCCCATCACAAACAATAAAACCGCATAGAAATGCAGTGAAATACAATATTTATTTTATTTCCTATGGGTACCTCTGCAAAACAATACCACAATTAACTTTCAACCTATAAATTTAGAAGAGCGTAGCTAAGTACAATTGACGGGCCACAATTTTTGAAGTTCTACGTGCCCTGAATAAAGTGGCCCAATCACTTTCAACCGTTACGTATGTAGATCCACGATTAGAAGGCAAAACCTTGACCTCGTCGGAAACTGAACAAACCGGAAACAATTCCCCACTCCCTTCTTCTCTCAAAGAAGTCTTTCCGCTTTCATAAATCCCGTGCTTTTCGAATTCGCACCAAACCCAAATAGAGCTCAAACAACATCTATTCTTATAGTATAAAGTTTTGAAGTAATTCTTGATTGTGACAAAACTGGTAAATGTACATCGATGCGTGGTGTGAAACTACCACTTTTCTAACATAACGCTCAAAAATAAAGTTTGTCCGGTCCAGGTTAATCTGGACGACAACCACACTGGTACTCGCCCAAAACATCGGCCAAAACATTGTAGCCGTAGAATGTAGCGGACAGTTTACGACGATTTCCCAAGCTTCTGAGATTTCTGCAGACCAATTATTTGAAACAAGCTTAAACATGCACTAAAAGAGGTAATCACCGTTCTTTAGCTTCAGTAAAATGTTGCTTGTTACTTGGTCGTAAGCGGAACTGAGATCCCTATAGATTCATTACGAATAACGCTGCTACGTGGATGATGCTAGATGGATGGTGGTTGATGTACATTTCTATTATGGTATCTGTCTCTTAAACTGCGGCATTTTCAATTTTGAACACTTCTGAGCTTTTTGGTCAGTGCGTTTTCTAGCGACCGTGTAGTCGTTTTGTGAATTGAAGCTAGACAATTCTCATCCATTCACGATTGTGCGTTATCAACGATTTTATTGTGCCCCATTGTCTTTTCACGTTAATACGATGATGGGTTGGATACCTGTGAGGTATCTGATATGCAGTTTAACTTGATGAATAATGCTTCAGTATTCCAGTGCGTTATTTGTTAGAATTTATTATACTATTTGAGTGTTATGCGTCGTTTGTGCGAAGCTTTTCGTAAAAAGAGGCCGGAATTATGGGTCGACAACTCTTGGTTTTTGCACCACGATAATGCACCTTCTCATACTGCATTGATTTTACGTGATTTTTTCGCCAAAAATTCCACCCATATCGTTCCGCAACCACCATATTCGCCTGATTTAGCTCCGTGTGACTTCTGGCTGTTCAGCCAACTCAAACGACCGCTCCGGGGAAACCGTTTTGAGTCAATTGAAGACATTAAACGTGAATCGCTACGCGCATTGGAGGCTATTCCGGAAATTGACTTTAACAACTGTTTCGAGGATTGGAAAAAACGTTGGCACAAGTGTATTGAGGCCGGGGGAGGTACTTTGAGGGGGACGAAATAGATTTGGAGAAATAAATAAAGGATTTTAAAATTATGAACAAAGTCTTACTGTTTTTCGCCCACAGTATTATTTCCGAAATTTCATGCCAAAATACCGCATCCTTGATATTATTTTTTTCAATATTGCTCCTATGTCCTCACTATCGCTTGTTCTATTTATCATTATCTCTAGCATCAATTTTTTTTTTGTACTTAAGTTTATTGGGATTATATTTTGATCCATCGGTTGACACTTTGCAGTTACATTTGGAAGAAAGAAGTAGACTTTGATTAATCAATCATCAGTTTCTAATAGTTGAACAACATTATAATTTATTTGGTTCTAAATGATAATTTTGTGAAAATTACTTTACAAATGGTACAAATTGATTATTGAACCAATCCAACAAAAATATATTTAGTCATGCAAAACATTTTAGATGCAGCATATTGAATATTATTAAATGAGCGAGGATTTCTTGCTTTGTAAATCCCAAACAAAGAAAGTTGGTTAGTTCCCGTTGCATTGGAGCATGGCATAATTGCTACTCTTTCTTTAATAATTGTATGGTCACTTGCTGTAGTTTCTTTTGAATGCACAAGTGTTTACTCGTTCTCTATTTTAAAAAAGGGCTGTTTCATCTGCATTATACAGCTGATCCGCTGTAAATGATTTAGAAGTGATAAGTATCATTGAAGAATTGTTCCAGCCACTGATGCATAGCATCCGTATTGCATGACAGCTTCTTGCCATCAATTTTAGGTTTTATTATACCATCGCGGCGTTTAAATCTTGCTACCCAGTTATTGATAAATTTTAAAGTATCTGAAATATTTTGTGCGAGCTTTGCTTGGTTAATTAAAATTGTTCTATTTAAAATTTGGTGAAATGCGTGATCTCAGAATTTTTAGAAACCATATAAAAAGCGCCTCTTCTAATTTTTTATAATATCCATATTTCACATTTTTGCAACACTTTTTAAATTTACTTTGCATGTTATTGTTTTGCCATTAAGTATGGAACACAATTTCATTCAAACAATTCAATTTCATTTCACACTTCCGCGTTTAGCTTGACAGTAGCCCATTCTGTATGGGCTTCTATCTCATCAATGGCAACTTCGATTTGATCTTTGAAGTCTTGGATAGTCTCTGGATGGTTAGCGTAACAGTAATGTTTAACGGCTCTCCCACAAAAAAGGTCCAACGGAGTCAAATCGCAGCTGCGTGGTGGTCAATTGACATCTTCGTTACGCTTGATTATAAGATCCCCGAAGACAGTAAGCAAAAATCGATTGCTGCGTATGCTATGTGGCAAGTTGCGCCATTCTGTTGAAACCAAATAGCATGTGTGTCCTCTTGAATTCCCTGTCACAAAAATTCGTTTATCATGGCTCGGTGACGCTCCCCATTGACTGCAAAGGCGGTTCCTTGCTCCTTGCTTTCGAAAAAATGGACCACTGATGCCGGCGGTCCAAAATCCACGGTAAAATCAGCCCTTGCTTCGACGCAACAACAATTGACCGATCTACAGCAAACACTGGCCAATATGAACATTGGTGCACGCGGAAGATCGCCAAACAATAGCCATAATTTCAATTACCGACCCAGTTTAAGGTAGAGATCGTCAATCGATCCGGACTCGGCTACTGCTACCGTCATTTCGATTCACGCGCATGCAACTGTAATAAGCCGTGCAGTTTCCGACCGGTAGCTTATGGGGAAGCTACTTCCAAACATTTCAAGTCTTCGGAAAACCGCTAGATCCTGCTGTCTCTACGGCAAACAGTGGGATTGGTTCGGCTCGCCGTCTGTTCATTAAAGATCACGAAAAAAACTGGCAATTCCTGATGGATTCGGGGGCTGAAGTACCTGTGATACCCGTAAACCCGTAGTTTCCCCGACATGCTAGAGACACCGTTTGCACTCTTACTGCAGCAAGCGGATCCCAAATTTCCACTTACGGTACACAACTTTTGAAGGTAAATTACGGTCTCAGGCGTTCGTTCACACATACCTTCATGGTCGCGGCAGTAGACAGGCCTATTATAATTGCTGACTTTCTGTCTCGTGGTCGATTTAAAGAACAGAAGACTCTCACTGTACTCACTGTACACAATTTACTACTCTCACTGTGAACGCAATCATCGCCCAAGTTGATACGGCATCTCCAAAACATTTCAGCGTCAACGATTACGGTGCTCTTTTGAAGAAATACCCCTCGCTCATTGAGGCTTCGAACGCAACGAAACTAAAAGCTGCAAATTCTGAATTTCAGTTTATGACAACATCGGATATTGCCGCCCTTCAGCATCACTCGCCTCCTCACCATTACATATGGTGCAAAAGAAAGACAAGGACTGGCGCCCTTGTGGAGACTATCGACAGTTAAACACTGTCACTGTCCCAGATAGATATCCTATCTCCCACATACACAGTTTCTCATTGAAACTCACCGGTGCCACTATCAAATTCCCACGGCTCTCGAGGATATTCACAAAACAGCGATAACTACTCCTTTTGGGCTTTTTGAGTTTCAAAAATATGGCATGCCATATGGCCTTCGTAACTCAGCTCAGACATTCCAGCGATTCCTTAACGAAGTGTTAAAAGGGCTGGACTTCGTCTACTCTTATATCGACGATATCCTTGTTGCGATCCGCTCCGAGATGGAACAAAGGGAACATCCCGAGTCAGTATTTAAACGTCTCTCCGCGTATGAAATTAATATCAAAGTGTCGAAATGTATTTTCGGCGTGAAGTCACTCGACTTCTTGAGCCACAAAATTTCGAAAGCCGGCATCCTCCCGTCGAAAGACAGAGTTGATGTCATTTCAAATTTCCCGTCAATCCGCAAAATACAGCAGTTCGTCGGTATGGTGAACTATTACCACCGCTTTATACCACGGTTAGCTGAACGGGTATTGCCTATTCACAGGCATTTGGCCACCTTACTCAAGAAAGGCAAAAACGGAAGACACCACTCTTGGCCCGAAGATTGCACAAAAGCTTTCGAAATGGTCAAGTGTTCTCTTGCCGCTGTCACTCTTTTGGCGCACCCGTTGAACGACGCGTAGTTCAACATAACTACCGACGCTTACAATGTAGCAGTTGGAGCTGTCTTACAACAACTCAATAAAGGATGTTGGTAACCATTAGCGTTCTTTTCAACGAAGCTCTCCTGCGGAAATTAAGTACCCTACTTTCAGTAGAGAACTTCTTGCTATGTATTTAGCAATCAAACACTTTCGCCATTTTGTCGAAGGCCAAATTTTTTCTATATTTACCAACCATAAACCACTTACAACAGCTCTTGTGTCACAGTCAGAACGTGGTCCTCGGCAATTACGACATATCGATTACATTGCTCAGTTCACTACCGACATCCATCACATCAATGGTAAACACAATGTGGTGAGCGACTGTTTGTTTGGTTCTGGTGAAACACTTCTCACAAAACTCAGCGTCTTCTCCTTCGACACGAAGGAATTACTGGTACAACAACGCGCCGACGAATTGCAGAAATTGATTTCAGCACGCAACCCGAAATCAATTCAACGGATCGACTTACCAGATAAGCAGCAAATTTGGTGTGAGACTTCTACAGGTAAAAATCGACCCTTCGTCATGATACAAGCAATTGGCCTAAATCTTCTATCCCATGCCAAAAGTTCAAAGTTCACCGCCACGCAAAATCAGAGCTCGGTAAATTCGAGCTTCCACGTGGCAGGTTCGAACACATCCACATGGACCTGGTTGGTCCACTGCTCCAATCGAATGGCTATCATTATATTTTAACGATAGTCGACCGATTTACCCGTTGGCCAAGTGAAGTTTATCCAATCCGAGAAATGACCACAAAAACCGTAAGCAAGATCTTGGTGTCCCAATCTTCATCTCGTGATGATCAAAGAACACAATTTGAATCAAAGTTGTTGTGTAGACTGCACACCAGCAGAGCTAGCATATGGTAAAAATATGAAGGTTCCCGGTGAGTTCTTCATCAACGATCAAAATTCGAACCCAAATACAGATACTTCGGATTTCGCGAAACAGCTTCGTACTACCATGAGAGCATTAGTTCACACGGACACAAGACCTTTAACTGAACAGGCAACGTTTGTTCCCAAAAATCTGGAAACACACGTTGAGTACATCCTATTCTGGACCGTACCCTGTGACCCGCAAATTGCGAACATTCTTTGTTGTGGATGTAGAAGGAAAATCAACAACAATTGGCATCGACAGGCTTAAGCCAGCATACGCAATACTTGTGGTAAACCCAGTCGAAAAACGTCGTGCTCGAAAAACGGTTACATTTAATTTAAAACACTATGATTTTCAATTCAGGAGGGGGGTGATGTTGCGGTTCAGAAACCTTCACTTCGTGGCACTCCTCGTAGCAAAAATATTTATATACCGCGCCGCTTAATTACGAGGGATAGCTCGTTTTGCTGAACAGAGCTATATCGATATTTATCGATTATCAATAAATATCGAGAATTCAAGCAATCACACGAGAAAAGAAATGGGAAACGAAAAAGATTCAGTCGGGTTTTGATAAATGTACGAGACACAAGTCTCTTGATAAAATAAAAGTGAAAGTGCCGCGAACAGTCGTCCACCACCAAAGTTGTGGACTATTAATATGTTTTGTGTTATTAATATAACTTATAACACCCGGTAACACCGCTATAAGCATCGCCTATAAGCATAGCGAACCGAAAACTGTTCATTTTGCCTCAGCTCCTGCACTAATTGAACTTTATACCGAGGTCTTTATGCAAAATTCAAATCACAGAACTGCGTGAAATGTTCAATTCTTGAGCACGATGGCGAGTTGATGTTAATGGATGCTCAGGCACATTCTGAGTAACACCTGCAATGCTCTGCTGTACGCGCTGTAAATGCACGTGCTCGTGTTGGTTTATCAAATAATCAGTTTCGCGATCTCGTTTCACAAATTGATCCACAAATTGCCTTGTAGGCATTTCATTTCTACCACATTTTCCATCTAAATTTCTTAGTTTGGGCAGAAGAGTCACCTAAGTTTTCAATATTTCCCAATTTTGTTCAAGTGTAACGCGACCCGTTTCGTAAATGTCAAACATTAAACTAATTTTCTGTCACAACATGAATGACGTAAGTGTTGCCACACTTGAAATAACCGGTAGTTGAAATTGCAAACGCTAGATGGGCCACCCGTTACTAATACCAAACTGCATGAATTACTGGTTATATTCAATTTCTAATTTTATGATAATCAAACCTCGCTACCATTCTCTAAAATGAAATTTACATCAAAATAAAAAAATCCTCCGTTAAAAAAAATTGAGGCACCGAAATGGAAGACTGTATTCAGCTTGTGATGAGACGAGTCAGGCGGTAAGAATTATGTATAGAATGAATTTGATTAATTCTTTTGAAATTTAAATTTGGTTCCTTTTCAATATAAAAACAAACCATAATTATTCAAAAAAAGTAAAATGAATTTCGATGTGATGTTCTTCATTGTGCTTAAAGACCCACCCATACCTATAAAATAAAATACGGACGGAAAAGATTGCTACCGAACGAAACAGTATTACTTACATACATTATTTGAATATCTCCAACTGAGATACCTTATTGTTAAATACATACGAGGTAATGAATAATGCCATGATATAACACCTTCATCTTCGTGATCTAATTCGTTCGGTAGTAATGACATCGATCGTGTTGATGAAACACTTAAATTGACCATCCACCATTACATTAATTTTATATCTAGAGTACTCCAAGCCGCCGAAGAAAAAGGTAGAAACGATAAAAAGCAAATCGAGTAGCAACTCTCTTCTGTGTGATTGTTATCTTAATTTTTGAGAAGAATATAAGAAAGAAATAAAGACTTAATGCGTGTTGAGTGGGGGGAAGAATGGATGGGGTTCACTAGCATTTTAATGAAAATTAAACAAAGTATAAAAGTGTTTTGTTTATAAATTAGTTATTAAAATGTTAATGACAGCAGTAAGTAGCTATATGCATAGATAATTCAATTGTGTTGATTGACGTTTTATTATGTCAAGTACAATTTTGTTTTATATATGTTTATATGGCTTCTTGAGATTAACGTTTTGAATTTCTCCCCAACCACCATACTGTTTTGAATTTTTTGCGATGTTGTATTCAAAACTCGCTACAAGCATAGTGTACGGTGTACGAACCCCGAGTTGCTCGGATAAATTGTGTAGTTTACATTTTATATTCATTTAAGTATAAGAGATAAAGTTTTTTTTTGGGCAGAAGTAATTTATTTTTCATTTTTCGATGGATACCATACCAATACACTGACGAAGGCATGAATGAGAAATATCTCGTTTTACATTTTACTTATCTGGGTAACCTAAAGTTATTCAACGAAACTACCTTTGTATATACCAAACTCGCAAGAAAGCGAAATAATAAATGTAATCCTATTAAAATTAGGGATGAAAACGTATATTTGGTTGTTGGGCGTTCGAGCTATGTGTACATCTACACACGGATGTACTATATATCAATTTATTATTAATTTCTTAAAATTCATCTTATACAATTTTATACGTAAGAATGCGTGCCTACATACATCATGTGTACCGTATTATGGATAATATGAAGATAGGTGAAATCATAAAGTTATATCACGTATACATAAGGACAACATAAAAATAATGTGCATGCTACTACGTATTTTTGTTTGCTGCTTTTATATGATTTATGATGGTTTATGTAAATATAATTTTAATCCTCAGATTTGTATTATGCAAAGTGGCAGAAATATTTATAATCATTATTGAAACAGTGCCTTAGATGTCTACTCAGTTAGACATTGTGGCTTGACACAATACAAATGGATGTAGCATCTCCCTGACAACATACCGATATATTTGCATTTTACCTTGGTGAACCTTTTAGATTATGCATGAAGCTGTACATTTTTTTAAACGACGATAAATCAAATTGGATGAAATCTGTTTGCTGCTGGAATAAGGTGTGGTCGTCTCATTTACAATTGTTAATTTGCAAGTGAACTACAGGTGAGAAGTGTTAAGGCGTTAAATATGTTTTTCTAAAGAAGAAAGCGGAGGATGAACACTAGTGGATGTTGAATGTTACTCTAAAACTAAATGTGGTTAGTTACTTGATCGCAAAACTATTTCTTTTTTAATTACAATCTAGTCGAATACTAATAAGCAATTTTATTCTAACTTAAATTACTACATTTTACTGAAATTAAGGTTTCTTCCAGCGATGTACTCCTTAGCTTTGATATTTATTATTTGATCGCGCTTTTGTTGTGCGCTAGATAGAAATTTATTTTAGCTGATTTTACCCTAACTCAAAAGGTTTTACTCTTTTGAGTCTTCTAACTAAATCCATGTTATCCAGTAGCTGCGGATGGCCTCTATGTTGACATGGTGAAGTATAGTCGTTGTTCATGACTTCTAGCAAATTTCATAATTTGGGTTTGCTACTTCCGAACAAACCATGGGGCGTTGACGACGTTTGTTAGCACTTTATTTTAGAATCGTTGGATAATATCCATATTGCTCTGCTTGGTACATCCCCACAGCTGTATACCATAAGCCCAGACAGGCTTCATTACTTGCTTATAAAGCAGAAGCTTATTAGGGATTGATAGTTGAGAGTTTCTTTTTCTTCTTTACATGAGCTTTCCAGTGAAGCTTAGCGTCTAATGTCATACCAAGATATTTGGCAGTGTCTGCATGTGGTATTTCTTGACTATTTAAATATACTGGTTTGTGTACTAATCTCTTGTTTGTAAAGTCGACGTGTACAAATTTGGTTTCATTTAATTCTATGCGCCATTTTTTGTCTAGTTGTGTACTTGCTCTATGGCGGTTTGTAATTTCTCTGTTGTATCTGAGTTGTTATCACCTACTGCCTTGATGGCTATATCATCGGCGAAAGTGACTATCGTGTTGTTGTATGTAAATACAGTAGATTAAACATTCGTGCCAAACCTTGTCAAAGCCCTGCGCTACATCAAGAAATTCTGCGGGACAAACTTTTTTCTCTTCTAAAGTCTTCTCGATAATATTGGTTATTCTATGCACTTGATCAATAGTTGAGTGCTCACTGTGAAAACCAAATTGGTGAATCGGAATTAGGTTATTTTTTCTATTATTATAGTTTGAGTGTTTTTAATAGTAACGAGTGTAAAGAGTTTATACATTGTTGGCAGCAACGATACGGGCCTATATGATGTTATTAGATGTGGCGGTTTTTCTTGTTTGGGAATCATGATAATCTCAGCCACTTTCCAAAGTTTTGGCACATATTTTAACCTGAATGCAGCGATTATGATATTAGTTAACTTTGCCGTAGCTGCGTAATAACGCAAATACTCTGTATGACGGTGTGACTGGTCGACGGTGTGATGTGTGACATCTACGAGAATTTGTGTTATGTTTTCATTCAATGTTTCTCGTAATTGACATTCATGAGGTTGAAATATATTTTCAAAATGATTAGCAAATCCTTCAGCTCTCTCCGTTTAGCCTTGATTTGATTTCTGGAGTACTTTCCCATGCTATATCCGTAATGAACTTTTCTACTTCTTTGTTCAGTTGATCCGTAGTTTTTAAAGGAACTTTCAAAAGTATTCTTTGTTCTAGGTGTACTTTGAAACTTTCCCAGTTCGTATATTTGTTGGTTAGTACTGGACTATTCCCTTTTTGGATGATGTACTCGCTTAGGGTTAGGACTATCGGAAAATAATCTTAGCTCATATCTTGGCTTTCTTCGACTTTCATAAAATTATTAGAAATATTTTTGGTTTTAAAAAAATCGATCAGGACAGGTATTTTCTGGGTCAGACGGCCAATATGTTGGTTTTCCTGTTGAAATGGATTCACATTTATTTTATTTAATGGCAATCAGCAATTCTTTTAGTTGTAGTTAATCTAGAACCCCAGTGAGTTTTCTTCGCATTGAAATCACCATCTATTATGAACCTTTTTCCCAGACGCTTGAAGAACTCTCAGTATTGTTTTAAAAGAATGTCTTGGTGGACAATACAATCCTGCCATAATAATAAGAAAGTTGTTGGTTTTTATATAAACCACTGTGGCCGGCATTTCTTCTTTTTCATACTTTGCTTCTTCAAAATATTGGATATTTTTTTATGGTGACTGCACTTCCTCCTCTGGCTGAATTATCTGGATTAGTAGTGTGATATACGCAATGGCCTTTAAATGTTATGTAGGATTGCTTAGTAAAATGTGTTTCCGAAATAAAACACACATCTATATTCTTAATATCGAGGACTGCTTGTAGTTCTTGTTGAAATGATTTTCATTGTGCTGTTCACTTTTGTGTGGATTTGGGGATCTTCAAATTTTTGTAGCTTCTCAACAAATTTTGTTAGTTTCATGAGAATATCTTGTAATGTTTGACTGATGTCTTCATCTATCGATTTTTGCTGTGGTTTGTTGGCTACGCCTCTCATTACTTCGGCATATGTGACACCGTCAGTTCTTAGATGGCGACCAAATGGTTGCCTATTGTCTTGTTTTGTCTGCCTCTCGTATCGATTTGCCTGACCATACATTTAAGTTTTATTTATCCTTTAGATTTTCTGCATTTCCTTTGCAACAATACATCCTCGATAATTAGCAGGTTGGCCTAGTCCACAGTGTACACACTTTAGATGTGCTTGCGGATTGTCGCATTCCCCAGTTAGGTGGTCCCCAGTACATTTAACACACCTTGGAAGTTTGGCACAATATTTTTGCGTGTGTCTATATGCTTGACATCTTTTGCATTGCTCAACTAGTTTAAACCTTCTAAGTGGTTCAATTTCCACTTTGCAACCCAATTAACTAGTGATCTTATACATTTTAGTTATATTTTCGTCACAGCTGAATGTTAGTACAAATACGCTAATTATTTTAAATTGTTCTGAGCTACATGTATGATGTAAGTTCCTTGCCTTGTCTCTGATTGGCCTTTCTTGTTTATTTTCATACGTGTGGAAGATAAATGAATGAGCCTTCGCTCAAAGTTTTCACCACGTTTATATATGCATATCCGCTATTTTTTTGAATGAATCTTCTGAAACACTCGCCTTAATTATATCATATAACGCGTGATAATTTTTAACGTCCATAGGTGGTGGGGTAGGTATTTTTTTAATCTTTTTTGACGTTTGTCTCAACCTTTTGAGGCTGATTATTTTGATCCAATGTTTGTGATTTTTGTGGTGGTGGCGGTGTATCATTACCACCTTCTCTTTTTAATTTTCCTAAACTTAGCACAAATCCATTCTGTTTCTTTAGCTAAGTCTTCCTCGTCGTTTTGATATTCAACGTTTTTGGTAACATTATAATTGGTGTTTTCGTTCTGTACCATTGGAGATTCGGTTTGACATTTACTATTGTTGACATTAAATTTGGTATTATGGTTTTGCTTCATTGATGGTTTAGCTTGGGATTTATGCTGCTTTCATTGCATCATGTCGGTTTTTAGTTCGTCAATTTGTTGTAGATTGAGAATAATAATGCTTTGCTGATTTTTCTCATCAGTTACTTTTTGTAGCACAGGCCTTTGACAGAGTATGGCATAAAGGTTTGGAATATAAATTACAAAGAGACTTACCAAATCAGTTTTATGAAATTCTAAAATCTTACATATCTAACCGACACTTTCGAGTTAAATTAGATGGCGAATACTCAGAAATAAAGAAAATATCAGTAGGGGTACCACAAGGTAGCGTTCTGGGACCAACTTTATATGTTCTATACACCTCGGACCTGCCAACGATAGAGGATACTAACATAGCGACGTTTGCGGATGATACGGCCATCTTAGCAGTTGCTAATAGCATAGAAGAATCTCCAAGCAAATTGCAAAGAGCTACTAATATTGTCAGTACTTGGACCAAGAGATGGCGAATAAAACTTAATGAAACAAAATCTGTTGACGTAAACTTTACCAACAAGAAGGTCAACTGGATACCAGTAGAACTGAACTCCCAGCAAATTCCCTATGCAAATACGGCAAAATATCTAGGCATGACTCTAGACGCGAAACTAAAATGGAAAGAGCATGTGAAAAAGAAAAAAGAAGAGTTAAACATCAAATACAGAAAGATGGATTGGCTCTTAGGAAGAAATTCTGAGCTAACTCTACATAATAAATTGCTACTATACCGGCAAATCCTAAAACCTGTGTGGACTTACGGTATTCAGCTCTGGGGCTGTACAAAGAAAACCAATGTCAATATCATCCAGTCATTCCAAAGCAAAGTCCTTCGTGGAATAGTTAATGCACAGTGGTACATAAGAAATGACAACCTCCATAGAGATCTGAAGATGGATTTCGTTAGTGAAGAAATAAGCAAACACGCGAGAAAACACATGCAACGTATTAGTCTACACCAAAATGCTGAGATACGTCGTATGTTGGATGATTCAAACCTAGTAAGACGGCTGCATCCAATCAGGATCGACTAAAAATATAATAAAATTGTAAAGGGGACTAGCCAAAGGGCTACAACCCTCCAAACAAGAATATAAATTATGAAAGATAAATTACTAGATGATTTGTAAATCAGTTGTAATAAATAAATATATAAAAAAAAAAAAAAAAAAAGTTACTTTTTGCAATTGTTTGTATAACATTCGCTCCTTCTCTGAGGCACAACTTTTAAGAACAGATGTTTCACCATAATTATATGAAGTTTTTATACCTGCTTGTTGGGGTGCCGTTGTCGCGCCCGTATTATTTTGGAATTGCTCCATGTTAAGATTTTCAAATGAAAAATTAAAAGTTTTCTCAGGAGATCTAGTAATCCTTCCCCGCCTTTGAGACGGGCTGCTTATTATTTGAATATTCTTGTTATTTTGTGTATGCAGAATTCTTAGTGCCAGTCTCATCAGAGAGTAGATTGCCCAATGTTTCCATTGATGTACCACCTGGGGTATTTCGTCCTTCTGTTTTACTCATTTCATAGCGTATGTTTATAGTGTAATCCATTCGCCTCTAGTATTTAGCCGTTGTTTAAAAACGTTGCCCGGGTGTTACCACATGGTTGTATACTAGACACATTTGGTGGTCTCTACATAGTTGCAGAGTTGGAATATAGTCCACGATGACTTACGTGGCTTTTGACCGGACAAGTGGTGCAGTGGTTAAAGCTTCGGCACTTGGACCGGGAGGTGCTGGGTTCGAATCCCATCAGGGGCTAGATGCAAATCGAATTTTCATCATCGATTACGATCGGTGATGCTAATAAATACAACTAGGACCCTCTTATGGAGTGTAGAATTCCGTGTCACGCGCCGACCCACCTTCCATGTCAATGTGTAGGTTGACATGGAGCTTGCAATGTGCAGGTGGTATACTGTAGTTGTGTGAGTAGGTGAAGTAGGTGGGTTAATGATGTGGAGTGAATGAGTGGTATCGCAATGGGCCTAAAAATTGGCCTAAGTGTGCAGTAAGCAACCACTGAAACCTAACCTAAACCTACGTGGCTATAGACAGTCAAAACGAAATAAAGTTTCAAAAAATAAGTACAAAATTACAATCTAATTTAGCCATAACCATGTGCCATAACCGTTTTGTTTTCTAGAAACCAACATATTTATGCGGTGGTGCAGTCATAGATTTTTTTTTAATTTTAAAATTTTGTTATATAAAAAGTGTAGTGGTGGTTCGATGTTCAATGACAAGGCATCGTAAAGATGTCTACGCTTAACGGTGTATGGCGTCCTGTTATTTGGACCTTTATGTCTTCTTTAAGCCAACGTATTTATTCAGAGGAGCAGCCGACAATTTTTCGAATTTATAAATTTCGTTAAATTGACAGTCAATTGATGTAGATTAGGTGAACTATTAGATTCCAGAAGTTGTTGCGTTACTATTGGATCTTTGATGTATAAATAATATTGAGATTTCAATGAAATCCAATAATCAATAATATGATTTTCAACATAAATAAGGCAGACAGGATTAATTCTATTATGTGCGCTGGTGTTTAATTTAATGCTTAGAAGATCATCGTATATTTCCCAAGTTTGATTATTTCTTTTTATATATGAAATGTAATGTCTCGGACAAGATGATTCCGTTGGTCGTTGGAAGTGTATAATTATTAGTGAAAACAGTTTTGACCCCAATTGAAATTTCGATTCAATATCATCTATTTTTATGTTGTAGTATAGTTGGTACAATCAATTGGTTGAACATCAAAACTTGCAAAGCCATTGAGTATTATAGAATCTAAGGTAGTTGGATTTTCAAACCATTGAAATCAATTCGTGCATGTAGCCCCAGAAAATGCAGTCATATTTTTGATGTTTCTGAAACTTCTTTCGTTAAGTTACGTAGTCAATCGGTACATTAAATTGGTCTCTTGTTTGTGAGTGAGAGCAGTTTGGACATGCATAGGTGGGTCGTTGGATAAAAAATTAAATTATTTTGCATAGATTGCACTCTGCATTCAATTCAAAATCGGCAGTAATTTCCTCTCCATTTAAATATTTTAATAATAAATGCGAGCTTCTTCCTAACGTAGAATGAATTGCTTAATTTATTATAAAATAGGACATGAAATCGGAAAATCCATTTATATTGCCCTGAATTCGATCGTATACATGATTATTGCCAATCGCTATTATTCTTATTGTATGTGCTAAAGAATGGAAGCCGCATGCATATGGTTGTTACCGGATTCTCAATATTACATCTGATTCAGAGATCAGCTAGTAATTTATCTATCTTGAATTAGCATCTCGGATAAAGATGAATAACCTATTGGTTACTCATTTTACAATAAAATTTTATTCTAATTAGAACTGCCCAGCTTCAACGGTTTCTGCCTTTGGAGTCTTCTCGCTCCATTGGTGGTGTCCAACATACGGCGGATATCTGCATTTTTACAATCATTCGCAGCACTTTATTTTGGAAGCACTGTATCATTTGTATATTGGTTTTCTTGGCACAACCCCAAAGTTGGATACTATAGGTCAATTCTGGTTTTAGCATTTGCTTGTACAGAACCAATTTGTTATGTATTGAGATCTCAGAATTTCTATTCGGCTTCATTTAATAAGATGCGCTATTTTTTAGTCCAGTTGCTCGCAGTGTTAACTGCTTCCGAAATATCTTTTCCAACTGCAAGGATAGCTGTATCGTCTACAAATGTTGCTACTGTAGTTTGAATATTCGGTAAGTCTATCGTATAAAGAGTCGATCTGCTATGTATAGGATTTAAGAATTTGATAAAATTGCTTAGACAGCTCTCGATTCAAGCCCTTTGTGCCAAACTTTATCGAAAGCTTGAGCTACATATAAGAAAATACTGGAGCATATCTTCTTATTCTCGCATCCTCAATCATATCCGTTCTTCTGTGAACTTGTTCAACTTTAGAGTGACCCACCAAAATTGGTGTGGTGGAATTAAGTATTCCTCTTCTATTATAGGTTTGAGTCTTTTCAGCAACAGTTTTTCAAACATTTTTGATATGACCGGAAACAGTGATATCGGTCTATATAATTTTTTATCGTTTCCTGGTTTACCTGGTTTAGGAATCAAAATTATTTCAGCCATCTTCCATTGACGTGGCACATATTTCAATCTATGTGCTGTATTAATTATTTGAAGTAATTTACGCAAACCTTTCTCGGGAATGGCTCTCACAATTTGCCCAGTAATTATGTCATAACCTGGAACTTTTCTAAGTTATTATTGATTTCAGTTTTAAGCTTCACTAAGATCATCTACTTCGTTTACGACCGTTCTATTTTCATTTGCTGTTTATTTATTTATAAACAGGAAATATAGAGACTTTCTGTTTGTCACTTTTAGCCCAGGATCCGTCATCATTTTTGATAGTTGGCGCATGCATTTTGTTTTCTTTTTAGCCCCTTTGTGGCTTTCCAAAGCGTTTAATCATCATCCTTTAGTTCAGAAAGACCTCGAAGTCGCTTATTTATGCTTTCGTTTTTTATTTCCTTTATTAGTTGTTTTAATTTGTTGTACAGAAAATTGAGGATACTTTTGTGTTGCGAAGCACGAGTTTGTTGGCAGATTCTACGAACTTTCCGTTTCCTTTAACTAGTTCTCTGACCTCAACAGGATAGTTATGTCCAAGCGCTTGTTGCATATTATTATTAAATGTTTCTAGTTCATCTTCCAGCTGCACCTTCGTTCTAATTGGTTCGCCGAGATTTGTTCACTCGTCCATTAAATTCTTGAATAATCCCAATCGGTTTTATTGTTTGTAATTGTAATTTAGGTGTATTGTATTTTTTTATTGTAATTTAGCCCTCTAAAGTTTCTTTTATTACAAAGGGGTCAAGAAGATCTGGTATTTTATGAACGTCAGCAGGCCAATATGTTGGTTTACCGCCAGAGAGAAATTCACAGTTGTTCTCGCGAGCTCGATTAAATCTTTTACTTTAGAGGTTGTAAGTCTAGATCCCCAATAAATATTCTTTACTGGTCTTCTTTTTCTAACTGATGGCGTGGGGGACAGTAAATAGAGGAGATACTGAGATCCATATTATTGATTGGTTCAACTTTTATGGTTTTAAGGCTGTATCCCAAACGATTACTTATTTGTGGAACTTAACTTATTCAAATAAGTATTCTGGCGAGGTTTTTTTTTATTTTATATTTATTTATTACAACTGATTTACAAATCATCTAGTAATTTATGAGCATCTTTCATAATTTATATTCTTGTTTGGAGGGTTGTAGCCCTTTGGCTAGTCCCCTTTACAATTTTATTATATTTTTAGTCGATCCTGATTGGATCTAGTAGATCATGTGGTTTCTTCCTTCGCAGCCGTCTTACCGGGCTTGAATCATCCAACATACGACGTATCTCAGCATTTTGGTGTAGACTAATACGTTGCATGTGTTTTCTCGCGTGTTTGCTTATTTCTTCACTAACGAAATCCATCTTCAGATCTCTATGGACGTTGTCATTTCTTATGTACCACGGTGCATTAACTATTCCACGTAGGACTTTGCTTTGGAATGACTGGATGATATTGACAATGGTTTTCTTTGTACAGCCCCAGAGCTGAATACTATAAGTCCACACAGGTTTTAGGGTTTGCCGGTATAGTAGCAATTTATTATGTAGAGTTACCTCAGAATTTCCAAAGAGCCAATCCATCCTTCTGTATTTGATGTTTAACTCTTCCTTTTTTCACATGCTCTTTCCATTTTAGTTTCGTATCTAGAGTCATATTTTGCGTGATTGCATAGGGATTTTGCTGAGAGTTCAGTTCTACTGGTATCCAGTTGACTGACCTTCTTGTTGGTAAAGTTTACGTCAACAGATTTTGTTTCATTAAGTTTTATTCGCCATCTCTTGGTCCAAGTACTGACAATATTAGTAGCCCTTTGCAATTTGCTTGGAGATTCTTCTATGCTATTAGCAACTGCTAAGATGGCCGTATCATCCGCAAACGTCGCTATGTTAGTCTCCTCTATCGTTGGCAGGTCCGAGGTGTATAGAACATATGAAGTTGGTCTCAGAACGCTACCTTGTGGTATTCCTGCCGATATTTTCTTAATTTCTGAGTATTCGCAATCTAATTTAACTCGGAAGTATCTTGTTAGATATGTAAAATTTTAGAATTTCATAAAACTGCTTTGGTAAGTCTCTTTGTAATTTATATTCCAAACCTTTATACCATACTCTGTCAAAGGCCTGTGCTACATCCAAGAAGACGCTTGAACATACTTTCTTTTTTTCACGTACGTCTTCAATGATGTTTGTAATTCGGTGTACTTGTTCTATTGTTGAATGGTTTTCTCTGAAGCCAAATTGATGTGGAGGAATAGGATTTCTTTCTGCTATTATTGGTTTGAGTCTGTTTAGGAGTAGTTTCTCGAATAATTTTGAAATTATTGGGAGTAAGGAAATCAGCCGATACGAATTTTTGTCATTAAGTGGTTTGTTTGGTTTTAGGTATCAAAATTACTTCTGCTACTTTCCATTGACTTGGAATGTGTTTAAGTCTGAACACTGCATTAATTATTTGGAGTAGTTTACGTAGTCCTTTTTCAGGAAGAGCTTTTACTATTTGTCCTGTAATTAAGTCATATCCTGGAGATTTCTTTGTATTTAGGTTAAGATTGATTTCCTCTTTTAATTCTTGTAATGTGACAGAAGATTTATTGCAGTTATCCATTTTATATATTGGTGGTATGTTTTCCCCTGCAGTTTGTCTTGGTAGAGGCTGGAACATGTTCTCGAGGTGGGTTGCGAACAATGAAGCTTTTTGCTTTGCTCTTATAGCCCATGTGCCATATTCATTTTTTACTGGTGGAATTTGTAGTTTAGGTCGTTATTAAACTTTTTGTCGCTTTCCAAAGGGAGTACTCGGTTTCTTTTTCCTCAGTAAGGCCACTCAAGTATTTATTAATGGATTCGTTTTTGATCTCTTCAATTAGTAACTTTAGTTTATTGGATACAATATTTAGAGTTGTTTTATATTCTGGTGCTCGACTTCTTTGCCAGACCTTTTTGCTTTTCGTTTTGCTGCAACCAGTTCCCTAACTTCCAGAGGATAAATAGCATTTCGGCGCATTTCCTTTGAACTTGAGGGGGTACTACTCCACGCCGCTTCTTATATACTGTTGTTGAGTTGTTCTAGTTCTTCTTCTAGCTGTATCGGGCTTTTAATTGGCACCTGAAAATCAATATTATCCTCAACAAGTTTCTGGAATTTCTCCCTGCAGGTTTTTTTGTTCGTTAGCGAAGGTCATAATAACAGGCGTGTGATCCGACATAATCCCCTTGCTGCTTTCTAGCAGTTCGTATTTGTAGTTTTCGTCTATACCTTTTATGATAAAGAAGTCAATGATATCGGGCATTTTGTTTCTATCCGTAGGCCAATAAGTTGGTTGTTCTCCAGAACGAAAATCACAATTGCATAGTCTTCCTGCTGCAAACAGCTCTCTTCCTTTTTTAGAGGTTGCACTAAAATCTCCGATTATGAAATTTGATCCAAATGATTTAAATAATGTACAATAGTCTTCTTTAATTAAATTATATCTTGAGGGGCAATATATTGACGATACACTATATTCTTTGTTATTATTTATAACTACTTTTAAGGTGACTACTTGCATACATTTCTCTTCAATTTTAAGATCTATAAAGTGTTTGATGTTTTCTTTTACTGGCAAGGGACTTATTTTCTGTCTCCTTCTTCCATAAAAATCTAATTTTATTGTCATTTTTGAGTTTGACAGGATATTTGTGATAGACATATTCCCCAATTTATTTAAATATCTGAGATAGTTTTAAAAATAAGTTTTAAATAAGTTAGGTTCCACAAATAAGTATTCGTTTGGGACACAACCTAATTTGCTTAATTTCTTCTTCAATACCAGACACTTAATAATGTGTAATATTATTTTTAATAATTACGGTGGATCCAGCTTTAGCGTTTTCTTCTGGATGAATAGCGTGGTAGCATTCATAGTCACGTAAAATTAAATGAGTAGCCATTGTGCAATATACACTCATATTCAAAGTCTATTTTTATCGACATTTTCTTTTTGAATTCGTTTCTCCAAGTATCCGGCCAACACCCGTTTCCTGTTATACTACATATCTGGCTGTTTAACTGATTCTTAAATAGTTTTATCGTTTCCTTTTTTAGATTTATGGGTAGGCTTAAGGTGCTTGGAAATTTATATTGCTTTTGTTAAAAGCTCAGTTTTTTGCTTCAATAATGCAACAAGTTTCCCGATTATTAAATTTTATGTCTATGTACAAGTATTTAACATGTCGATACTTTGGATGGTAACTAATACAAATTCTTTTAATATGTATCTTTAATATGTTGGCTTCTAGAAAACATTAAAAATTGTCTAAATAACATGATTTCATATACCGTTAAGCGTAGACATCTCTACGATGCCTTGTCATTGACCATCGAACCTCCACTACACTTTTTACAATAACGAAATATCAAAATCAAAAAAATAATCTATGACTCCCACCGCATAAAATATGTTGGCTACACTGTTAAGCTAAGCGTCATAAACATTCAGAAATGAGAATCAATAAATTATTTTTCTGGAAATTGACGGAATACCGTCATCTTTGGTATCTTAGCTTAGCAATCTGCTTTCTCATTTTCAAGTATGCCATCGCAGCCCATATGAAGAGTAATTTTTATTTTTTATCAATAATTTGACGTCCTTTAAATGACATAGGATATCCGCTTTAATTTAGGACTAAGTATAAATTCCCAGGTCAGTAGTACAGCGTTTCCGAAATTATATAGAGCTTTGTTGCTTTGTATTGTTTCTCTCGTGATGTTTTCTACTATGCGAAGATTTCTGAACGCAATAAATTTAATTTGAGAGAGAGAGAGAGAAATTCTGTTCTGCTGTATTGCCAGATGTTGCTCCAACCTTTGATATAGTCTGGAATGTCGAGTTGATAATTCACCAGCTGAAAAATTTACTTTGAAAAGTAAAAAATGACATACTTAATCTGTTTAACCGAAGTATTTTTAAAAGCTCACCATTCCAATACTGCTTTCGATATTCCGAGTTTCAAATTGTATCGATAATTTAATTTTTCAAGGGAGGGGTCTAAATGCTCGGGGCTGATGACTGAGGGGTAATTACCGGGAGAGACAGTAATGTACCGATGGGTAAAATAATAGGACGAGAACAGCGGTTGACGGATGACGAAATAATTGCCATTAAATCTCCACAGACTCAGACCTAACAAACCGTTAAATTGCAATAAATCTGGACAGAAGAGTTTCTAATAAACTTTATTAAATGGAAAGAGTCCTATGTCAAATATACAGAAAATAGGCCAAACCAAATAAGTGTCACATTTTTCATAATGCTATACATAAGTCAATGGGGTCCAGCCGGGTCCAACAAATTTGACGCACCAATTCGTTAGCTGATTGGAGAAAAACAGTTTTCAAACCATCAGTAAATGCCCGTTATAGAGAAGCCCGTTTATTATTTGACAAATCTCATATAACTTAGGAGGAAGAAAGAAAAATGATGAGAACAATGATCTTCAGTGATGAGGAAAAAACAATTTGGATGAACCGAATGGTTTCCAACATTACGGCACGATCTTCAGAAAAATATTTCGAAATTTTTGGGCTGATTTTTGTTATAACGAAATACTTTCACTTGCCTGGATTTTTGTCAAAACGATATCGAGAGATTACACGGTGATGTGAAAGATCAGTAATTACACTTCCAACATGACAACGCAGCCGTTCATAAGTCGAAAGAAATAGGGCCAGGTTGCAAGCCGGACGTAGAGAAACAGACTATATAGAAAAGTATACCTTTAGATCGGATTTACTGTCTCAACAAAGGCCAAGAGAAAGGTTTTTTTTAAACCGTGTAAGTATTCGTGCATTTGGTTGTTTTTTTAAATGCGGATTCGCCTATCATGTGGTGTCGGGATTTACTACCTTCTTCCTATCAGTATTTAAATTAAAAGTTTAATTTAATTATACAGCAATATTTCTAAAACTGTCCGGGTAACACGGTTTAACCACACCTGATTAAAAACATTATATTCGATTTACGGAATGCACAAAACATTTCTATTTCTCTGTTGAATAGAAAAATAGTCTTTTCATTTAGTTGCTATTGTACTGCTTACTTTATATGTCTGGGTGAAGATAATCCAGCTGCTAAATTTTTTATTGTTGAAAGTACCTATAAGTAAGTTTATCTGCTACAAAATACCAATGTTTAATGGACCGTCAAATCTACAATACATTTTATCCCAATAAATTCATTCATAAAATTTCGGATCAACAAATTTAAATGCAGGTGGTTGTAGCTGAGAAATCTGCACAAAACCATAAGCTAAAATATTTTTTGCGTTCAAAATATTGCATCATAATGCATGCATTTCCCTAGATATTTCCATAATGCTGCATCCCCCTTACTTTACAAATATAATGATAGCAGCAATAATAACAATAGATAGACATACCTATTCAAATTACATTATCATTCCAAACATAATAAAAAATCATCATCACATAAAACTCATAAATAACATAACCATGTACAAAGAGAGATCGAAACGGAAAGTATGTTGAGATGTTATATACTCGTACATATATAGTACAGTATTTTATACGTGGATTGTGGGGTAACAAGTAGATACGGTATAGAAACAGTCGAATGCGATAAAAAAGGGGTTGCCCTTAAAACAACACGAGCGAAGAAACTAAAATCCCTTTAAAACCTTATATACAAAATTTTTTTGAAATTTAAATTAAAAATTAGTTCCATAATGTAATTCTTATTTATGTGTAATACGATACACATGTTGCGAGGCACCAAACGTTACGATATTATACGGAATTTTAAAAAGATCTGTTCGAGGCATACATTAATTCGCGCACAACAACAACAGCGCCAACAAAGTACACAAAAAGGTGGAATTATACATTATAAATTGATTACAAAACATTGATAATAGGAGGTTGTTGTTTATTTATAAAAATTTGTATGAAAGTCATTTAGTCTTTAATGTGTAATATAATATCCCTGTGCTCACTGGATATATAAAATGTCACGACTTGAGATAAATCGACGACGATGATGAAAAAATTGTTTTCTTTTTGAAAAAAAAAAAAAAAAAAAAAAAAAACTTAAGCAACACAAAGGAGATGATTTTAAAACGTGATATTGATTTTCATCTAATAAACAGTCGATTAAGTAACGCAATTTAATTAAATAATTAAATTAAAGCGAAAGTAACATTCACTAAAGTTAATTTTTGTACATTTTTATTCGATTTAACGTTTTTTGCCTATGTCGGCGTTCTGTCCAGTTTTCTTTTTTTCGTGACGGAATTTATCCGTTTCGGTATGTTGTCCTTGTCGGCCTTCAATCCATGTCGGCCTTTTGTTTATGTGGTTGAATTATGATGCAATCTCGGTGATATTTAGCTACTGGTCTAGATGGGATGTACCAACAAATCAAAAGGAGCCGTTTGATAGGTCAGACTTATGAGTTATTTCTCTGGTAGCATTTTGGTGCAATCTCTATGATGCCTTGTTATTAGTCATAATGAGATACATTCAAAATTCAAAAGGAGTTTAGAGTTGTACACCACTCGTGTGTGATATGCTTGGTTCGTTTAAAGCAAAGGTAAGTCGTTCCAGAAACCTTAGATCATCTTCAATCAGCTCGGAAGGAAGAATGAGAAATGATACCTCAGGAGTACATTGCAAACCTAGTGCACAGTATGCCAAAAAGAATGCTTGATATGTTCAGAGCTCGTGGAGGAAATACTGGATATTAGAGTACCGACCGCTTAGAAGATATAGCAATACCCGCTCATCGGTATTTTTGTCATTGCATTTGTTTCGATCCTGTGGTTATTTTTATTAAACAAAAACACAACCATAACTCAAATAAAGCGAATAGTTACCGTAAACACCAATATTTACTGAGTGTCCGGAATTTTTTTGGGAGCAGCGTATAATAATTTTTATTAATGAAAAATTGATTATTTTGAATTTCATAAATATTGCTGTTGTATGTTTCCAATACATGCTTATTTTTGTTAATTGCTAAAAATGGCACGTTGAAATATATCATTTTTATACATTTGGTCTCTCACCTGAACGAGATCAGTTTCATACATTAATAAAAATTTGCAGCGAGAAAATGGTTTTCAAGTTGCAGGTTCTGAAAATGTCACCTACTAAGTAATTACGTGCAATCGTTATTTTGGAATTTCGATGTATGTACGTTTCACAACCGGCAAAATATTTCTGTACCGATAACGCTTTTCGTAATGACGGCTATAATTGTATCTTCAGATCGAATATGTCGCTGTTGATAGAAAGAAGAAATAACCCTGGGTAGAATTGGTCTGTTTCCGCATTCTTTAAAAACTTGAAATCACCCAATTAGAATTTAAACCGATTTGTAAACAAACGATGGCGTTCAGCCATATTTTCTTACCATGCATTATGACAACAATAGATTTAAGTCATATTTAGGGGTTTTTCATATTCATGATTTGGAATACGGTTAGAAAATCTAATTTAAAAAAGAATGAGCGATAAAAAATTTGAAGAGCCAATGATCGCTAGGCAAGTAAACAACGTATGGTTTGATACGGCCACTATGTTAATCGGAGGAGATATTAAATCATTCAATGTTCCAATCAAAGAGAATTTCATTACACGTGAATTAAGTAACCTCGTCGTGTGAACTAACCGTAACGAGTACGAGGTTTGGGTTTCGCGTATTATTACGATCATTACTTTGTATCGTAAGGTGCAGTTTTTATAATACGGTATCCAAACCACATTGTTTGAAGAATGATATCAAGAACAAATTCCTATGATCCAGTTTTAAACCTTCTCGTTAAAGAAAATTGTTTATCTATCCAGCTAACTATCCCGGTCTATTGCTCCAGCTTTGGCTCGTCGCATTGGCGTGGGTGTAGATAGCGCTTTGACATACATCTAGCTAGACCGAAAATAAAAATTAATCCATTTAAAGAAGGAGAAAGGGAAAACTCAGACTACTACTCTTCATAAAAAATAAAAATCAACCGGATCTCATCCTCATGCAACAAGATAAAAATTAACAATTCATTTTAATTAAAATCACACGAAATTGAACTTAAATAATCCATATGAGTATTAAATTAATTATAAATTTATGTTTGATAATTAAAAAAAAAAATCGAACCAAAATTTAAATGTTTTCCCAACCTAAAACAAATTACATTTTGAATATCAGTGAAACTGGCTTTATCAGATAGATAATTTTATGCCATTAATGCTTGAATATGATTTCGGCCATGTGGCCGCCGAATTGCGGCCGTATCTCCCTAATAAATCGCCGAATGTTGTGTTTCAAGTGTTCGATCGTGACTTAACATATCCACAAAGAAAATAATCTAGTGGAGTTAGATTAGACGATCTCGGTGGCCAATTAACAGCACCATTACGTGAAATTAGTTTTTCATCATCAAATGTTTCTTTGAGTAAATTAATAGTAACCCGCGCTGTGCGGCCTATGGCGCCGTCCTGTTGGAATCACATATCAGCAAAATTTATGCCAGCCAATTGGGGTACAAGAAAATTAGAAATTATGTCTATACCGTTCGCCGTTGACTGTAACATTCCGCCCATCATCGTTTTTGAAGACATGTGGACCAATGATTTCGCCGGCCCATAAAGCGCACCAAACAGTGATTTTCTTCACTTCAAATCCGACAATTCTGTTTATAAACGTACTCATTCAACCAAAAGTGAGCTTCATTGCTGAACAAAATTTTGTTTGAAAAATCAACATCAGTAACTATTTGTGCTTCAGCCCATTGGCCGAATTGGCGGCGTGTGCGATGGCCCGATGGTTTTAATTCCTGCACAAGTTGAATCAAGTAAACCAAGATCCTTAGATACAATCTTCCATAAAGTGGATGAACACATCTCCAGTCGCTGAGAATAGCGTCGAATTGATTGATTTAAGTTTTCCTCAATGTTACGCTGTACAGCGTCTATCGCTTGTTCGCTACGCACTGTCTGACGTCTTACTGGATGCGTATTATCATTTAGAGTATACGTGGTGCGAAAACGATCCATAGTTAACCGAATTGGTTCTGATGGTCGTAAAATGGACGTAATGCACAATGAGTTTTGTGAACAGAACCATTATTTTGATAAAAAAATTCAACAATTTGCAAGCAAATATCGGCTGTCAAACAAAATAGTGTTGTCAACTTAAAGATGTGAGCCTCTGAAAAACACCCTTTATAAATTAATGTAAATTAAAAATTCTAAATTGAGATTAAAATGAAATAACAATAATAATATGCAAATTAAATTTGAAACGAAAGTAAAAATAAATTATTAATAAATTAAAATTAAGCATGCATTTGGGTAGTACATCTGATCCTCCGTAGTCTACAAACAGTTGGTACGTCGCAGATTCATAAGGCCGTATCCAGTAAGGCTGTATGGTACTAAAATTGTCAGAAACGATGTGCATTAAAATTCAAATCTTGAACACAAAAAATTGACCTAATTAGTTCTTTAGAATGAAGTTAAATATATAATGATGGTTAGGTTTCAAAGTTGATATGGAAATTACGGTAGAGGTAAAAAACACTCAAATTTTATATGTGGATTATTCTAATGGTTTGAACAGAATGGCCAACAAAAATCATCTAAATTCTAAATTTAACCAATATTTCAAATTTCCTCAAGCTAGAACGTTAAAATTGTCATTACATCTGAATTCAGAGACAGAAATAATGGAATTCAATACAATTTTTTGTTTTAATTTTTGCAATCTGTTCTGAGGCCGAAACTCAACTCTTTCGCGGTTCGCTTTTCACGTTCTACCGTGCACAGTAGCAAATTCGGGGACGTACAGTTATAGGTCCGATTTACGTAGAACCATCTGCATATTGCATAGCTGCCTGCCGCTCTCTAGTACTGGCATAGAAGATCGGCCGGTCAAATCAACAGTTTCGTCATCAAATATTGAAATCCGAAGAATTTATCTAACCTCACTTTACCTCAGATATACACTTAATTTGGGTGAAGTTTGAGTAGTGTGTTTGCTTAGGATAGAAAATCAAAACCTAAAATAGATCAAATACTGATCACCAATTAAATTTGACTAGATTTTAAGTATACGTGTCTATCGACCAAATAATCCAGTGGTTAAAGCTGTGGTATTTATCTTACGGGGTTGAAATCTGAAAGAGCTAGACCCTTCTCGAAGACTTAATTCAATTTCTGGTAAGCATTTTGAGTAAAACGATCAGGTAATTTTGAAAATGAATTTGACACTCGGATTCATCGTCAAATTTGTTTTAATTTTGGAAAATACTAGGCAACATTTTAACTTCCCTTAAAGCTGTATGGTACTCAGAAAACAAATTTCATTTTGGTTTCGATATTTAAATGCCCAAATAATGTATCCATACTGGTTTGTTTGTGTTAACAAAAGACCCAAACAAGTTTTTTCTATGATGATCTGATTTAATTCAACTAAATTTATAGGCACATCTGAATCGTGGATGTTAAGATAAACGAAATAACTTTTAATTTCAATAGAGTCCAAAACAAGAATACCCTAAAACCTATACGAGAAGCCTATAATAGTTTGATGGTTTAAAAACTTATCGAAATTGTTTAACCGCAACTTAAACTACTACATGTTCACTAATATTAAGTTAGCCAATATTTGAACTAAGGAAGTATTATTAAAGAGGCCAAACTAAAGTGTCCCAGTTTTGAGCAAATATAGCTGAATAGCTAACTTCAATATAAATAACCCTTTACTGCAAAGTACTTTAAATAGTTTAAATTTCACCACATCGGCTTATTTCTGAACTCAGCTTTTAAAATAAAAATTATCATTAAAATTTTAGTTGCTCAATTTTGACTAAATTTGAGATATTCGAATTTATAACAGACTCAACATTTAACTGTAGCCTTTTGCATAATATTTGAGGTAATATCGGTAAATCTTGAGTAACTAATATTATGATTTCATGAAATCGTTGCTTAATATGAACTTTGAGCAAATATTAGCTTAATATTTCGACTGTACGATCATAATAAAATTAAGTGTATTATCTTTTAACTGTAGCGCATTATGCCAAGTACTAGTTTTGAACAAATATGAGATCGCTGTTATCAATTGGATGTAAATGTTAATCCAATAGGAAGTTACTGAAATTCCAAATTATCACAAGCAAACCAAGGTAAAGTTAAAATATGATTTAAAATATACTGATCTTGAGAATATACAGGCCCATCCTTCATATCTGGAAAATAAATATTTGACTCCAAATCAAGTTATATTTAAACTAAATTTAATTTTTTTTTTGGAAAAGTTTGCTGAAAATTTGGATTACTGATATCCTATGAATCTAAATCGTGATTCATTATGTGTTTTGAGGGAATATCAAATCGTTATTACAGGGAATATAACGGGTGTTTTTTTAGGAGGTTTGTTTTTCCGATAGATGTCGTTTTATTTTATGACAGTTGTTTTGACAGCTCAAAGTGGCATTTCTACTCAGTATTGTTTGGCAAATCATTATGAATAGGTTAACTCCAGAACAACGTTTTCAAATCGTGGAAATTTATTTTCAAAATCAGTGTTCAATTAAAAATGTTTATAGAGCACTTCGTGAATTTTATGGTGCACATAATCGTCCGTCAGAGACCACCATAAAGAACGTAATTACCAAATTTCGGTCTACATTCACTCTTTTGGATGCCAAGCCACCGACAAGAATGAGAAGAGTTCGTACAGAAGAAAATATTGCTGTCGTTGAGGCCAGTGTCGAAGAAAACGACAATTTATCGATTCGTCGTCGTGCTCAGCAAATTGGACTTTGTCCATCGACTTTATGGAAAATTTTACGTAAAGATTTGGGTTTGGTGCCATACAAAATTCAATTGGTGCAAGAATTAAAGCCACACGACCATCGTTTGCGCCGTGAATTCAGTGATTGGTCGTTAAATCAATTGAACGAAGATCCATTTTTTTACCGTAAAATTCTCTTCAGTGATGAGGCGCATTTTTGGTTAAATGGATACGTCAACAAACAAAATTGTCGCATTTGGAGCAAAGATAATCCACACGCCGTTCTAGAATTACCAATGCATCCTGATAAATGTACTGTTTGGTGCGGTCTATGGGCTGGTGGGATCATCGGTCCATATTTCTTTAAAAATGAGGAAGGACGACGCGTTACCGTGAATGGAAATCGATACAGAACCATGTTAAATGAGTTTTTGTTGTCAAATCTTGAAGATATGGATATGAATGAAATGTGGTTTCAACAAGATGGTGCCACTTGCCATACAGCACGTGAAACAATCGACTTATTGAAAGAAACTTTCAACGACAACATTATTTCGAGAAATGGTCCGGTGAATTGGCCTCCGCGTTCGTGCGATTTGACGCCACTCGATTACTTTTTGTGGGGATACGTGAAGTCATTGGTTTATGTGGATAAACCTCAATCGATTGACGCTTTGGAAACCAATATTCAACGTGTCATTGCTGACATACGCCCTCAAATGCTTGAAAAAGTGCTGGAAAATTGGACCTCCAGAATGACATTTGTGAAAAATAGTCGTGGTAGCCATATGCCAGAAATTGTGTTTAAATGTTAAATGCCAAAAAATTATCTACCAAATAAAAAAAAATTTTGGTCATTTCATAATTTTATATGTGTTTTATTCAAAAAAAAAATCGGCAACCTCTTAAAAAAACACCCTTTAGTTGAATGTCTTCTAAAATATTTATATCCCTTAAATTTCGCTTTGCACTACAAAATACTGCTACTGCTATAAATCATTGCTCAATATACATTTAAAGCAAATATTTTTTAAATATTTAATAACAAACAGTTTTGAGCAAAATATCAAACAATAATGGTGGGTTAAATATAATATGAATCTAGACCGCTACTAAGTAAAAGTTGGGTTTGGGTCTAACTTAATGCCTTACTAAAACCTCAAACGTGATGAAAATGGAAACCAAATAATTATTAATCAAACTGAATTAAACTTGTAAACTTCCACTTTGCCCATGCTAACCGAATTTTATGTTAATTTGAAACATTGTTTTTTTGACACACACAAATCAATTTTTTCAATATGAAAAAATTTTGCAAACAAGTGTTAAGGAATTTATATTCGAAGCATTAATACACGATTATCAAGCTTGGTATTGAAATGACTTAGAAAATAAACGTGCCGGGATATATCCAGTCATTCGTTACAATAAACTGATGCTTCTGATTCGGAATACAATGTAAGCCTAACTGATATCTTGAAAGAATTGAAGAAAATGACTAAAAATTGGCTACACTAGATGAGCTTCGTTCCATCGTTAACAGTTTAAAATTGGAAAATAGTGCCTTGATAAATCGCATTAGTAAGCCACAAGAACTAGTTGGCATACAAAACACTAAATTACATGCCCAGGACGCTCAATTGGATAAACCAAACCAAATTCAATGTGCTGCTTGCATAACAATAGCTCGATCACCAATGAAGCACGATAATATTAAAGCTGTCATTGTTAATACACTTTCTAAATTGGAGCTATCATTTGTGTCAGATTTCATCGAAGCTATAGAGCCGGTTCACAGAACATTCCCTGCGCATCAAATTAAAAGACAATCAATTATGAACGTGACAAACTAAAAACTAGAACTATTAAAGACAATATTCTTTTAAAAATGCGTAAATATAAAACACTAAACTCTACGGATCTGGATGTCTTTCTTCCGCAAAACCATCCCAAGCAGCGAATTTATATTATGCAGCAACTAACGAAGTACCAAGCGCCGCTCTACCGTGAAGCTAAAAATATATAGTCAAATTATAATTACAAATATCTATGGTGCAAATCTGGTCAAATATATTTATGTAAATCAGCAGAAAGTGATGTTCATCGTATTCATTCTATGAATGATATTTTTCTCATACGCAACAATGAGCACCCGATTGAAGATTTACAAAGAGGTTAAGGAGTTGCCGGTGCATCTAAAATTAAAAATAATGTTAAGTACACTTAAGTAGTGTTCACTTTTAAAATTGTTTTCTCGTTAGAAAAACTGCTTATTGTTGTTTATATAAATTTGACAGCTTTTGTTTACATTTCGTATTTATATTTTACTGTCAACGCCAGCGCAGTTGAGGTGTTCCTCACGACGAACACCGGCTGGTTGTTGTTGGAACACTTTATTAACCATACTTGTTGTGGAGACCTTGCAACGTGGTATCTAACTCTGCCCAGGCATCTAACTGATTCATACGAATCCGATATTATTTTTGCACAACTTTAATTAGACCAAAAATGTAACGAATAACCTTCCTTTCAAATGTAGATATAGCATAGTCGTTACGAGTTCACGAACCAGCTCTGGCTTCCGAAAGCGTCGGTTTCTTCGTCTACCATAAGGATACGACTATTGGAAAATCGAATATTTTTAAAGTTTCATCTCTCTTGGTCCATATTAGACTGTGATTCTCATTTTGTGCAGCAGTTTTCATTTCTTCCTTGTTCGAGATTCAACTCCGGCACTTTTCTATTTTTTAAATCCCCTCCAATTTAGTACCATTTAATTTTTATTGTAAATGTTACACCAACGACTGGATGTTTGTCATAAAATGCAACGTTGCCAATCTTGACTGTTTTAGTACAAGAATTATAATTATTAATTCTCAATTTCAAATCAACCCTAAATATTAATCTACATGTACAGTGCCGAGCTATTATATTAAAATTATTCGGTTCTCAGGAAATCTCATTCAAATATATTTAATATACGAGTACATATTATCCCTCTTTTAAGATACTGGCACGATTTATATTTAATTATAAAAATTATACAATAAACTTATTTATCATTCATTTTAGAATAATTATTTCAAATTTTATCTAGTTGCCTTTACTTAAATATTACTTTCCAGCAGGAAAGCCATTGACGACACACTAATTACTAATTTACGTTTGTTACCAGTCTGAGATGAATCGTTTATGACAAGTCTAATACGAGGTGACAAGTCATAGACGAGTCGAATGTGTCATGTCTGAGATTAATTGTATGTGATATATCCCCAGCAAACGTAGAAGAAGTTCCAGAACTAGTGCAAAAGTAGTGATAAAAGTATTTGTTTCCTTGTGAAAAAGGATGGGCGTCGGGAAAAATTCATCAGTTTTATAAAAAAATTTTAGTAAACATTCGAAATTTTTGCGAATTCTAAATTATTTAGGATATTTTAATGGATGGATATTTTAAGGGATATTTGAATGCAATCCGGTAGTTAATCTGTTTTTTTTTTTTTTGTTGCTATTTCGAGTTCGCCCAATTCAACGGTTAAATACTAATGAATTTTAGAGTTCAAATAACTTTGGTTTCAGGAAATTCTACTGTAAGTTGCGGAGTTGCAGAATGATTAAATTAATAAATGTTTCAATTATTTAGGAAGCCGGAAAATATGAATTTAGAATTAAATTTCAGGAAATTTACAGATGCTTGTCATTGTAATTGCTGATTGTGTAGTTTAGAATTGTGTTGTCATTTTATTACTAACAACTTTACATAGGTGTCTGTAACGGGTCGAGTCAACCAATTTTGGTTAGGAAGCCGAAAAGTATTAATAGAATTAAATTTCAGGAAAATTCCAGATGCATGTGAAATAATAATATTTTTTCTTAGGTTGCCGTTTTAAAGAAGCAATTGTTGAAGACCAATACCATCGTTATCCATTAACCTATTAAGCCTTTATCCTTCATCTAGTAGATTAGAATTGTGTTGTCTTTGTGTTACTAACTATCGGCTATACCTAGGTGTCTGTAACCGGGCCGATTCTGTCCCACTTAACTAACCTATCCAATCCTTCGGTTTTGTTATGTGTAAAAAAGGGTGTACGGTGGACCCGGCGTCATCCGGGAACTCAAGCCTAAGAACTTGGTCGTACATTCAAAATCAATCAATCAATCAATCAATTTCGTATTTATATTTTACTGTCGATAATGCACTTCATAAAAAATTGCGATCATTCCATATATAGTATTTTAGTGTACTACTCAACCATCCAATTAGTTGGCGTATCCTTCTTATACTCGTACGGTGTATCGATTCATTTCCTTATTGCATTTGTTATTATAAGACCAAAATTTGCTTGGACTATGTTTATGGCTGGCCGTTATCTTAGAGTAGCACATCAAAATATTCGTAGTTTAAGAGAGAATTTCGATACTTTTGACGTTTATTTGGAAAGTCTGAAAACACTGTTCGATTTGCTTTTTGTTTCAGAAATTTTGATATACTCGCATGAAAGTCGTGGGTATTTTTGCCTCATTATAACTTCAAGGCTTGCTGTAACAATATGTAATTACCGTTCTGGTGGTGTTGGTGTTTTTATTCATTACAGTTTAGTCATTTCATCAATAAAATGCTTAAACTGGTCATCAGCTGATATTATTATTGTGGATCTTTTAATAGATAAAATAATTTGGACGTTCGTGTTTGCATCTACCACTTTTACAACGTGCTTCCATAACTTCATTCTGTAATGACCTCGATATACGAGTACTTATGTAATCTAGTAACAAGAATAACATTATAATATTAGGCGATATTAATATCCATTTAATAAATCTTACGGATATCAAACAATAAAATTTAATAAAAGTTACGCATATCAAACAACACTAGCGGCTCACGGTTTCCTTGGTTTAACCCATTGACACATGAAGCCGGCGAATCGCCGGTCAACTATATTATGGTATTAAAGCACTAAGCCGGCGAAACGCCGGTTTGTCTTTGCGTAATCATTTTATGCATAAACAATCATTGACAACAACTTTATTCATGTAAATATCGTTGATAAAATAATTACGAATTATATTTTGATGGAAAAATATAATTACTAAAGTTTTTTACGTATTATTTTTAACTTGTATTTTGACAACCAACAGTGTTTCCTAAATGACCGCCAGCAGTAGTAAACGATCTCGTTGCGTTCGTAATATTCGAAATTGAAGAATGTGCTAGTGATTCAAGTGATTTTACATCTTCGAAAAACGGTTTGGAGTGTTCAAATAGTGAATCTGAAGTGTCATTGCGAGTTACCTAGCAAAAAAAGCAAAAATGAGGAATGGATTTGGGATACAGACTCAGTTCAGATATCCAAAATTCCTTTCACTGGCAGAACTAAATTTAGGACGAAATCCTACGCCGTACGACATCTATAAAATAATTTTTGGCGACGATTTTTTCTAAATGATTGCAGATGAAACTAACAGATTTGCAAAGCAAAAGCACGCAACAAAACCTTATGACAAGTGGTTTGATGTATCTGCAAATGAAATAAAAGCATTTTTTGCGATCCAAAGTCAGGTGAAGAAGAATACATTAAGGTCATATTGGAGTGAAAGAAAATCGAAAGACATACATTTTTTTAGAACAATAATGCCATTCAAGCGATTTGAAAAAATTATTTCAAATTTGCATTTTGCAGACAATGCTCTGTTAGATAAAAGTGTTAAATTATTTAAAATTCGTCCAATAAGAAATTATTTGAAAAATAAATTCACGACATATTGACCCAATGAGGAATTTTCTATCGACGAATCATGATGATCATGTTTCGCGGACGCCACAGTTATGTCCAATTCAATAAATCAAAAAAAGCAAGATTTGGCATACACATTTACAAAATCTGCGAATTTAGTTCGGGATATTGCCTAGTTTTTGAAATATATACAGGTAAAAAAACAGAAACATCTTTACCAGCTAGTGAAGAAATCGTGTATAAGCTGATGGAGTCATATATATACTTCAGATGGGTACACAGTGTTCCTAGACAACTGGTATTCATCTCCAGTTTTATATCATAATTTGAAAAATAAGAAAGTAAATTGCGGTGGGAACAGTTCGTTGCATGAGGAAAAATATGTCACCAACGTCCAGAATAAACGCAAAAAACAAATTGAAACGATTAGATGCCCAAATTTTGTTTCTCCATGACATAGCTGCAATAAGATGGATTGACAAAAAACCCATTCATATGCTGTCAACCATGCATTGAAATATTTCTATGACGGATATGGGTAAAAATGACTACAAAACTGGGAATCCTATTCTAAAACCCAAGGCAGTCATCGATTATAATCGTGGGATGGGTGGAATCGACAGAAATGACTAAATGACATGGCCTTATATAATACCTATGCATTACATAAAAATATGTCTAATGTGCAAAGGTTGACATATAGTGCAATATGTCAACAAAAGCATATTAGAGAATATTACGCTACCACCATACAAGAGGCGAAGAAGGGCATCTGGAGAAGCATGCTCTTTACAGGCTGTACAATGTGCACATTTCCATAGACAAATTCCTCCAAATCCTGTCAAACAAAACCCGCCCAGACTTTGTAAAATGTGTTCATGGTGGCTCTCCACATGTCGGAATGTTTCAAAAATACCATACCCTTTCAGACTAGGATTTCAGACAAGGTGTCAAAGAGAAAGATGCTCAGTATGCTTTGACATTTCATAATGAATAGACTTACTAACGAGCAACGCTTGCAAATAATTGAATTATATTACAAAAATCAGTGTTCGGTTCGAAAAGTGTTTCGCGATTTACGTCCGATTTATGGTCTACATAATCGACCAAGTGAGCAAACAATTAATGCGATTGTGACCAAGTTTCGCACTCAGTTTACTTTATTGGACATTAAACCAACCACACGAATGCGTACAGTGCGTACAGAAGAGAATATTGCGTCTGTTTCTGAGAGTGTTGCTGAAGACCGTGAAATGTCGATTCGTCGCCGTTCGCAGCAATTGGGTTTGTGTTATTCGACGACATGGAAGATTTTACGCAAAGATCTTGGTGTAAAACCGTATAAAATACAGCTCCTGCAAGAACTGAAGCCGAACGATCTGCCACAACGTCGAATTTTCAGTGAATGGGCCCTAGAAAAGTTGGCAGAAAATCCGCTTTTTTATCGACAAATTTTGTTCAGCGATGAGGCTCATTTCTGGTTGAATGGCTACGTAAATAAGCAAAATTGCCGCATTTGGAGTGAAGAGCAACCAGAAGCCGTTCAAGAACTGCCCATGCATCCCGAAAAATGCACTGTTTGGTGTGGTTTGTACGCTGGTGGAATCATTGGACCGTATTTTTTTAAAGATGCTGTTGGACGCAACGTTACGGTGAATGGCGATCGCTATCGTTCGATGCTAACAAACTTTTTGTTGCCAAAAATGGAAGAACTGAACTTAGTTGACATGTGGTTTCAACAAGATGGCGCTACATGCCACACAGCTCGCGATTCTATGGCCATTTTGAGGGAAAACTTCGGAGAACAATTCATCTCAAGAAATGGCCCGGTAAGTTGGGCACCAAGATCATGCGATTTGACGCCTTTAGACTATTTTTTGTGGGGCTACGTCAAGTCTAAAGTCTACAGAAATAAGCCAGCAACTATTCCAGTTTTGGAAGACAACATTTCCGAAGAAATTCGGGCTATTCCGGCCGAAATGCTCGAAAAAGTTGCCCAAAATTGGACTTTCCGAATGGACCACCTAAGACGCAGCCGTGGTCAACATTTAAATGAAATTATCTTCAAAAAGTAAATGTCATGGACCAATCTAACGTTTCAAATAAAGAACCGATGAGATTTTGCAAATTTTATGCGTTTTTTTTTAAAAAAAAGTTCTCAAGCTCTTAAAAAATCACCCGTTATTTGTTAAATCGATAAAGAATTATGCGTTCGAAGTTGTTAACCTACCTTTGGGTATTACCAATCACAACTTAATTAAATTAAAAATAGCCAGCTCTACTTGTAGCAAGATTACATTAGGCAGTAAAGCCGATTATCCTAGAGTAAATTATGATATCCTTAAAAATTATTTGCTATTCGAAACTTGGGATTCAGCTTATTGCGAAGTTGACTGCAACTTAGCCTTCGAAAAGTTTTTTAACGTACTTAAATCGCGTATCGCTTCTTCTACGCTTCTTATACAGTAGCCATTGACAACACTAGAAAACTCAAGCCATGGATGAACTCACATCTTTTACGTCGAATAAAAAAGCTTCACAAGTTTTCGAAGAAAATAAAGTGTAATCCATTCAATGGTAGGCTACAAAAATTCGTTAAAAAATTGTCTAATAATGTGAAGAGCAGTGTCAAGGCTACAAAGAATAATTATTACAAAAATAAATTTTCGTCAGTAGGCAATAACTCTAAGAAAACTTGGAAACTTGGTTGTTTCTGGTTCGTTAGCCATTTCCAATGAATTTAATAACTTTTTATAAACGTTACATCCGGCACATTCTCAATGTTTAACAATACTGCATTATCCACCGATCTCCGTGAATTCTCAAGATATACATACAACGGGTTCTTCCAATGGTTATATGACATCTTGCGTTTTTAAACCAATACAATCGGTTGAACTTATATACGAAATTAAAAAATTAAAAAACAAACCATCCAAAGGTATTGATGAGATTGACAATTTTTTAGTGAAATCAAGACGTCGACATTCCACTACATTCAAAACTAGTTTCGTTTGACGTTGTCAGCCTTTTCACTTCAATTCCAATTAAAACTTTATCTCAAATAGTTTGTAATTACTTAGATAGGGATGTTGTAGATGAGGGCCTACGTCGTGAACTGAAGTTGGTCTTTGAGACTTGTATTAAACAAAATTATTTCTTGATAATACATATTTCAAATTCGCTGATGGTCTACCCATGGGCTCCCCTCTGTCACCTTTGTTAGCTGAAATTTTCGTGAATTTCTTCGAACAAACGATTTTATCAAACAACAATCCTTATTTTCGTCATATAATTTTTTGGTATAGATATGTTGATGACATACTATGTCTATGGAATGGAACTGATAGACTGTTAAACTCATTCCTTACTTGGTTAAATTCTCAGTATCCCACCATTGATTTTACGCTGTAAAGGGAAGAAAATAAATGTATTAATTTTCTAGATATAACAATAACCAGGATTAATTCTTCTTTAGGCTTCAAAATTTATCGGAAACCTACGTGTACAGACGCTATTATCCCTAGTTCTTCAAACCATCTCCATTATATTAAAATGTCAGCTTTCCACTCACTTATAGATAGACTAATAAACATCCCTTTGACAAATTCAAATTACGACATAGGCTTAATATAATTCTACAAATAGCAACGAATAACGGATATGCAACTAAGACTATATTAAAGTTATTAAATAAAATGCTAAAGCGCAAAGCTCTAACGGGTATTTATCCACCGGATAATCCAACGAAGGAAAATTGGCGTCGCTTAGAGTATCTAGGAAAAACTAGCCAACGGATTAGCAACATCGTGACCGATTATACCAATTTTAGTTTTGCTTTTTATAATAATAACACAATAAAGAAAATGGTTTTTAACAATAAACCTAGAGTTGATCGCCTTTCCAAGCCTGGTGTTTATAGGATTAATTGCAATGATTGTAGTTTCTCATATATTGGACAGACTGGGCGCAATTTTGGAGTTAGAGCTAAAGAACATTTATCTGGTTGCAATCAATCAACGTTCCATAATCATTTAACTTTAGAAAATCATACAACTAGTTTAAGCAATTTAGACATATTACCTTACCTTAGAATCTTACGAAATTCGAAAATCCATATTCCTTAACCAAGATATCCTTAACGAACAGAGAGAAATCCGTTTCTCACCAATTACAGATCCCGCCCTGTTTTATTCTCACGCTCTTACTAATATGACTAATACGTCGGGTAATTAAATGCACTTCAATATACCTTGAATTTTGTTACTTAACCGATAACTAATCGCTTACCTGCTATACCCCCCCCCCCTTTTATTAGTAATTTTTCCGTGTAAATAAACAGATGGTTGGAACGATCAATAGATTAATTTTTATTGCCTATTTTTTGTCCCTCCTTCTTTTATTTTATTTTGCTTATTTCTACTATATATAACTAAATTTTTATTTTTACCAATCAGTAGATACTCCTGATGATCTAACAAGTCGAAATTAATCGAGTAATTTTTTACACATTTTGAAAAAAAAAAAAAAAAAAAGTTTTGTGCGAAATAATAAACAAGTGTTTTAATGTGTTTATTAAGTATAAGCCCATAGCTATGGGACTTATAGTTAATATCGACTTTTATGGACTTTTTCCGAAACTATTTGAAAAAATGTTGAAGCGTGGACTACTCAATTATCTCGATAAGATTAATTAACTAAACGAGAAACAATTCGGTTTCACAGCGAGGAAATCTACTAACGAAGAATTGTTTTACTTTCTTAAGTAATATATATTTGACTATAAACAAGTCCCAAAAGCCTATTGCTTTATTTCGAAATATATCTAAAGCATTCGATAGTGTGGATCACGACATTTTGCTTACGAAATTGAAGTTCATAGGGGCGAGAAGCCTTAAAAATCGTCGTCAATCGATTAAAGTGGAAGGCTCTATCAGTGACCCAGGTAACTTCTTCTGCTATTTCTTATTTACATTAATTCCATTCTCGATATCGATCTGTTGGGTCACACCACAACGTTCACCGACGACTTGGCGTTGAGTTATCCATTTGATTGTAATTCATCAGAATCTCAACTTGCATTGCAAAGTGATTTATCAAGACTCGTAAATGGTTCTATTACCATCGGTTGGCTGTAAGCGATAAATCTAGAGTTATGAATTTTATACGACCTAACGTCGGAATTGTTCTAAATACATTGACGTTTCATAGCTACTTATGCAATGGAAATCCCTGCTCTCCACAGTGCTTTCAACTTCTAGGTGTGAATGAGTTTCAATACGTAGGCCTAATTGTTGACTCGCAGTTAAATTGGGATTCTCACCTTTATAAACCCAAGAAAAGCGTTATCGCTACTGTTTGTAAATTTTACAATCTGAATCCGTTCTGCTCTCAAGCCACATTAAGAAAACTAACATGCCCTGTTTGAATCGATAATTATGTATGACATCTCTAGTTGGGGTGGGATTTATTTTTCACATATTGAAGATCTCTATATTACACAGAAACGGATTTTTAAATTAATTTATAACCGTTCTGTAAGGACCAGCGCAGTTATAGCTTTCACGATCGTGTACTACATACTTACAACATGAGAAATCCAAACATCTTTGGTACCTTATTGGTTTCATATGTTACCAAAGCATTTAAGACTTCTCACAATAGAGCGCAAACACCAATTCGAACGTGAATCACAAATTTGGCTGTCTAATATAAATTTTATTGAGCAATATTTTTAACTACAGCTCTGCATATTTTTCTTTTTTTAAAATATGATTTAAGCAAGTTCCAATATTAATGTTTTAATAATTGTCAATAACTCCTTTTCTTTTGTTTAGCAATAGATACTAGAGAATAGGATTTAATTTGTATTACTTGCTTCAATTTAATTGTGCTCCAACACAGGTATTTCCTTACCTAGGGACTTTACTTTATTTCTACCTATGTATTTTATTGTATTTTGTAACCTTACGTTTATAATTTTGAATGAAACAAAGATAATAATAATAATAATATTTATATGACAGCCGTAAAACATAACCTAAAATATTTTTGTCTAGTTTTTTTGTTGTGGCGTGTATTTCTCAAAAAATAAAATTATAATTAAAATTTCAACAAATAAACAAAAACATACAGTGTCTATAAATTGGACTTATAACGAAGGTAAAGCGTTGATTAGTGTGTATGGCAGAAGGGATAGTTTAAAACAAGAAACAAAACATATTACTGGGAAAATGTTTTAACAGATTTGGAGATACTAAATGTTTTGGTAAACAATTTTCTGTCAATAAAAATCTAGTCGTCACATCAATTTAAGTCTGTTACTTGTATTAGGTTTCAACTACCAAATTTTTATATATGGAGGAGCTGCAACACTTATTTCATAACAATCCAATTATGAGTTCACTCCATTCAGTTTCTGTTGTCATGGAAAGTCAACCGGAACCGGCCACTATGATACCTACAGCAAGTAGTCATCTAGAAAGTACCGAATCATTTTCTAGGTTTAAAAAAACAATGAATAAGAAGAGGCAGCAGCAGAAAACAATACAAGCAGCTCCGACACAATTGGTAATAAAGTTTAAATTTGAGCTTCGAAAAATTTCAGTTTTCGAAATTGACCCTTCAATACCCCAAAAGCATTTACAATTGAACTTTAGCTGTTTTCGTTCAAATTCCCAAAATCATTAAAGAATGGCACTGTGTAGCTACATAATGATTCACAAAGCCATCTTTTGATTTTTTTTAAGCTAAAATACCTACCGTAAATTTTATGCGTGACAGCTTTTCTACACCACTGTTTGAGAGTATGAGTAGATGTTAGTAGATTCCATACCAGTACTAGTGAGTAGTTTACTTACGCCAATGGAACACGACAAAAATGAAATTTGTTTTCTGAGTATCATACAGCCTTAATGAACCTAGTATTCTGACAACTAACAATGAACGTATTATTTTTGTTTTGTTTTCGGTTTTCTCCGATATGCTGTTTTCGTAGATTCGTAAAAGAATAATAACATTGTGTATATGCGGAGGAGATGACCTAGACTTGGTTTTGACCGATATTTGTTTTCTCCTTTTAAACTTTAAATGGTCGTAGTGAAATACGAGAGCACAATTTGATTCAAAATTCTCCGTTCTCAATGAAACGACGAATGTATAGAATTTTATATTGTTTTGAATTCCGGAATGGGATAATGTGTAATACACAGGTAAATGACTTACATACGATCAGCTGTATCACTCACTGCCTACGCATTTTATTTTTATACACCTTCCACAATAGTTTATCTATGAATATTTTTTTTCCAGATTCGATGACAGTTCAGTCACTTTACCGGCTGACCGGTTAAACAAAATAGCGACCTTGTACTTCACAAAAATCTCGACCTACAATCCCAGTAGAATGAACGTTATTTTTAAATTTGAGTTTTTGGCTCATAGATGGAAAATTTGTACGCATCTCAACAATCAGTTTCGAACGGATGAGATTAATTGATTATAAAAAATCAGTCTTCTCATCAGGTCGCGACGACTGATGTTGTATTACTTACATTGAAATATTGTCTATATATAGAATAATACCATGTACTTGTAGTACTAGCGAATTACCGCTTCAAGTGGCCCGGAATTTTACCGCATCCGCCGTATTTTCCGGACATTTATCCGTTTGATTACTGGTTGTTCCGATGGATGCAACACGATTTGGCACGTCACCGGTTCAAACTTGGATCGCCTCAAAAGAAGAAACGTTTTTCCGAGATGGGATTCGAAAATTTCCTGAGAGGTGGGAAAAAGTTTTAAGCAGCGATGCGTATTTAGATCAAAATTCCAATAATTCTCTTTATTAATTTTTTAGCTTTCGGAACCTTTTCGGTTCCATTCTCAAAAGAATAATAAAACAGTTTTACAAAAAAAAATATTTTCTATACAAAATAAAAACGAAATCAAGGCTATCTAAAATGTAGCTAGTTTTCTGTAGATATCGGTAGCTACTAGAAAAAAACTATATTTTTTATTTTTGCTAGGCAACAAATTGTGACATCGTATCTACAGAAAAAACACCTTACAAAATAAAATTTGACTTTTAAAAACGTAAATTGAAAATAATTGGGCGCGTTCAGGGCCGCCAACTATGGTAACACTTTTTTATACGATTTTTTAAAATTTTGACAGCTCTTCAGTCTGATATTCCGCGTCACGAAACAATCATGTTTTCGCTTGAGGAGCGTTTCGAAATGTTGAAAACTTATTTTCAAAGTCAGTGTTGTGTAGTCGAAACCGTGTGAATTTTAGAAAGAAATGAAATATGGGTCGTGAAAGAGCGCCAAGCCGAACTACCGTAGTGAAATTGGTGAAGTGGACCGGTGTAATAATATTACAATAAAATTTGTAATTATATATTAAGATGCTGAATATTCAGTATTCGATTTGCTATGAAAATAGGCCACGCTGAGGCACGCCGACACTGAAAAAATATAACATGAACTAGGTGTTTCTGCAAAGATAATAACTGAAGTAAAGTATTTTAAGTACCTCCACAACAATCAGTACCATAATTATCCGTGAGCAAGCACATGCATGATTAAACTGAAGAAAATCCGACTCTGGGCACTGTGAACGCAAAAGGTACATTCCAATTTAGGTTAGCTGAGGCCCAATATATTTAAATTTATCAGCCAATTCTAACTTTAAACAATCACCAATACAAACTTCAAAACTACAAGTGTAATAAACAAAATCAGGAGTTAAATCAAGAAAAGGATTACCTTGCAGCTTAAAACACATAATTTTGGTTTTCTCACTGAGGATCATAAAATGACCATCAAATCAAGACCGTAAAAGTTTTAAATCATAATTTATATGATCTGATATATTAGAAGCGCTTTCGCTGCAATATAACATAGTAGTATCATCTGCAAAAGCAATAATTTTATTCGGTAAATGTTCAGAAATATTATTAATTTAATTTAAAAACAGTATGGGACCCAATACTGATCCTTGAGAAACACTATGCTTAAGGCTAAAACGATCGTTAAAACAATCACCAATTTTAACCTTATGTGCATAACATAGCAAGGATTCAAACCAATGGTGTACTAATTTTCTCAATACAATATTCCATGTCGAAAGCCTTTTTGATGTCAAAAAATACTGCAGCAACAAGTTTTCTACAGTGCAAACGAGTTTGTAGGGTAGGTTCATAGGTTTCAGTGGTTGCTTACTGCACACTTAGGCCAATTTTTAGGCCCATTGTGATACCACTCATTCACTCCACATCATTAACCCACCTACTTCACCTATACTAAAATCGTCGGCAATAATTTTAAATTGAGTTAGTGCGTCAGAATTATCGTCCATGATTTTAGTAATACAACTTGTATTATCCCTGCTAGATAATATTTCATTCACAAGGGCCCAGCTCTTCCTACTATCATTTCCACAAAAATTAAATTTCCGATTAGTTGCTTTTGTCGATTATCCATTTCTTAGACCGTTTTGATATATAAATCTTAAGGCTCTTGTTATTAGGATGCTTATTGGATTTCTTAACCCTTTTTTATTTAGCAAGTTACCAAATAGTTAGAAATCCAAGGTTTGATTTTAATCACCCAGCACCGGCTTATTTATTTGTGAGGTACAAGATAAAGGTTCTGAATTTATTGGTTGAACAAAGTTAATTAAACAAGTTGACGATCGAAATTTAAAATTAATTTGAATTATGCAGTGGTTAGTGATTGTTAAATTTAATTATTATACATTAATGAAAAGTCAATACAACTAGAAGAGTGTGGAGTACTTCGTGAAGGAGAATTTATAAGTGATTACAAACCAAACGAGGCCATTATATCAAAATATTCACATTTAAGTTTCCTAAAGTAGTTAATTAAATTTTTACCTTTATCTAGCAGATTTAAATTATTTTTAAATATATGAACACAAATCAGTCGAAAAATGTCGGTAAAAAGATTCAACTTAATAGCCAGTTGAGAAATAGCGGTTATGAGCTTTAGTGGTAACAACTGCAGTCAACTGAAAACTAATGCAAATTTAAATTATCAAGAAATTTACCAACTGTCGATAACGCATGCATTAAATAAACGACCCTCAATCCAAAAAATCAAAACTGTTGGTGAAGAGATTACTAGATAAAATTTGAAGGTTTTTCATGGAATCGCAGCTGTATTTTATTTCGATATGTAGTCTTTTCTCTACCATACACACCGGTACCTACAATACCGTTCGTCAATTAGTTCGATGAGGCGACGAAGTTAACCACAAAATAGTCGATAATAGAGATTGTGTCTTTGCATGTCGTGCATATTCAGCTGAGTTTGCCAGTTGGTCATTCATTGATCTATAATTTCTTAGTTTTGGGTAGTTGTTTTAATGATAAAATGGTTTGGGTTTGGCCAGATAGATGGTCATTATTCTTACTATCTCTCACTTCTCACCGTTTGAACTCGGGACCATTTTATCATCAAATAATCAGAAAATTTAGAAAACTCCCTCTCAAACTCCTCCGACATTTCCCAACCATAGTGCGATACAACTTCGGATAGTGATAAAGAGATTGATGACAAATTGGCAAAATCTTGTTGCCCCTCCCCCCTTCTATTAAACACGCGATTAAGCTTTTTCTTTATTTTGGCGACTTAGGTAACATGTTTATTTGGAACAAAACTACCGCACCAAGTCTTGGAGATGTCACAATGAAGCAATGTTAATGGTATTCGTATTTTGTTTTGTGTTGTTTTAACAGGTGGTGTTCAAAATTTTTGCTGCGTTTGCGTAAAAAGATCTGCTTTTTGACACAGACGTTACTAATTCTGCTGTTTTCGAACTTGTACTAAAATAACTATAATTTTGTTTTTTCTATGCATACAAATTTGGTTCAAATACCTCAACGAGACAAAAATTTGAAACAAAACGTAAGTGGAGATACAAATCGAAATTCCGAATATTTTTTTTGGTAAAGTTTACCTTATCAAAAGCTCATAGTCCTTGAGGTGTTTGATCAACTTTTGCTACGTTGGTTTTAGTAAACCGCAGTCTTAATGGAACACAATCGGTATGTGCATAAGTGCGTATGTAATAATCTGTAGCATTTTGGAGTAAAATTTTTTAACATCACATTTTATTGAAGCTAACAGTAAAACACAATATACTTGCAGAAAAAGCTCACCATTTCACTATTGTCCGTATTTTGTAGTGCTCGCCTAAATGAAATTTAAGTTCACTTAATTGATATACAATTATTATATTTTAGTATTAATATTTATTGGCGAAATGTAAATATTTATTTGTAAATTAATATTTTTTAAAGAACTGGATGAGCCAAATGTTTATGTTTCAGAATTGATATCACGTCCAGTTTGAATTCCTCTTCGTAATCTTACAAAAACACGAATATTTTTATCACACGCGTCATAATCCCAGAACCCCATCAAATGTGTCTGCAAAAAATGTTGTTTTAAAGACAGTTTGATTTTATTGACTATGTTTATGTTTCTATTACCTGCCCTTTATACATTTTAGTAAGAGCCTCACCGCCAATATTTTTTTCACCTGTGGTGCAATTATGATAAGCGCAATATTTGTTCTCCAAATTTTCATTCAGTTCCGTGCACATTACAGAAGAATTCGAAAAATCAAATTTGTTTATTTGTATTTTGTTGTATCGGTATCCATACTGATAACCAGATGTGTTTAACACACAATTATGCGTTTTGCATTTAGCTATGAAATCAACATATTTGGTCCGGTGCATAAAAGGTGCAATGAAAATTGATACTATGTTATTACCCGCACTTTCCATAGATTCTAAACCCAACGGTAATAATTTTTGAACACTTGACTGGTCCCAATTTACGTTTTTAGAGTAATGACTACCAGCAAATATGACCATAGCGTAATCTTCCGGAAATGATTCCACACAGTGCGCCGTCGTCAAAACAATATGTGGCTCAGTTAAAATTCCAGCACAATGATGCTCGTAAACGTGGAGAATACTTTGACTTTGTAAATTGTTCTTTTGAATACTAACCAACCACGGTGTAATTCCTCGAATAACGTCGATTGCGAAAATAAAATTATTTATTGTTAAACTGAACACTAAAGTCACTTTCCAAACGTGTGATACGTTCATGTTATCCGTGAATTTTGTTCAACTGCTTTAAACTGAATGTGGTTGAATTTAAAACATTATCTATTTAAATACGATTTTTATGTATTTATTTAACGGGAGTATTATGTGTATTTAACATAATGCATAAAATGTGTTTGTTCGTGTAGAAAAACCACAACCGACAAATATTGCAAAATAATTTGTTAGATAGCAGTTAGCAACCGGTGCTGAAGAATAGTAATTTAAATAATCACAAACTTTGGTTTTGTGCATTTTTTAGTCGAATAGCATTTTTTAAATATTTCGATAGACGATAATTTAAATAAAACAATTTTCAAGATTCGATCATCTTATCAGGCCGCCACAAACTATTTAAAGTAACCGTTTTAAAATGTGGTGCCAATCCCTGTCTCATTCTGTCAAAAGCACGAATATTTTTATGGCGCACATCGTAATCCTAACAACATAAAAGCCTGTATATATTTTTCCTCCATGCGTTTGAATTAGAGCCTCGCCACTCTCCTTTGGCTTGCCACATGTATACTAAGTGCAATATTTGTTCCTTGCACAATGCCGAAGAATTTGTAAAATCATAATCTATTATTTTTACATTATTGTCAATATACGAGTATGATAGTAGTTTGCAAACGGTTATAAAATCGACAGTTCTATGAATTTTTGGTGCAACGAAAATCGTGTGCTGCCAGTAAATATCGCCTCGTTTTAGAATTCTTTGTTAATGAAATTAAACATCGTACACTCTATAATACCAAATTTGGCTCGGCTAAAACCCCAATTAAATAACATTCTCAAAGGTGCCGCCATTATAACTTTGAAGAGCAACCACGCGGGTACACTGGTAACATACTGGCCCCAAGCAATAACTTGTTGATAATGTTAAACACAATACTGATTTTGAAAACACCATGTTCACGGTTTGTATGAGTCAAATCTAACTGTTACACGTAAAATCAGACTAATGAAAGAAACTAATTGTACAAAACAGCACTTATATACTAGCAAAACGTTGTACCTAATTAGGAATATTTGTTTTTGGGAATGTATTGGGGGTACAAATAAGTTTTGAGGGATTTACAAAAGATGGCGTAACTAGTACTAAATCGCATCGGGCCAGCCTATATGTATATTCATGTTAAAGCGTCATCATTTCCCTCTAAAAATCAGTATGTGTCATTTTGCTGAAGTGTCAACAACACATTTTTAGTGCTCTAACCATGTCAACCTTTGTGCCAACAAAACGCAATTTGTGGGAAGCGCTGCTGTTTTGTTTTAATTTGAAGACAATTAAAGCAGCTGATGGACATCCATTGCTGTGTGAAGCTTATGGGGAACATTCTCCATCAATAAAAACATGTTAGTACTGGTTCCACCGTTTTAAAAGTGACGATTTTGACACCAGTGACAAGGAACGCGAAGGGATACCAGTAAAATTTGAAGACACTGAGTTTGAGGCGTTATTGTACCAAGATTTATGCCAAACTCAAGACGAGCTCGCTGAAATTTTGGGAGTGATTCAACAAGCGATTTAAAGCCGTCTTAAGATCATGAATATGGTGCAAAACTAGGAAATTAGGTTTCGTATGTACTCTATCCAATCCGTGATGGGAGACGGAAAGTGGATGCACTACGACAACCCGAAGTGCAGAAAATCGTGGGGTAAGTCCGGTCATGCATTAACTTCAATCGTCAAACCGAATATTTATGGGAATAAGCTAATGCTGTGCATCTGGTGGGACCAGTTCGGAGTGATCTACTATGAGCTTCTCAAGCCTAACGAAACCATCACTGGAGAACGTTATCAACAACAATTGATGCAGACGTGCATTGAAGCTCAAATGCCCACAATATGTCAAAAGACATGACAATGTGACAATGTTTCAGCACGACCACGCTTGGCCATATATTGCAATAGTTGTCAAGGACATTTTGGAGGCACTTCAATGGGATGTCCTACCCCACCCATATAAGTCCTTCCGACTACCACTTGTTCCGGTTGATGACTCATGGCCTTGCCGAGCATCATTTCATTGTTTACGAAAAAGCCATAAATTAGGTCGATTCTTGGATCGCTTCAAAACACGAGGAATTTTTTCGAGGTGGAATCCGTATGATGCTTGAAAGAAGGGAAAAATGTAGCTATGGACAATACCTTGAATACAATACATTGTACCAATTTGTCTGAATAAAGATTCGAAGTTATAAAAAAACCTCAAAATTTATTTGTACCCCCAATACATATAACGATATGTTATCATAAAACCACAAAATTACAACATTTATGTTTCCACATTTTTTATGATAACTGCAAGAAGCGTATATTAGAAAACTTCCCATATAACCGGCTATATCGTTGGTTGGCTTTTATACCGACTGACAGCGACTTTGGATGGTTCCAACTTGAAGAATAACGACTCAAGTACGCTGACAACAACATGGTTGTTGACCCCTGTAAGGAAACCGTTGAATACTCCAAATTCGTAACAATATTTTATTTAAAGTAACGCGAAATGATAGGTAACGTGTTTACCAGGAAATGTGGGTATTAAGACTAGTCACCTCAAAATTTTACGGACCCAAAATGACAGTTTTTAATTGTTTATTTCGCCTCAAGTCACTTCTTGGCATCACCATCACCATCATACATCTAACCGACCCTTTAATACTTTTGTATTAAAGTATTTTCCAAAGCCATCACAAAAAACCATGTCTTTATATATGACTTTACCTCTTTACCTCTTTCCCTCTATACCTACCATGAGACGGCACCCAAATGGCCCTTGATTAGCTTGGAAATGGTCACGGGCTTGCACAGCACATAAGGCACAGCTATCCTCAGTGTACAGAATAATATTTCCACCAAAAAGAGTGAGGTTAAAATATCAATCGCGCAAAGTTTGTAACAATTCAGACACCAGATTGTTGAAATATAGAGACAATCATTTGTTTCTTAGAAGTGTTTCAAAATATTTCTATGCCGTAATAAAACAGAGGTTGTTCCACTGCACCCACCTACCTTAGCCTAAAGGCGGCGGAACAAGCCATTTCCAGGACGAAAGATTGCAGTGGAGAAACAAAATGGTCTGCATTACAAGAATTGAAATTGACGATATAGCACCTGTAATAACACTGCATGTTGTTGTTGTCTATTCAGTTTCACTTAACCAGAATTTGAAATTTAATTTAAATTCCACCACAGGCCTGCAAAAAACAAAAGTAGAATAGGAGTTTTAAATAAACATCAACGTTTTCGGAGTCAAGCCTCTCAATTTCCTAAACGCTCCTCTCTAGGTCTCTAGAAACGTTTACTATCTAAGTTAATACCAAGATGGTTGACGATGTGTAGTCTGATGATCAGTAATTATTCGTCTAGTAAAGACCAGTGAGCAGGTTTTGAATAAATTAAGGCGTAAACCATTCTCAAGACACCATAATTTTTTATTTCAATATCGGGGGCGTAGGAACTACATTCCCATCATTTTTAAAAATGGATTTGGTCCGCCAATTAAAGAATTGAAAACCGTGAATATGAAAACACAATCGCGCCGCATTCGCCGAACAAAGAAAATACGCCTCGGCAATCATCCTTCTCATATATGATCCTGCACAAGAGCAATGTCTAGAACAAATGACAAATCATACTTTCCCTCCCGATCTATACATTATAAAATTGTAAGAATGTTCCCAGTCAACATTTGAACAAATCTTTCTTCAGTTATGTGGGATAGGCGTACTTGACCGTATACCGGATGCCCAAAAATAACTAATAAATTACATAATGGAGTTTCTCGCGGATCAGTGGAATGATTTTGATAGGGCGAAATCCAATGAGAATTAAGCTGCTCGAGAACTTCTTGCTCATTTACGACAGCTCTTTATAAATACTACTACCAAACGGCGTAATATCTTACGAACTTGAACCGATGGTATGTCTTCCTCCCAGGTGAAACATATTTTAACAATAATTAAAAATCGATTAATATTTATAAAATCCGTGAAAACTGAGCCCTTCCAACATAATATAAGTGACCATCGATTAATATGTATAAGTTGTTCACTAAACCAAAATTTCCGAGATGCCAACCATCGTGGAGCTTACCAAAATAGCTTAGCGAGTTTATACGTTAAAGCTATTTCAGATGGGCCAATAGGCCTTGACCTGTCGAGCTCTAGAGTTTCGACGTAGTATAGCCACTTTTAAGAGTGCCGCCTCACTGCTGAAAATCACATCCACAAGATCCCGTTGCCCATTCTTCCTTAAAAATCACCGATTTTCGGAAATCCCTAAACATTTCATGCCTAAAAATTCTATCTCGACCTTGAAAGATAGTCAAATATTGAGGCTGGCTTCTCTATACGTATTTGAACAAATGTATAAGGTAAAGGGTGTTTTTTTAGAGGTTCGCTTTTTTTTTTAAGTTGGCAACACTGTGTTCTGTTTGACAACCGATTTGATAGCTGATATTTGCTTTGCCATTAGTTTAATTTGCCATTTCATAATGAATAGACTCACGCTACAGCAACGCTTGCAAATTGTTCAATTTGTTTATCAAAATAATGGTTCTGTTCGCCAAACTCATCGTGTATGACGTCCATTTTACGGTCGTCATAATCGTCCATCGGAGCGGGTAATTCGGTTAACTATGGATTGTTTTCGGACCACGTACACTCTAAATGATAATACGCATCCAGTAAGACGTCAAACAGTGCGTAACGAACAAGCGATAGACACTGTATCGACGTCGCCAATTCCGCCAATGGGCTGAATCACAAATTGTTATGGATGTTGATTTTCCAAACAAAATTTGTTCAGCGATATAGCTCACTTTTGGTTGAATGGATACGTTAATAAACATAATTGTCGGATTTGGAGTGAAGATAATCCACTAGCCTTCGCCGAAACACCATTACATCCAGAGAAAATCAATGTTTGGTGTGATGACTACATAATCGATGATAGGCGGAATGTTACAGTCAACGGTGAACGGTATAGAGACATGATTTCTAACTTTTTGTACCCCAATTGGCTGGCATAAATCTTGCTGATATGCGAAACAACAGGACGGTGTCACATGCCGCACAGCGCTGGAGGCAATTTATTTACTCAAAGAAACATTTGATGCTGAAAGACTAATTTCACGTAATGGTCCTGTTAATTGACTACCGAAATCGTGTGATCTAACTCCATTAGTTTATTTTCCTCGGGGATATGTTAAGTCACTTGTCTACGCCGTTAAACCAGAAACGATTGAACACTTGGAACGTTCGGTAGTTATTAGCGAGGTACAGCTGCAATTGCTGCAAAGAGTGATCTAAAATTGAACCTCCAGATTACGCCATGTACGCGCCAGCCGTGGCGGCCACATGACCGAAATCATATTCAAGCGTTAATGGCATAAAATTGTCTAGCCAATAAAGCTAGTTTCACTGATATTCAAAAAGTTTCTCTTTGTTCTATTTTAATTTAAAATTGTGAACCTCTAAAAAACTTCCTTTAGGTGTTATTTCGAATTTGTCTAATGGCAGTATTACCGAATTTAACAGGGTTTCCCGTATATAATTTTGTTTAAAGCCATGATTCTTGGTTTCGTACCTCAACGTAAGAATCAGGTGATCTTTAGGTCATAAATATTTGCTCCTTTTATAGCTACTTTCGGGGTACTGCAAGGCGGTCATCTTGGGCAGACGATATGAAAATTTGCCGACACATTTTTAGTTCCATTGATGTTAAACTATTACAGAATGATCTTAATTCATAGCTTGGCGTGCTTAAAATAATCTTGATCGTGAGTAAATGCCGATCCAATACATACTCTAGAAAACGCGCAAGTTTCATTAGTCGGGAGTATACCATCAACAGCGCTGTTGTAATTTGTGACCACGAACTTAACTTTGGAGATCACATCGTTTTTATTGTCAACAGACAAACTGTTCGCTTGAATTTGTCAAACGCTGGTCTAAAGCATTGTTGAACCCTTATATTACGAGGGCTATTTATACGACATTTGTTCGGCCTCTGCTCGAGTATGCTAATAAAGTTTGGTTCCCGTACGAAGAATTAAAGCTCTACAACGTGGATTTCTGCGCTTTGCGCTGCGCGGATTTCCATGGGTGGACATTTATAACTTGCCTCCTTATCTTGACCACTTGGAGTTTATTAACTTAAAGTTAGTGGCTAGTAAGCTATAATCTGTTGCAGACATCATTTTCATTCATCAACTTTTATCTGGTGGGGTATTAACTCTTAATGTAAATGCTCGTGTTTTAACCCTTTCGCGTGAAATAACGTACGTGTACGTCATGCATAAAATCATTTCTACTGCGGAGTGACGTACACGTGTACGTCATTACAAAATACGAACTTTAACAAGACACCGTGAACTATTCAACTATTCGATGCTATTTGTATAAAGTACTTCCAGTACTTTGTGCACAGATATTTTTTTAAAATGATTAAAGTTAAGCAAAAGAGAAAACTGAACTTACAGGCATTTTTTTTAACTATTTTTACCATATTGAATTTGTTGAAACTATTGTTGAACAAACAAATCTTTATGCGCAACAGAAGAGAGTATCGCTTGGTATGATTTTTCCTCAAAGATCAAGAATGAATGAATGAATGGACAAATGTAACGGCAGAATAATTTTATGTAGTATTTGGATTATATATGCTGATGGGATTCAGAAACGGACGATGCAATCTAACTTTTCTAAAAAGATCATAATGGCTATACCCAGTTTGGGTGGATTTGAATCTATAACCAATTTTCTTCATTTTGTTGACAATGACACCATCAATGCTTTTGAAGGTTCAACGAAATTATTTAAAATTTATCCAAAATTTAGTGATAAAGCATTTGAATAATGTATTCCAAAAATATTATTTACCTGGGCGTAACACTTAAGTGGATGAATCTCTTACGTTGTGGAAAGGAAGATTGTCCTTCAAACAATTTATTCCACTGAAATCTGCCCAATTTGGATAACAGACATATGAACTTTGCGAATCAACAACTGGGTACTTATGGAGATTTATAGTTTATATCGGAAAGTATTCCGAATTTACGTCATCTCTCATTATGCCAGATATGACAAATACCCACAAAATTGTTCTACAGCTTGTACAACCATTATTACATAAAAGCCATACTGTATGGATGGACAATTTTTTAATTCCGTAGAACTACAGATTGTGTGGGGGGAGGGGGGGGGGTAAACACATTAAAAAATAAAGAATTAATTATAGCTCGAAATTATAATATCATCCTAACTGTCGGGTGATGTGGCACTAGGTGCAGGGTGAAACGGTACATAGGATTGCTTGATAGTTTTATTTCGGCATGGATTACATGTGCTAATAAATGCTGTACAACAGTCATGCGACCACCTTTCATATGTTACGCATTGAATCCATCCGTCTGTTTTCTTTGTTTCAAAATAATTTTCACCACAATCCACACAATTACTTAATTCGAAATCTTCAGCGCCGCTGGAATCATCATTTAATTCAAGCGGCCCTTGATCTTCCTCTGAAGATGACAAATTTGGGTCTGTTGTTAGTTTTCTCTTTTTATTCTTGGAGTTTTGTTTTGGTTAACTTCAGGCTCCTTTTTAATTTTTTTTTGCTTGCCAACAGCTATTGTGGCTGGGTAGTTGAATCCAAGATTTCCATTATTGGTTCCGCATTAGTTGTTGCTCTATCGAGATCAGTGTAGTCTGATTCACGCTGGACGCTAATAAAAGCATATTCCGGTATTATATCTGGATTGAAAGGGTAAATACCCTTTGCTGAAAATGCCGACACGCCGTTATTTGTATTAGCTGCTTTGCTCCAAGCTTTGGACAATAAATTCCCAAATTGAAGGCGATTTATTTTCCGCGTAGGATTGGCTTTAATGAATAAATTTCATGCGCCATAAAAATATGATTTAAAGGACTTAAAAAATGCTCTATCCAATAGAGCAATAGGGCATTACAACAAGCTATCACGGTAATTGTTTCTCCTTTCTCAGCCGATGTTATGGTATCCAGGTATCCAGGTTTGTTATTTAATTGACAACCAGTTTCATAAACATTATAGATATGCCCAGGTTTATCCATTAGTCAATTTTCTTCTAAAATGTTCCCCAATAACGTAAAATATGCATTTATTTCATCTCTGTTCATCCCATCAGCACATGGTTTTCATAGTCCTGCCGATTTTCTTACAGATAAATTTTGGTGACGTTTCATGAAAAGAGTAAACCAACCTGTCCCGGCTTTTTTCGTCCGTAAATTGAAATTGTGTTTAATCTCTCATCTCTAGTAGGTGCAAATCCATGGGCCTGCAACTTTTTAATATGAGATACTAATTCTGACTCATATTCTGCGCCCAAACAAGAAGGAGATCCAAGAGTGGATTTGGTTATGGTTTTTAGTCTTAAATGTCTTCGTACCGTAGTGCACGTAATTTTATATTGTTTGGCCGCTTCAATAATTGTGGAAATTTTGCTGTTTATGCTTTCGATTGCATTTGTCAATTGTCAATCTGTCCAACTAGATCTAGCTGAACTTTTTCTTTTATATACTGTAGGCATTCCTGTATAAAATAAACAGACTTAATTATACAAATAAAAACATAATTTTATTATAGGGTAAATGGCACAGTGTACCATATCTCCTCCAAGTTGAAAATGCCATTTCACCCATATGATTGCTGCGTTTTTTGAAACACCTGCTCTAGACCGCGATAAATTATATTTTGATTTTTTAAACAATTCACATATTATTAGAATATTTGTGCTTCGGATTTACTCAATCGAATCCTAAAGAGCTTATATACTAAGTCAATATCTTGCATTATATTATCGAATAAAGTTTATTTATGCTTGTTCTCAACAACTCTGAACAACTCTGGATATTATGTAGAGTACAACCGAGTTCATCAAAAAACTTAATAATTGCTGAACTGACGAAACAGGGAAATTTTTTTAATACGCAATTTTTTGATTGTTCCTTACTTTATTTACGTACAACTTGAAATTTGAAAGAATGTAAATGAAATGACTGAATTGTATTTTTAATAAGAAGAAATGGATATCTTAATGTTTGCTGGTGAAATTAATTAATTGATTTTAATATTAGATAGTATTGTGTTTAGTTATAAACCAAAAATTGAATGTCAAATTCATTGACTTGAAGTTAGTTAAAGTTGTTGTTCTAAATTTTTTTGTTTAAATTTCCCTGTATTTTCCCTATATTTTATCGTGGTCTCGAACACCATATTTAAAAAAAACGCAGCAGATGTTAACACGGTTGAATAGGAATAACACACGCGAACGTAGACATAATCTATAAATCGGTCGCAATAATCAAAAAGTACCGACCAAATGGCACAGTGGTTAAAGCTTTGGCGTTTGGATCGGGAGGTACCGGGTTCGAATCCCGATAGAGGCAGGATGCAAAAGAAAATTTTCATCAACAGATTGTAATCTGGTGATTAAAAGGAACACAACTACGACCCCCTATTGGCGTGCAAAACTCATGGGCCGACCCATCTTCCATGTCCAGTACTATAGGCTGGCATGGAGCTATGCAATTCGCAGATGGTAACGTAAATCGGTCCTATAGCCGTACGTCTTCGATTTGGCAGGGATGCGTAAAGTAAGACGGGAAAGCAGGGAGTGCTTCGGCCCCAGAAAAGATTGCATGGATTAAAAAAAAAAAATAAAAAAAATAAAAAAAAAAAAAAAAAAAGTGATCTTTTCTGTTGATTTCGAAACAAATTTCCTATTTCTGTGACGTTTAGTGACTGAATTACATATGCATATGCCATAAAACCACACATAAAAAAAATTACAAATAAATTTTTTTTTTATTTTGTAAAATTACTAAAAAAGTAACGGGTGATTTTTTAAGAGCTTGAGAACTTTTTTTTAAAAAAAAACGCATAAAATTTGCAAAATCTCATCGGTTCTTTATTTGAAACGTTAGATTGGTCCATGACATTTACTTTTTGAAGATAATTTCATTTAAATGTTGACCGCGGCTGCGTCTTAGGTGGTCCATTCGGAAAGTCCAATTTTGGGCAACTTTTTCGAGCATTTCGGCCGGAATAGCCCGAATTTCTTCGGAAATGTTGTCTTCCAAAACTGGAATAGTTGCTGGCTTATTTCTGTAGACTTTAGACTTGACGTAGCCCCACAAAAAATAGTCTAAAGGCGTCAAATCGAATGATCTTGGTGCCCAACTTACCGGGCCATTTCTTGAGATGAATTGTTCTCCGAAGTTTTCCCTCAAAATGGCCATAGAATCGCGAGCTGTGTGGCATGTAGCGCCATCTTGTTGAAACCACATGTCAACTAAGTTCAGTTCTTCCATTTTTGGCAACAAAAAGTTTGTTAGCATCGAACGATAGCGATCGCCATTCACCGTAACGTTGCGTCCAACAGCATCTTTGAAAAAATACGGTCCAATGATTCCACCAGCGTACAAACCACACCAAACAGTGCATTTTTCGGGATGCATGGGCAGTTCTTGAACGGCTTCTGGTTGCTCTTCACTCCAAATGCGGCAATTTTGCTTATTTACGTAGCCATTCAACCAGAAATGAGCCTCATCGCTGAACAAAATTTGTCGATAAAAAAGCGGATTTTCTGCCAACTTTTCTAGGGCCCATTCACTGAAAATTCGACGTTGTGGCAGATCGTTCGGCTTCAGTTCTTGCAGGAGCTGTATTTTATACGGTTTTACACCAAGATCTTTGCGTAAAATCTTCCATGTCGTCGAATAACACAAACCCAATTGCTGCGAACGGCGACGAATCGACATTTCACGGTCTTCAGCAACACTCTCAGAAACAGACGCAATATTCTCTTCTGTACGCACTGTACGCATTCGTGTGGTTGGTTTAATGTCCAATAAAGTAAACTGAGTGCGAAACTTGGTCACAATCGCATTAATTGTTTGCTCACTTGGTCGATTATGTAGACCATAAATCGGACGTAAATCGCGAAACACTTTTCGAACCGAACACTGATTTTTGTAATATAATTCAATTATTTGCAAGCGTTGCTCGTTAGTAAGTCTATTCATTATGAAATGTCAAAGCATACTGAGCATCTTTCTCTTTGACACCTTGTCTGAAATCCCGCGTGATCTGTCAAATACTAATGCATGAAAATCCTAACCACAAAAAAATCACCCTTTATTAGTCACAACAGGCACAAAACTGTATCGTTTGAAATTTATTTCGCAATTAACAAAATAAAAGTCTCAGCTGATGATTTATTGAAAGAGAAGTGAGAGAAATTACACCTATGCCATTTCACTCGCAATTCCATACACCCTACTTTACTATACTAAATAGTTTTATCATTTACAAATGCCATAAACAACAAAGAGTCGACCATTTAAAATTTCGAGCTCAACTGGTAGAACAAATTTTCGCGAAATATGTAAGAAAGGTTTCAGGAAGTCATGGTCAAAATAAAAATTAATCAAGACTTAGTAATCGTCATTTTATTGAAAGAATTCCTTCGTCTCAACAAAAAGCTAAGCCGTAAGGAACATGTGTTGTTTGCTACATACGTGGATGCAGGAAGGAAACAATTTACTGGTGCCCTGATTGTGAAGCTGGACTATGTTTGGACTCGTGTTTCAAGATATACCACACACGAGAAAATTATTAATGAAACACTTTTTTGTTTAAAAAAATTATTAAAATAAAAAAGAATGAAACTAATATTTAAAAATGTTTGTTTTATTAAAAAAAACTATTTATTAAATAAATTAAAAACAATATGACACACATTTAAAAGTTTACGTTTAATTTCCTCCTCCCGCAACTCAATTGTAATAGAAACTTTTATCTCCCACGCGGAAGGGTTAAGAACGATACCTGCTTATAGAATTGCTCCTCACAGAACGGTCAACGATCAGAACGAGCCTATTACAAGAATGCTGCGCGAGACTAATACATATTTCGAATTTTTTGACTATAATATTAGCAAAATCGCTTTTAAGAAATTATGATTTGCTACCAACCGAAACTTTAAACTTGCATTTGTTTATTTTTCTCATTTGCCTTCATTTAATTTTTATTTTTTGTTTTATTTTCTTTGTTTCCCCCACATTCATATCTGCTTGCTTTAAGCAGACCAACGGTCGGTTTCTCCTTTGTTACGGCGGAGTACCATTCTCCTAAATTTAGTACATTCAGATTCAGCTATTTCAGTTTCTTTAGCTGTCCTGCAATTATTATTGGCTGTATTGGCTATACCACAAATCTAACAAATAAACTGTGTATGTCAATGTACGAAAAGCTTTAGAACATTAAAACAAACAAATTTACGTTTAATTTTTAAAAATACTCAAGACTCTAGAGTCTCGTCTCGTTTCTAGATATGTCTATCCGAATATACTTCACATGCATATCCTTGATGTAAATACATAGACGTATATAAATTTATGCAACTATTTTAGCAAAAAAGCAGTAATTAAAGACAAATAAAAAGAATTTGATTTTTTTTAATTATCTTGTCCAAATATTCTTCTTAGCTATATACAAGCACACACAGCACACAAATACACATAATACTCACATAATGAGATTACATGTAGAGAGTACGTAACACATTCTTGTTGAGTTTAATGAAATCAATTAAAAATAATAATGACTTCGATTATCTTTTATCAAATCGGATATCATCATTATGCTATATAGAAATGTGTGTATAGCACATTACAATTTGATTAATTTGTACGAACATAAATCATAATGTTTATGTATGTCGCTCTTGATATAAAAATGTATGTCTCTCCATCGGTACGACATGCGATGATATGAGATGAGTTGAAAAAACATTTATGTAATTTAATTTTTTTTTTGTTACAGTTTTGATGTTCTGCTGTTGCTTGCGCTATAATCTTTGCTATAATATTTTATGAACGTTTCATGTGATCATTAATTTATGTTTTTTCTGTGTAGCTCACATAAAAAATCATCGTAAAATCTGTGATATATGACATTTATTTTTGTACATATATAGTCAATGAAATTACCGCCTTGAATTTTGTGTTAACAAGTATGGTATATTCTTAAGCTATTAATTTACTTAAGTGGAATGGGTGGTCGTTGGCTCGTGATTTGAAACACTCGTGACATGAAAATAATACAGCTGATATAACAAACAATATATACATACTTCTCAAATTTAGTCTATTAAAGTCAATTTAAAATCTATATTTTAAATTGATGTAACCTAAATTCATTTGCGAAATATTTAAATTGACGTGCCTGCCCTCTGTTACCTTTTTTGGTTTAATCACCAATAAGTCTATAAGTAGGTCCAAATAAGAGTACGTTGGCTTACAATTCCAAAAAAAAACACGTTAACCATTATTGATATTGCTCGAGAGATAGACCAATTTTATTATTAATTGTGCAATCATCAGATATTTCCAATAACAAGGAAGGTTTAGTTAGTTTAATCCTGACATTTCACCAAGTAGACGCGTAAAATCATTCTCACATGATGCAAGATTAACACAATCTAAATTTTTTTGTGAAAACGGTTTCAATAATTATGATTATTGATCGTAAGAACGACGACTTAGAAATGAGAGAAAAAACCTTTTAATTACTAAAATAATAATTTCCATTAGCATCCATCTTCTGGGTAGCGTGAAGTTTCCGACAAATTCACAAAAAACCTTACAAAAGCTTAAAAGTGTATATACACAAATATTCTGATTAAATTTTATTTACACTATTCATGTGTAGTAAGGATCAATAGTTGATGACAAGGCATCGTAGAGATGTCTACGCTTAACGGTATATGAAATCATGCTAATTAGACAATTCTTAATGTTTTCTAGAAGTCAACATATTTATGCGGTGGGGCAGTCATAGATTTTTTTCAATTTTAAAATTAAAACTAAGAATTATTTGAATTCAATTTATTTTTTAACAAATCTAGTATTGCGTAAGAACATTATTTCAGCAAAATTACCATCAGTCTCACTCTATTGTTATGTTAAATTTGTAAAATCTTCAACATTTTCAAAACAATCCCCTGATTTTTACTACCTCTACGGCCTAAATAAGTGAAAATAGCGATTATTTATTAACTATCAGTGCAGACCCACCTACTACACGCTTCCTCGATCAGGAACTTTTACTCGATACATACTGTTAAGCGTAGACATCTCTACGATGGCTTGTCATTGACTATTGAACCGCCACTACACTTTTTTATTATAGCAACATTTGGCTAAATTAGTTTGCAACTTTTTGTCAAAGTGTAGGTTTACACTTTGTGGGCGGTTGTAAAGTTTTTTTTGTCATTTTTAGTTTGTCAAAGACTTCACTATAGTATCTTCTGGTACAAAATTTACCATTTAAATTAATTTTTTTCATTAAATTTACGAGGAGAGCAGTAAAGCATAATATTATGTATGCAAAACGAAGCAAATATTTGATGTGACGAAAGCTGGTTTGCCGATCGGGAGCGGGATTTACATCAATGAAAGTCTAATAACATTTTGCACAACCCAAAATTTGTGCTCCATGTTATCAGAATTAATCCACACAGGGACTCTAGAGCGGTCGTTGCCGGCTAAGCATCAGGGGAAAGTCATGGGGTTATCCAGAGTAAGTGTGGATCGGTTGTAACCGCGAAAAGGATCAGTTCTGATTACCTACCTATTCAGATGGTATAACTACCATTAACCTAATTCATCCTCAATCACTGAGATTTATTTCATACTACTTTCCATTACATTAATAATAATTGAACAACTTGTAATATGAAAGGTATATAAAACATTTATTGGGAATTCATAAAAGAATAATTCTATAGTATTTAAAAAAAAATTTAACGAACACAATCATTATGAATTTAAAATAATTAAATTAAGAATCGAAAAGTATAAAACAAATAGATTAAGTTAAAATTAACGAAACCTAAACGAGCAGCTGTTCCTAATCCTACTACTAGACCTAAATACTATCCTTCACCAAAATTTGATTATACAGTGCTGGGAAAAAAAAAATTGGGCAAACATATTTTATTGCAAATTGGAGTCTTTTTTTGCTAAACTTACAAAACTTTTGAAAGCAATTGGCTTATTGTTTCATTTTAAATACATGTATGACGTAATTTTTTGGAAAAAAAAAATTTACCTGTAATTTAGGGGCAAAACCCCGAAAAATGCCAAAATATTCAAAATACGTTGATTGGAGTTAAAGTAATAGAATAAATCAAGCACCTATTTTTTAATTTTTGTTTTGTTTTTTATTGATTTATAGAAGTTCTATCTTTAATATTAATATTTTGTTGGACCACCTTTTGTTTTTATTACATGGTACAACCCCGCAACTGATGTGCAAAAAAATTGGTGAAGCAATTATTTTATTTTACGCCTACCGTTCTTGGCCGTCATTAGGGTGCGGATGTTTTATTGCCTGTAATTTTGTTTTTGAGTATAAATAGTGCGTATTTTGTAAGATTAAGTTATTCTGTAAGTGATCCTAGTCAAATAATGAATAAAGTGCAATTTTAGTTTAAAAAAATGAGAAAAGTTAGTGAGCAGTGTAAAAGCAATATTTTGATTTTGGCGCGGGAAAATTTAACCACGCATGAAATAGCAGAAAGATTAAATATTCCTAAAAGTACTTTCGCGTGGAATATTAAAAAAATGCAAGAGATGGGCAGTACACAAAGAAAGAAAGGCTCTGGAAGGCCTAGAAAGACAACGCCAGTGGAAGATCGTTTCATAATATTACAATGTCGTCGGAATCGTTTTAAAATTTCATCGGGTATAAGACGGGATGTTGAGCGAGCAGCGGAAAACAAATTTCAGCCAGCTTAATGAGAAAAAGACTTGAAAAAGCTGGTTTGATAGCACTTAAATCAGCCCAGAAGCCTGAGTTCACATTACTAGTGAAAAAAAACGTTTGCTATGGACCCAGGAGCATGTTTCTTGGACTCCAGAGATGTGGAATGAAGTGATTTTCTCCAATGCATCAAAATTCAATCTGCATGTTGGAGATGGAAGAATTCTGGTAAGAACAAAACCAGGCGAGAGGCTTAGCAACGAATGTCTTTTAAGACTTCCACCGAAAAATGAAGGAGTTATGGTCTGGGGACGCTTTTCTGGAAATGAAACCGGTCAATCGTCCTTCCTTAGTTCCAGCATTACAGCAGCTGTTTATGTGCAGGTCCTACACAACGAATTTGAGCCTTCTGTGCTAAAGCTTTTTGGTGAGGTTTGCAAATGTATTTTTCAACAGGGAAACGCTTCGTGCCATACCGCCAAAGTTGTGAGTTATTAATTTTGAATTGTAGATAAAAAATTTGCCTTTCAATTTCCAGACTTAAATTCCATTGAAAATATTTGGTCTATAATGAAGCTAGAAGTAGCAAGAAAGCGCCAGAATTGATTCAAGCTTTAAAAAGTTTGTTGATGATAATTTGGAAATCCATTCCTCCTACGACTTTAAAAAATTTATCAAATTCAATGAATCAGAGGTGTATCGCTGTAATAAAAGCAAAAGGCGGTCCAACAAAATATTAATATTAAAGATAGAACTTCTATAAATCAATAAAAAACAAAACAAAAATTAAAAAGTAGGTGTTTAAATTATTCCATTACTTTAACTCCAATCAACGTATTTTGAATATTTTGGCATTTTTCGCGGTTTTGCCCCTAAATTGCAGGTAATTTTTTTTTCCAAAAAATTACGTCATACATGTATTTAAAATGAAACAATAAGCCAATTGCTTTCAAAAGTTTTGTAATTTTAGCAAAAAAAGACTCCAATTTGCAATAAAATATGTTTGCCCAATTTTTTTTCCCCAGCACTGTATAAAGAAAATTTAGATTTCATAATTTACCAAATAAAATAAGAAGTAAGAGAAAAATTGATAATATAAAATTTACTTGTTTATTATAGAATTTCTGTCTTCTCGAACTGTTTTCGTTCTCGAGATCGAATTTTCCAACAATTTTAATTCTCGAGAATTCGAGAAAAATTCCAAAAAAATTTCTTGAGATTCTTGAGAATATTGGAATATTAGTTTTACCCTCGAGAAATGAAAAATATTTTAACAATAAATTAATTCTAATAATAATTTCTTTATTAAAAAACAATAAATAATTAAATAATTCAAGGAACATAATTAATATCACTTCATAATATAAATACATTCTTTTCCAATTTAAAATAATAAAAAACACAGTTGATAATTGTTCAAAAATATCAAAATTATATTTAAAAAGTAATGTTTTAAAATTACTAAACTATCTATTGATTTGTCATTTAAACGCCCTCTTCGCTTACTACAAATTTTTTTTTATCCCTGCTATCTGTTCTGGGGCCAAGGCTCTCCCAACTCTTTCGCGGTTTGCTTATTTACGTCCTTACCTTTACGCCTGTATTGGCCAATTCGAGAACGTACGGATATAGGTCCGATTTTATTACCATCTGCACATTGCATAGCTCCATGCCAGCCTATACTGGCATGGAAGATGGATCGGCCCATGAGTTTTGCACTCCGACAGGAGGTCATAGATTAGATTTGTTCCTTTTCATCACAAATCGTAATTTGTTGATGAAAATTCCCTTTACATCCTGCTCCTATCGGGATTCGAACACGGTACCTCCCGATCCAAACGCCAAAGCTTTAACCACTATGCCATTTGGTCGGTGTACAAACGTTTCCGGAGACCGAAAAATTCCTTTCGTTTTGCGTTGATGTGGGCTTAATTAACAATAAAGTATTCTTTAAGTCTTCGAGATATCTGCTTATTTTACCAGTTACTCCAGAAACCATCATTTCCGTACACAAAGTGCGAAAGTCATCGTTTAATTTTGTTGGCAATTGTGTACATTCCCAAATACCCTCCTCCAAATGTTGTTCTAAAGAAATAAAATCATCCTGAGACATTGATGATCTACCAGGGAAATCATGGAATAAAGATGAAATGTTTTCGGCTGAACATTTTTCTAAATTTTGAAATAATCTCCGGAACAATGTTTTAGCAGTTTCGACAATTACTTCTTTTGAGCGCAATGAAAAAAGCTCATCTTCAGGCTTATTAAGGTAATTAGGATTCTGAAGAAACTTTAGTAGTGAAATCATCAATTTGTCCCTTCTTTTAAAAATCTGGTTTTTAATTTCAGTTAATAATTTTCGACTTATCTCGGAATTATTTGTCTGAAGAGATTTGAACAAAAATTTTAAAATGCCTTCCGCAGAGAGTAATGATGCATCTTGACGGCTTAATGTCTCTATAGATTTTTTAACTGGCGTTAGACTATTAAATACATTAGAGGCCATGACATCATCAGTTTTGTGATCCCATAGACGCCCAAGATTGAGATCCCTTTATTACTTTGGAGAATACTATTTCGAACCGAAGAGTTTTTGAATAATTTTACAATTTCCCTTATTTTTATTATTGTTTTTTTAATCTGCATATTACAATTAATTTGAATGTTATCTGCAACAAATTTATTTTCAATTAAATCATCTGACTCAAAATCATCATTATCTGAATCCTCATTCTCAACCTCATCGCTTAAGTTGTTACACGAAGAAATTTTTTTTTCGTAGAAAACTTTCATAACCGCCAAGTGCATTGCGTGATTATAGCACAGTTGTTGAAAAGCCGGCGCCAACCTGCCATATTTCAACATTATACTGGCTCCATCAATTGTGGTAGAAACAATGTCTGTTTCGTAATTCAAATCAAACGATCGAATTTTACTGGTAACCATTTCTATGGCCTTCTCAGCAGGGCATGAACCTTATATTCTCATCAAACCTAAATTTTCTGTTGATCCATCGGAAAAATATAAATGCACATTTAAATAACGACGATTACGGAAATTCGACCATTCATTAATAGATACTACTGTGGGCAAAAAGTAGTAAGACTTTTTAATTTAAATTTCGCGCGGAAAACCATTAGTCGAAACTTTTTTTTTCTATGTTGGCATGACTGTCAGTGACATCTGTGCTAAATGTCACATCAAAATAATTATTAGTGCTTAGTATACGCTTGCCTTTCTGAAATACAAAAAGTGCATTCGGCGATTTTTACAATGAGTGAAATTATTCAACAAAGAAGTTACATAAAATGTTGTGTGCGGAATCAATTTTGTGGTGCCGAAACTTTCAGAATGTTGCAAAAGGCCTTCGGTGATAATTGTATGTCGCGAGCAAGTGTTTTTGTTTGGTAACAATTGTTCAAAGAGGGTCGAGAACGTGTTAACGACGAACCACGTCTCAGGCGGCCATCAACATCAACTGATGATCAACACGTTAATAAAATCAAGGAATTGGTGCTCGATAATCGACGATTAACAGTCAGAGACCTTTCTGGCATCGTTGAAATATCGGAAGGATCAGTGAAAACCATTTTGAAAGATCATTTGGGCCTAAGAAAAGTGAAACCACGATTGGTTCCAAAATCACTCAAGTTTTTGGTAAAAACAGCGTCGCGTTGACGTCTGTGAAACAATGCTTTCCGACTACCAGGATGTCATGAAACGTATTATAACTGGCGATGAGTCTTGGATCTATACTTATGACCCGGAAACAGACGATCTATCGTCCGAATATCGTGTCAAAGATGAGCCGAAGCCGAGAAAACCACGTCAAAGCAAGTCAAAAATCAAGGTGATGTTGGCAGTTTTCTTTGATTATCGAGGTGTGGTGCACTCCGAATTCCTTCCGACCGGCCAAACTGTCAACAAGGAATATTATTTGAGTGTTATGCGTCGTTTGGGCCAAGCTATTCGTAAAAAGAGGCCGGAATTATTGGTCGACAACTCTTGGTTTTTGCACCACGATAATGCACCTTCTCATACTGCATTGGTTTTAGGTGATTTTTTCGCCTAAAATTCCACCCATATCGTTCCGCAACCACTGTATTCGCCAGATTTAGCTCCGTGTGACTTCTGGCTGTTCAGCAAACTCAAACGACCGCTCCGGGAAAACCGTTTTGAGTCAATTGAAGACATTAAACGTGAATCACTACGGTACGTTGTTTTGAGGCTATTCCGGAAATTGACTTTAACAACTGTTTCGAGGATTGGAAACAAGTGTATTGAGGCCGGGGGGGATTACTTTGAGGGGGACGAAATAGATTTGGAGAAATAAATAAAGAATTTTAAAATTATGACCAATGTCGTACTATTTTTTGCCCACAGTAATATACTCAATTTTTTATTTACCGCTTTCATTTGATTGATCTTGGAAATAATTTGATTTTTGACAGTATCGTGAAATTTAAATATTAAATTCATCACATCTGATGGATTTTTCGGCAATGAAAAACCTTGTAATTGTAAACTTTTTCGGATAAATGAACTTTTACTTATTGTATTAATTGTAATTCCATCCTTCGCAGCAAGTTTAGAAACAATTCTTGCTAGTGTGAGTCTTTTATCAGCAGTTGTAAAATACTCGCCGATGCGTTTAATTTCTTTGGTTGTCGTTGTCGGTTCAGAAACTGCGCAGGCAGAAGATTGTTTTAATTTTCTCTTCAAGTTATGGACACTTGTTAAAAGCCGATGTAAACCCGTTGTTAATGAGGCCTTACAAGCGAGAGACGTTGCGCAATAGGTGCACATTGCTCTATCTTTATAAAGCTTGCCTCTTTTAAAATATTTCCAAACATCCTCGCTATCTTATTCAGACATATCAGTACAATTTGGGGATTAAACAATCTGTCTTATTTATGTTGATTAAAAAACTGCAATTAACATTTATAGTAGTTTAATAAAATGAGCCATTTGTTAGTCCAGTTACTCACTGAAATTGAATTTTGAAGTCTGCAAATGTTGTTTTTGCGAATATTCGGTAAATCTCTCGTATAAACGATATACATAATAGGTCCAAGTACGTTACCTTGTGTACATGCTGATATTATTTTTAGTTGAGAGTACTCGTTTTATAGTTTGACCGAAAGTGTCGGTCTGCAGTGTTGGATTTGATAAAATTGCTTAGGCAGGTTTTGGTGCAGTTTAAATTTTAGCCCTTGGTGCCATACTTTGTCGAAAGATTAAGGTATATCTAAGAAAAATATCTTCTTATTCTTAAGTGCATTCTCAGTGGATACGTTATTCTGTGAACTTGTTTAACAGTAGAGTGATTTTTTCTAAAGCGAAATTGGTGTGGTGGATTTAAACATCATCTTTTATAGGTTTGAACCTCTTGAGCATCAGTTTTTCAAATATGACGAAGTAAAGGTATCGATCTATACGATTTTTTATCGTTTGCTGGTTTAGCCACCTTCCAATGACGTGGAACATATTTCAGTCTGAAGACTGCATTAATTGTTTGAATAAATTTACACGAGCCTTACTCGGGAATGGCTTTCACAATTTTCCGAGTAATTTTAGTTATAATCTGGAACTTTTCTGATATTTAAATTAGTATTGATTTCATTTTTTAGTCCCAATAAAGACACATGTCTTATGTTTACGCCTTCTACAGGGCGGGCCATAAGTCACTGAACATTGTATTTTTGATATAATTTTTTTTATTTTTTATTGAAAATGAATAATTTTGATTACAAAAGATAGTTTTAATCATGAAGAGTTTAAAAAAAATTTAATTTTAAAAATAGTATCTGTTAGATGTCTACCATCAGCCTCTTCCCAAGATGCTGCTCTTTGCTGTACCTGGTCCATAACTGAAGCCAAAACTGGTTGATCAATCACAATAATTTATTATGTTGTCTTTTAGTTGTTGCAGTCCTTGCGGTTTATTTGCGTATACACGATCTTCCAAAATTTGTGCTATAATGGTTGAAATCCATTTTTAGCCTTACTGTTAACTTGTTTTAATAAAACACTTGTAAACTTCTTTCCTTAGAGTGACAATATTTATTTATTATTAGGAAGATCGATTTCGGAAATAAATTTCTTCTTCAGTTCCTTTTTTACAACTAATACCTAATCTTTCAAATATCCCCACAAAAAGAAATTTGGTGGTGTTAAGTCGGGTGATCGTGATGGCCAATTAACATCTCCAAATCGTGAAACGATACGTTTACCAAAAACTGTTCGCAGTAAGTTCATAGTTGCCCTTGCAGTGTGGGACGGAGCTCCGTCTTGTTGAAACCACATTTCTTGAATATTAACAAGTTCACGAAACAAAAAAATTTCTAACATAACCCTATAACGCTCACTATTTACAATCAATGCATTGCCATCAATGCATTATCTTCGTCTTGGAAGAAGTATGGGCCGTAGATCTTGTCTGCTGATATTCCAAAGTGGATGGATGGACGCTGTTGAATCACCCTTAGGTTTTCAGTACCCTAGATTCTAAAATTTTGCTCATTAACATAACACTTAAATAGAAATGCGCTCCATCGGTCATTATAATTTTTTTATAAAATCAGGATCACCCGTTAATAATTCGGTCAATTTTGCACAAAATCTTAAGCGGGTTGCATAGTCTTGCACCAAATTTCATGTACCATTTGTATCTTGTGCGGAAACAGCAATACATTTTTTGTTCATTATTCTACGCAGTGAAGTTCACACATTTGAAGCTGAGTGACACGTTTATGTGTCGATGTTTCAGGGTTCTCATTTACGCTCTTCCGATCTCGTTCGATATCATCTTGGCTTCGTGCTTCAAGCGGTCTTCCACTCCGAGATAAGTCACTAACAAACCCCGATGACTGAAAACGAGCGACTAGATTGCGTACTTGATTTCGTGATGGTGCATTTCTGGTGTAAACAAAAATTCGAAATTTTCTTTAGGTTTCAATTATTGAGTTTTGATAAGCAAAATAAATCCCAACAATTTTTTCTCGTTCCTCAATCGTATACATGGCTACTGCATCTCCCAAACGTTGTTTCTAAGACTGAAAAATAAAAAGATTGATTGATTGATTGATTGGACTGTAGAATCAAGTACTGGACAAGTGTCTCGGATAACGCCGGGCCTATTCCTACAGCCTGTTTACACATAACAATGGAAGGAAAGGAAAGGTTAATAATGTGCATTAATACTTTTCGTTTTTCCTAAACAAAATTAATCAATTGAATCGGCCCGGTTACAGACACCTAGGTAAAGTCGATGGTTAGTAATACAATTCTAGTCTACACAATCAGCAATTAATATTTCAAAGAAATTTTATTATTTCATTCATAGATTTCCTGAATTTAATTCTAAATTAATATTTTCCGGCTTCCTAAATAATATAAACATTTATTAATTTAATCCTCTGCAACTCCACAACTTACAATAGCATTTTCCTGAAACCATATAGTTATTTGAATTATATTAAAAATTAAAAATTATCTTGAATTGGGTAACCCACAAAAAAGCAAAAAAAAAAAAATCTTTCAAAAAGTTGTAAAATATAAGTGAGACATCCCAAAGGCAATGATTCCTGGAAAACTATTAATGTTATTCAATGGCAGATTAACTATCGGATTTAGCTTATTCCGTAAAAAAATGCCTTACTAATTTGGTCACCAAAGAATGTGTGATTAATTACCACGTGTAATTATACTGCATAGGACATATTCATGCCATGCTCAATAGAACGTGATTGGTTGAGGAACGGCAAAGAATTGGATTGGAACGAGGCCATCTCTCAACAAATAATGGCCAACTACGGTGTGCGTAGCAGAATTTGGACAAAATGTTGGGAATTGGCCATAATGAATGGAACCAAGCCGTTTCCCAACCGATAATTCTCTAATTTAGTTTGTACAGCTGGGCTAGGATTCTAATAAACTAAGGTCAACTTGTATTGGGATTTTCACATGTCGTTTTGATGAAGTACTACAATTCGACCATTCTGAATGGAACCCGGCCATAACCCAACCAAATATTGGCAAATTATGTACACAGAACCGGGTGGGGATTTAAAAATGGATTTTAGAGAAGTTCTGAAATTTGGTTCTAATTAAATAAATTATAAACTAATCTAAGACTGAAAAATAAAAAGAGAAAAAAATACAAAATAGAAAAATGATATCAAAAATACAAGGTTCGGTGACTTATGGCCCACCTTGTTTGTCTCGGAAACTTTTGCTTGCGAATGCTGCTCTACGTCTAGCGAGAATTCTGTTGTTCGTTTTTGTTTAGATCTTTTCTTTTGTTTGTGCATACAATCAGTTTCTCTTGCAAGTTCCTCATCATCTGTATGGAAGCTAGCGTTAGTACAGGCAATTGTGCTGTTTTCGTTATAATTAGGCAGTAGAGTTTCCACATCTTCTATCAGTCTGGTCTTCTTCAGCTCCTAATTTTCTTTCTTTAACTTACCGATTTCATTTCTAAGTTGTGATGCCATATTTTCTATTTTACTAAGTCTTCTGCGTATAGCAGAAGCATTTTCGTTATAGGATGAATTATCCAACTGAGTAAGTAGTTGGGGTATCACTAGGGATATAAATTATTTTTTCTTGTGAACTCATTGCTTTAAGGACTGGTTAATGAAGCAGCTACTAACCTAACCAGTGTAAATGATAGTAAGTTAGTGTGGAGAACTGAGTGGGCTAATATAGTGACCTTCTAGACCGACGCCCCTTAAATAAACCTGATACAGTAAAATCTTTGTTATCCGGAAAGCATGGGGATTAGGGCGTTCCGGTTAATCGAAAAGTCCGGTTAATTAAAATTATCGCAGTTTCTTGTCTATTTCAGCTCACTAAATGTACGTAAGCAAATGACGATCATCCGACGATTTTTATTTAGAATAAAAACATCCAAACTTAATTCTAAAATTCAATTTTATTGATTTAGGTACAAATTACAGTCTATCAGGTATACCTAAGTACCTAAGTATAATATATTTTAATAATAAATAAAAGAAAATTAAAAAAGAATCACAATTTCAGACTATTTGTTCATAATTTAGTAACCTGTAATTTGTTGTACATTTGTGTAAATGTGTACTATACAGTATAATATTGTTTTAATTAGACTTTTTAAGCCATGTCTGGATATTAGTCTGCTTTAAAGATTTACTCCTTTTTGTGGCAAAATGATTGTTAAGCACAAAAATTTGCATCACTTCTTGTGCAGAATATGAGGACGATTGTTCCGCAAATTTCAAAAAAAGTTGAAAGCCCTTGCTCGGCCTCAGCCCACGTTATGCAATGTGGTACACAAGTTTCATCATCAGACTCGGAATCATCATCTACTAAATTAATTGGTGTTGCAGGATTAATAACGTTTTGTATTAGCTGTTGATCCGAAAATGTTTGAGCGACTGCCAAATTATTGTCTGCAACCATCCATTCATTCAATTCGTCCTGTTGTAGTTCCGAAACTGGATTTGTAGATGGTGCCTCTCTTATCATTTCGAGCATCTCACCTGAAATAAATTGATCGTAAATAAATTCATCATCAGATATGCTTTCATCTTCCTCGGGCCATAGTTTTCCCCATCCTTTAGCTAGCGTTGTATGTTTAACGTTTTCCCATGCTACAGCACAATTAAAAATTGCGTCTTTTATACTATAGTCGGTTTGAAATTTTTTTACCGAATCAGTTCTTAAAAGCTTTTTCAGAAAATCCTTTTTATAGTGGCATTTAAAATTTTGGATGATGCCTTGATCCATAGGTTGAATTAAGGAAGTAACGTTTGGAGGAAAGCACATAACAAAAATATTGCCACATTTTGATACCATTTCGTTGATTGGAGGATGAGCTTTACAATTATCCAAAAGTAACAAGCATTTCGAATTACGATGATTTTGAAATTGTGACAAATGTTTTTTAACTGCTGGCACAAAGCTACAGTGAAACCAATCTAAGAAAATTGATCGATCCATCCACGCGTTTGTTTGTGATTTATATTGCACAGGTAAACTGGTCACGTTTTTAAGAGCCCTTGGACGACGAGATTTTCCAATAACAAGAAGATCTAAACGATGGGTTCCAGCAGCATTAGCACATGTGAGCACCGTTAATCTATTTTTATTATGCTTAAAACCAGCTGCAGTGGCTTCGTTTTTCCCTGCCAGTGTTGAATTAGGGAGACATCGCCAGAGCAAACCCGTCTCGTCTGCGTTGTATACCTGTTCTCGCGACAGGTCGTATTTTTTAACGTTTTCCAAAAAATTTTCACAGTAGTTTTGGGCTGCATATTCATCAGCTGATTTTTTCTCTCCCGATATATCTAACTTCCTGATTCCGTGTCTTGCCTTGAAACAATTTAGCCATCCAACTGAGAAACTGCAAGATTCTTTTATTTTGAGTTAATGAGTAACATTATTAACTCTAATTTTGAGTTAATAATGGACCCGTTATCGGCATTCCCTCACTCCTCTTAAGAGAAAACCAGTCGAACAGAATTGAATCAAGTTGTTCTAACTTGGGTTTATGTAAGGTTTTCCGTTTTTCTATTCTCCCTTCACACTCCCTATTTGACGCGAAATCCAGAATTTTTTGTTTCGAATTTTTAATATCGTAGAGCGTGGAACTTCCTATATTAAACCGATTCATTAACTTTTCGCGATTTTCACCTTTTTCCAAACATTTAATGATTTCAATTTTGTCAGATAAAGTTAACACGTTTCTCTTTCACTTTTTAATATTTTTATCAAAACTTGAATCCATTTTTATTGAAATTACGTACAATAAAGCAAAACACACCCGAAATTGATAAATGTCTAAGCAGTAACTAAAATGTCAGTCTGTTTTGTGATTTACAAAAATTTATGATAGCATAACAGTGTTACCAACAAAACGAAATAAATGAGTGCGTCCATTTTGCGGTAATAGCACTAATTAGTACAATGTATGTAGTACAAATAAGTACGTACACAATGAAATCGTTTTTTTTTTGGAAAATAAAAAACTCCGGTTACTCGAGTATTCCGGTTGTTTCAGTTCCGGATAACAAAGATTTTACTGTACCTAATTTTGATCGAAATTTATAAAGAATAAAATCAAATTTTCAATACTTTAAATCTATACTTAGCGCATAGCAGATTTTCATACTATTTTTATTTTTTAATTTCAGGTAAACCGAATAGTCATTTTACAGCACACAAAAGAAGTTGTAAGTAGAGCGTATTTACAAACAGACTAACAGTTTTTGAATTAAACAGTGTATTTAACGTTTATTACATTTGAACAATATAAACCCAGGGAATTTTTGTTAAATACTTGTAACTATTAGTAATAATCTTTTTAATGATCTTTATTTACGTTTTTCCGAGTTACATATATAGAAATTCATGCATTTTGTGGGCGATCTTTCTTCTACCTAAATGATTTGAAAATTGCCCCTGACGCGATTGAAACGTTTTCTTGCAAAACGATTCTAAAGAATTTTAAATTTAAAAAAAGATTTTCAAGCGAATATTTCTCCATCCGATCGACTAAATATTATGCTATAATGAGTCACGACAATGCCTGTGAACTACATTCTATATTTACAACCATTTAAAGTATGTTGTTGAAATTGAATCTTGAATGCATAAAACCAACAATCGATCGATATCAAACAAGAAGACGAGAGATAAATGAATTAAATGCCGCTTAAATTATTTATCGTTTCTCTTCTCGTTTAAAAATATTTTCCGTTTCCACAAAACACAAAATTGTTAGTTGGAAAAAGAGGCGCACACACAAAGCAAATCATTCGGACAATGGATTAAAGATTTACAACAACAATGGAACTCGTGAAAATTGAATTGAAATTATTCTCATATTATTATTGATTTCGGTCCGTAATGAAGCATGTTGGGGTCGACCTATACTTTGAGGAAATAATTTTTTTTTTGTCTTCAGAATCAATCTCACGATTTTTGTGGTATTTTGTACAAACATATAAAGCATTTTATAATTTAATAATTTTTATGATTATAACCCTATAAGCTTTATACACAAATTTATAATAAGTACGTATATAATTACATTCGAATATTATTATAATTTTATAAAACAATGATTCCTCAATGGCGTGGGTCGAGCTTGTAATTGAAATATCGAATGACTAAACAAAATTTAAGTTTTCCATCGTCTTCCATTGTGGCGTGTGCGGTGTTCACAAGTATAATGTAAAGTCAAGAGATGCTGGTCTTATTAAATATTACCAATTGTTATCGTCGTAATGAAGAGGTGTGACATATACATATCGACATACTATATTGTCTGGGGTAACATAAGTAAATATGGTAATAACGGAAGTAAACATTATTATATCGATAGGATTAAGATAAAATAATTTGATTTTAAATGGACCTCACACAAAATAAATACGAAACGTATATGCATGAGCCGCTAGATATTCTAATTTATTTAATTTGAGTTTTGTGTTGTTTCATGTTTTTTTGGAAAAATGTGATACGAAATTAGAAAAAAAGGGCTTGGAATACGTTTATTGTTATGGGTGTTAATGTAAATGATGGATGGATTTGATGATATTTGAATGAGGACAGTAAGACACGTGTGGATATTTTTGGCATCAAATTAATAATATTTTTGGACAATTTATTTCAATGGAATAGCAGGAAGAGTCCACGAGTTTATATAATGTTAAAAAAAGTCAATTTAATATGTTTTTAAAATCCTTTGAATTAAATAATAAATCTTTGACATTAATTTAGCAAGCTGGACGATTCTAGAATACTATTGAATAAGGCAAATATGGGTTAGCGTTTCAGTCAGAGGGCGGCGGTTTGAAAATATGCATGAAAGTTATTTTAAGCATTTTTACAATAAGGTTTGATTCCCATCATACTGCAAAGTAGCCAAACTACAAAAAATAAGTTAAATATTTTTGTTGAGATGTCAATCTAGTAAATTATACTAAGTCATTATCGGATAGCTCAGTTTTCGCAATTACATTCCTCATAATTGACTCAACAGGTCGTAGAACAAAACCCTGCTCTCATTTCAACCAATTCATTATTTGAATGATACTGACATTTTAAAGTATCTAAACTAAAATATATCTAAAGCATCTAGCTTACCTAACACTGACAATTCTGTTTCTGTTACCACGGTATTCTAAAATTGGACAGCAAACGACTTGATTCACGAAAATTCTAAGTTAATGGTCTCGATTCGGTGTAATCTATTTTTGTATATCGAGTAACCTTTAACATAGTATCAACATAGAAAGCAAGACTATAGAAGAAGAAAATAAACTCCTGGTAATTCGAGTGTGGTGGGGGCACCTATTCTTCGATCATGCATTTATTTCGTCAGTTTTTGGGTTTTCCATCCGATATAAAATGTTTAACGAGTTATTGTAATTCGCTAGCTTGACTTGTTAATATTATGGTAAACTACATTTACGCATAAAGAACTTAATTTTTTTTAGTTTCTTTACTTGAGTGTGCAGTCTGGCGACACACAGAAGCAATACATAAAATGTCAAGTGTGTGTTCGTGAACATTCATTTTCCTCTATCATCCACTCGCTGTGGTAGTGGTATATAACCTTTTGCCTCCCTTCGTTAATAAGAGAGTTTGGTAGTAGTGGCTGGGCGTTATTTTATTCCCCATCATTGACTCTTAACAGAACAACACTTAACTTCATAGAACAAATCGCTGCTCTCTACGAGAAAATATTTGCGGGTGAAATTTCGTTTTTTCAATAATATTAACATTTTTAAGCATCTAAGCCTAACAATTCTGTTTCTGTTACAATGCTATTCTAAAATCGGACAACAAACATCTTGATTTACCTTCAGTTTACAAATCAATCCGATATTCTTCATTTTCTTACGCAAAACATCTTCCGACTTTACCGTTTCCTAAACCGCAAAAATTACCCGTTCTCTAAAATTACGGTTCTGTAAGGTATACGTGTGGTACTCGTCGTTAGAAATGCCGTTCCAGTGTCGATAAGATAAGTATGCAAATCTTAGTGAACAGGTTTTGCCTGGGCTCTGTGCAACGACTCCTTCACTTCTGTTCCATATTTGTTCAAAATCTGTAACAAATAAAACTCGAAGCCCAACGTTTGAAATTTACAAAATTTTGCTGGGCGGCTATGAGAGGGATTTCTAAACAGATGGTGTTCTCTGAGATTCCGTCCATTTCTACATAACATTAAGAAAAGAAAACCAAGGTCTAACCTGACCAACTCGTCGTCGTACCCAACAATTGCACCTCTCACGCTCGTCGTTGATGAACATTATGCATAAAGACTTGCATTTACACGCTTATAAGGTGCAATTGACTCAAGAACTAAAGCCTCTTGACCATTCCAAACGTCGTCAATGGTCAGAATGGTGGCAAGAAATAGCAACAGTGGATGATCAATTTTCGAAGAAAATCATCTTCAGTGATGAGGCACATATTCACCTCACTGGATTTGTGAATAAGCAGAATTGCCGCATTTGGGCGAATCATAATCCAAGAGTGATTGTCGAAAAACCAATGCACCCACAAAGAGTGACTGTTTGGTGCGGTTTATGCGCTGGCGGCATCATCGGGCCGTATTTTTTCCAAAATGAGGCCGGTCAGGCAGTTACTGTGAATGGTGTTCGCTATCGTGAGATGGTAACGAACTTTTTATGGCCCGAATTGGAAGATATGGATGTGGACGATATGTGGTTTCAACAGGACGGTGCCACTTGCCACACAGCTAACGAAACAATGGCTCTTTTGCGCGACAAATTCAATGGCCGTGTTATCTCACGTGGTGGCGATGTCAATTGGCCGCCAAGATCATGTGATTTGACACCGTTGGACTTCTTTTTTTAGGGTTATTTGAAAGAAAAGGCTACGTCGATAAGCCAGCAACAATTCAAGAGCTGAAGGATGAGATAATTCGGCACATTAACGGCATAGAACCTCAATTATGCCTAAGCGTCATCGAAAATTTGGACCATCGGGTGGAGGTGTGCCGCCGAGATCGCGGCGGCCATTTGGCCGATATTTTGTTCCATACCATATTATCATAATAAAAAGAATTGACAATAATTTCCTAAATAATTTGTGTTTTATTCAAAATCAACATCGGCCCTTAAAATTTAACCACCCTGCACAATATCGATATTTGTGTACGTAACCGTTTACTGGTGAAATAAATTTCTGTAGACGCGTGAATCCCTAAACTATGCAATAAATAAATTTAGGTTAAGCAAAATAATGACAAAACGAAAACAAATTGACGAAAACTGCTATGCCAAAATTTAGACTTAGAATATTCCTATGTTATTGGACCCGATCCGGTGTAATCATATAATTTTGTATATTGAGTCTTCGACATAGTAGAAAAGCGCAGAATTTTCCAGAATTTCGCGAAATTACACGAAGCAAAGAAACAGATTCGATCAAAACCTACGTACTTTGAGGCGTAGAATCCGGATATGCAATTAAAAATGGGCGTTCTCATTTATAATTTAAAGTTTCCTCGCGCCCCACTCTCAACAGGTGTGGAGGAGGTTGTGTTTGGTGTCACTGGATAGCTTTTTAAGATCGATTGAGCATCTGTTTTTTTTTTGTTTTTCGATCATACGTTTAGTTTTTCAAGTTTTTAGGGTTTCCATCCGATATAAATATTCGCTATATTGATATTGGAATACTAAACGACATTCACGTACAAAGGTCAGAACTTAATTTTTTTTTGTTTATTACTTCGGTGTGTGCTGCGACGAAAAACAATCAATATATACACTGTCAAATGCGTGTTCGTGAACACTTACTTTTCTTCACAACCACCCCTAACACCCACTCGCTGTGGTGGTGGTAGATAGCTTTTGGTCTCCCATCGATAATAAGAGCATTTTGGTAGTGGTGCTTGCGCGTGGGTGGCTAAAATGTGTATTTGAGGTTCGTCGCTTCCGCTCATATTTTAAATTGAATCTTTTTGTTTTTGATATATCATTTTCGGGGTTCGGCAGGGTTCGAAGCCCTATGAACTATCGACCAATTTGCTTTGACATAGGTAGCGGAACCGGTAGTTCTAGATCAAGTACTGAAACGTTGCGAGTATATTACAAAAGGATTAATCAATCACAACCTAATCGACTATAGCTGAAACATGGGTATAGTGTAAGCGAAGTGCAACGACGAAAATCGAATTTGAAAATCAATTTTGATGACAAGAATTTCAAGAAAGCCTTGAGATTACTGGTTACAAGCGGTTGTCTCCACCACGACAAAGTGAATCTAACACACAGTTAATTATTAAGTGAGAAAAGTTACGATTCAGAGTTAGTGACATAATAATAGACTACCTCCACACCCAATAGACGACGGCACTGGCCAAATCGTATTGATGATCGAATTATGCAACATCGTTGAAATACCGGAACAACTCATTCGCCAGTATGTATTTAAATTTATAAATATACCCTTTGACGAATGTGTATAGTCTCTATGTGAGCCAATTTCGGAAGATTTTGTCCAACAAACATTGTCCGAGTACTTCACACCGGCGTTACATACTAGAAATATTGCTTACGTCATAATGCAATCAAAAATTATTCTGAAAACAAAATAAATTTTAGATAAATGTAATTGTTTGTAAACCTTTGCAATATAAGTTATAGAATGGTGTTTAGGGGATTTTATGTTCTCTATATACTTCGTAGTTCTGTGATATAGAGTGGTGCTACATGAAGTAGTACCGTATTTGATATTCCGACACCCGTTTTAATTTTTTTTGGCAAAATGTGGTTTTTGCTTACGAATTCTATTTCCTGTATTAGCATTTGATGATAAAGTCTAAATTAAATTTTTACTTTATAGACGCAAACCTATTGCAAGCGCGAGACCATTTATTTCAGATAATATCACCAGAGATGGCTCCACAACTTGTGAGGCCGTGTCCATGTTTATATTACGGAACCAGATTCTTTTATCAAATACGTACCCAAGAATTTTTTTTACGTATACAAAAGGAGCTTTCTACGATACAACACTTTCACCAACGTTCATAGTTGAATGCCGTTGCACTGGCTGCAACGATTAGATATCTTGCTTTGTACGTAAATTAGGCAAATCATCTAGGGAATAGAAATAATCTTCTAATTACGACAGGAGACGTAAAACAAATTCCCAACTAGTTGATCAATCTTTCCTTCTGGGGTTGATATCTAAATATTAGGTACTTGGGCCTACCACAATTAGTACTTCGCGTTCATATAAAAAGAACTGGAGAGACAGAATATAAATATAATAAAAATATCAGTGAACTCTTGGTATACCATATCAAATTACCAAAATTTCAGAGTTTTGGCCTTATAGGCACACTTGAATAATGAATTCCTGAACCTTTTCAAATTACACGCCACGTTCATAAAAATGGGCTGGTTGACCATTTATTTTTATATGATCGTGACGTACTAAGTTGGACAGGTCCAGGTATCCACTCAGATGTATTAGCGCCTATCTTAAAGTAGTTTGTGTGGGTGTTTGTGTTGATTGATCGGGTTGAAACTTCATCCTTAAGTTTTTCCCACAAATTACGAAATCGCATTGTTTTTTGGCCAAAATTGGTCCACCTGATGTGATTCTAAATTAAATTTCAAACAAAATTATTTCAAATCTTTTTTTACATTTTACCGGAAATGACGAGTTTTCATTAAAAAAACATTATTTCACCAAAATGCGGCATTCCTACAGTCCACGCGGATTGACTATTCGGAAAATACTTAAATATTTTCTATTAGTTTGAAGATTTTTGCGAAATTTGTGTACCGGAAGTACAGAGTACATTTCAATTTTTGCAATGATGTGGAACAGTTTAGCATTTATAAAAAATAACAAAGAATTGAAAGATTTAAATAAATTTAAAGATTAAATCCTTCAAGATACTCAGAAAAGGTACTCAAAAAATAAATGTCTTTTTGCTTCGATATTTAAATGCTTAAATAATGTATCCAATCTGGAGCCCTTTTTCTAAATATGATACGAAAACGAAAGTACAAGATTCCTATTAAATTTTAAATAAGAATCATACGAATCTGATTCATTTCAAATATGAATCTTGTATTTTCGTTTTCCTATCGTATTCAGGAATAGGGCAGCCTGGTTTGTTTCTTTAATAAATCTGGGTTCCAAAATTTTATATAATTTACATACTATGCATTTATGCAGCACATATTTTGTCCTTATGTGTAAAATTAATTAATTTTCTTAATTAACCTTTGTATGTTCCTAGGGACACTAAACACCTTAAATTAAATTATTATTGCGGCGTAAAAACAAGAACCTTATCGTTTGATGTAATTTTTCGATCGACCGAAATCAACATTTTAAATATTTGTAAACTAAATTTTTCATTTTGTACGTCATTTTGAGATCAATCTTGATACTCGTGTTTTAATATCTCGACTTTATGTTCCTTAACACCATGATGCAAAAAAATTTGGCGGTTTATAGGTAAAATATTAGGAAAATTATTTTTTGCTTTGAAACCTATAGGCAAACTGAACATTTTTTCGATAATCATCTATTTATACCTAAATAAAGAAAGAATAGGTCAACTGGTGATATAAAAACTGATTTTGAGTAAACATCGTTTTTGGCAAGTTGAGTACCATACAGCGGACAAAACGCTTTCGCAAAAAATTCCACTACTAGTATCATAATATTTTATGGTACTTGTAGTGGAATTTTTTTAGAAGTTGAAGCTGTGGTTCGACGTACCATTAATTTTTCGAAGACCCGGCTAAGTGTGAAAGACATTGATAGTAGCTTTTAACTTACGCAGTGACTTTATTTTATTTCGTCCAGTCACACTATTTTCAAAGAAAGAAAACATTTTCATAGCATTTTCGGCTAAATTGTATTTTTCTCGCCTAGTGATGAAGTTAGTTATTTGGGGAACTTATAATTTCCTATTTAACTTTGTTTCGAAATTATTTACACCAAACTAATTCCATTAGTAGGCTAGAAAAATACAAATTAGACCAAAATCCTATAAACATATTTTCCTTATTCCCAGGGAAAGCTGGAATAGTGACACAGGAAGAAATTATCTGCTCACTCTCGCGGAGGGGAGGGGAGGGAATGATTTCGTTTCCTTTCATTTTACTATTTCTTGTTCTGGTGTTCCCACGCGGTCACTCAAAGTTGTATTAATCCAAGCAACGCTCAAGAAACCGTCGATGGTGTTGTCACGTTACCTCGGTCTGACACGAGCTCCGCCTCAACCATGCATTCGAGAGAAATGGATTCTATCAATGTTTTGCAATTTTTTTTACAATTTTACGAAAATACCAATAAGTTATCAAATCTTAATCACTAAGGTAATTATGTAAATGTGCGGGAGCAAAACTTACTTGTTATCAATAAATAAATTTTATAATTTTATAATTTATGTGGTCACAACCATCGTTTGGTTTTTAATCGTGAAGACATAGCTACTCGTATATTCGGATGAGATGATAGTTTCCCTCCATAGCTGATCCGCATCTTTTGTAATTCGTGTTTGACAGTTAGGATGCTAAGGTCCTTATGTATATTTTTGTTTTTTACGAACCAGGGTGCTCCTGTAATCATTCTGAGAATTTTTGACTGTGTTCATTGTTCAATGTCAATATTCGAATTTGAGATATTATTGCCATAATTGACATCTGTACGAATAAATTTGTTTAATCATTGTGTTATACAGAAGAAGCTTGTATTCTAGGTCCATGGTTGAATATTTCCCCATCTACCAGTGTATTTAACCCACTTTTAATTTGATATGGTCTCATTTCATTTCAATGTGTTTTCGCCAGGTTAATCATCGGCCTAGATGTTGCCTAGGTATTTTGCTTCATTTGCTTGAGCGATTTGTATTCCGTTCATTGTGACAGGTGGACACATACGCTTATTTAATGTGAATGTTACGTGGGCCGATTTCTCTTATCGACCTTTATCTTCCATTTCTTTACCCAGATTTCGATGTCATAAATATGTTGTTGCTGAATTTCAGATTTCGTTTGGGGATTTTTATGGGAACATACGATTGCCGTATCATCTGCGAAAATAGGCATCATAATTTGGAAAGCCGTTGGTCGGTCTGAAGTGAAAATTAAATAAAACGTTGGGTCAAGCACACTGCCTCTGGTACAGCTGCCAGAATGCGAAATTTCTCACCCGATTTAGAGATATTGTATTTCACATAATATCTGTGATTTATAAAATATGACTTTATATTTGGTAAATTTCTGGCAATTTAATATTAAAAGCAGACCCGCGTGCCAAGCTTTATACAATGCTTGGCCAACATCCAAGAAGTATCTTATTTCTGTAGATACTCGGTGCACTTGCTCAATTCTTGCTTGAATTTCGATAATCGCTAAATACTTCTGAGGAGATTGGTAGTATAGGCTCATTGGTTGATATAACGAGACTTTGGTAAGATCCTTGCCAGGCTTCGGGACCATTTTTATAGATGACAGTTCCCAGCACTCGGGGATATATATGCTGATACATTAATTGAATTTAATATTTGAGCTAGTCGTCCAAATGCATACTCTGGAAGTTCTTTAAGCATTTCAACTGTAATTTGATCATACCCAGGGCCTTTCTTTAATTGAGTTTGAGTGGTTTATTTATCTTGAATTTTCTCTCAGGTTTTTTGTTGTTTTTGTACCTATAATCGTAGGTTTGGAGTGAATACACTTCAAGGTGATCAGCAAAGGATTTAGCTTGTTTCTCATCACTTCTAACCCATTCACCATTAGAAAGAGGAATTGGCGGGTTTGGATGCTGAAGTCGTTTAAGGCCGTTTAAGGTTTTGTCCAAACGATAATTCCTTAAGCCGGTTTGCATGTAATCCATCTTTTGTAGTAGGGTAGTAGTTTTGTTGTTTCTTTTCGCTTCACTAAAGTTGTGTTTTGCTTCTGGCGATCGATTAATTTACCAGATGTGTCTTTAGCGGGGTTTTTCTGTTATCATTTTTCTATTTCAGCGGATGTTATGGTGTGTCTAGTATGTTTGATCTTTGGTTTAGGTGAGGCTAAAATAGCTGCGTTGAACAGTAAAGCATTAAAGTTTTTATAGCAACGTTTATATCGTTAGCCGTACGGCGTATACGTTAAGCTGATATGCGAACTGATGAACATCTTGAATTTCAGCCAGTTAGTGGAGGTGTTAAATTGTTGTTTGTAGAACATGGCTTTTGATCAGCCCAGTATTGTAGCACGACCGGAGAGTGATCAGAAGATAATTCTAAAAGTGATTTAGTTTGGATTGTTTCTCGGTTTATTTTACCTGTGACTGTCAAATCAGGAATTTTAGGTATTTTTCGACGATCAGTAGGCCAATAAGTTGAATGGCCAGACGATGCAACATGGTAGTAGTTTTCTGGAATAACATCCGTTAATTGACGTCCCCTTGAAGTACTCAATCTTGAAGCCCAGTAGGTATGTTTGGCATTGAAGTCATCGGCGACTATAAAACGTTGACCCAAAATTGCAAAAAAACTTTTTGTAAAGGGTGGCGCATAAGTAACGTTATGATTTGTTTAATGAATAACTTTTTTGTTTCTAATTTTATTTAACGTTGGCATTTATTAAAATTTAGATTACAGTTTGGAAATATGTTCACATTATGTTTTTAAGATAATATCTTTCAAATGGTGCTCATTGTTTGCTTCGACCTGACGTGCTCTTTTCAGAGCATTTTCCATAACTTTTCTTAGAATTTCAGGTTCCGGCGTCTTTATTTGTTCTCCTATGATGGCCTTAAACTATTGGATGGTTTTTGGCTTATTGGCATATCGGCCTCTTAAAATCATAAAAACGCGATGTTATTCGTTCATAGTTGGACGAGCTGTGGCTCCATCTTGTTTGAACCACAATTCTGGATTGTTCTCTAGACCTCTGGCCTTAAAAAATTTTCATTCATTGCCCGGTATTGAATGCCATTCACATTAATCGCAACTTGTTCCTCGTTTTCGAGAACATATGGGCCAATGGTCCTTTCTGATGTTATTCCACACCGTACTGTGCATCTAAGTGGATGCATTTGATCTTAAACAATTATTCTTAGATTTTGGGTGCCCCATATTCTGCAATTTTGTTTATTCACATGACCATTGAGATGAAAATGGGCCTCATCGCTCATTTCTGAATAAACTCGTTGTTTTCTAGTCAATTCTTGAAAATGGCGACTATATTGAATGCGTATTTGTGCATCATTTGGTTTTAACTTGTGAACCAATTGAATCTTTTGTAACTTATGTAAAATTCTTTGCAAAAACCGCCGAGACATTCACCAACTTCTCATAATGTCGCCTGGTGGAAGTTTCGGGGTTTTCCTCAATTTACTTGCTGTCACCCGAGCAAAATTCACATTATTTCGTACTGCACGAGGTCTTCCAGCACGCGGAAGATCACAAACAGCCCCATGTTGTCGAAAACGCTGAACTGAATAATCAAATGCTGACTGTCAAAATAAAATTGAACAACTTAGGTTCTTTGTTCTGTGCTGAGTCGTTCCATAATAAATTTTCCAAGTTTTTCAAAGTACAAGTACGTAAACAAAAAATTTATTCAACACATATAGAGAACAACACACACATATAGAGGTTGCTTGAACTTCCACAGTGCTGCTCAAATCTGCTTTTTTATAATAGCAGTTCCTCCTCCACTTCTGCCCAAATAATGTTTCGTGTCAAACACTTCGTAACCATTTATTCTGAAATTGTGTTTATCGGCTAAATGGGTTTCAGAAACAAAATCAGTTACGTGTTTTGCAAGGAAATGTTGTAATACGAGTTTTTGTTGGTTTATTCCGTTTGAGTTCCAGTGGCATATCTTCAGATAATTTATCGGAGACATTCTATTTTCTGGATGATAAAGGTTTAGCTTTGTAGCATTTTTTTAGCATATTTTGCAACGTTGTATAATTAACTGCATCATCAGTTGAATGCAGTTATTCAGGGTAGGGTCATCATTTGAAGATTCACCTTGGAGAATACTTGCATATGTTGGTTTGCATATGTTTCTGCGCATCTGGTACCCAATGTAAAATGCTTGCTATAAATGCCTTTAGAAATGCTTTGAAGTGCTGCTGACGATTTTAGTAAACGTTTAGGGTTATGTATTGCGGCAAATATTCTGAACTGTAAATAATATTTTTTGAGAATTGATAAACTTAAAAATTTCCTTGATATTAAATTTCGAAAAAGTGATTGAGACTTTTGAAAAATGAGCTTGATTAAACCGCATTTTTGATTTCTGTTGTAGAGAAAAAATTTTGATAATCCGTTTTCTAAGGATATGTCCAAAGTTTTAACGGATTCAGTTTAGTTTTACATTTTGGCACTATCTGTGTACAATATAAAATATGACGATCTTCTTAGGTGCATGTCTTTTATAAGGCCATGACATTTGTGTGAAAGCCGCTTGTTAATAAGTATTTTAATCCGACCCGATATTAAAACATATTCGTAACATACCACATACATACATATTCATCACATGAACATAATATTTCAACGAAAATTAAGAAGATAATTTTATTATTAGAAAAGATTAAGAAGATGAAAATCATGATGATTGTTCCTAATAAGACAAATTACTTCTATCTAGATAATTTATTTATGTTTCAATTTCTCTTGGATTTTCGTTTCTCACTCGTGTGTGCGTTTGTGTGCCTATATGGATTTGACGTATACATTTCGTTTGTTTATTTATTGTTTTATTTCGAATTACACAATGTTGATTTATAAGATAATTTTATGTATTCGTATTTATTATTAATATCTTATGTATTTTCCGGAAAAGCATAATATCCCATTTTTTTGTTCCGGTGTGAAATTAATCCAATTTTTTTATGTTCATCAGTTTTTTGGGTGGATTCCATTTTTTAAATACATAATTAAAATTAGCCTGGTTGATATGGTATCGCATAAATATTGGCGACAAACAAGCCATATATAAAGGAAACAAAAAGTTTGGTATATTATGTACTCCCCAGACCAGCCTACGTTCCGCCCGATATTTTTAATCAATCCTAATCGACAAAACTTTTTCGTTGCGGAAAACAATTTGTTCGTAGCTTTAGCTCTTTGTACATATTACATGAAAAGTAATAATGTAAGAAAATTAATAAAAAGATCGAACCCAACCGAAATATTATTTTGTATACGTATACACACACACGCATATAGTAAGATAAATAACTAAACCAAGAAGTAGTATAGTAGAGTATAGAGTAGAAGAAAATTATAAGGAATAAATTATGTTTGTTTATTTTTGCTTCATGCCTTGTCAAAATAAAATAAATTATTCATTGAATGTAATAAATTTTCATGAAAAATTATTAAATCATTTTCAATTTTTTTTAAGTTACGTTTGCCTGTTTCTTCCATAGATGATTGTACGATGGTACAAACTTACATAACTTCCCCCAATCAAGAAACAAAACCCCCCCAAAAAAACTTTGTTTGTTTATATGTAAGTTTTTCCGATATGAATTTTCTTATTTTGCCAGTAAAAGCACAAAAAAAAACAATAAATAAGCTAAAAAGAGAAAAACGAAAATCATGAATTTTTCCCAATAATAGTAAATTGATTTTGAGGTGTATAATAACGATCAAAGTTTATTTATTGTTAATTTTCCGATTTTACCCGCATATAATTTTGTGAAAAGTCATTTTGCAGGCATTGATTACCTAAAATATTCGGTGGGGTGGTTAAGGTCGTCCTTTATATAATCACTGATTAAACACTTTTTGAATTGGAGTTTGATTTAATTTGAATTGTTTTATTTCTTTAGGTGTTTTTGTGATATAGGAGGGGTTAATTCCCTATGGGTAATGTAGTGAGTATAATGTGGTCTTACTTTAGATTACTTATCTGTAATCATTTTTTCAATATTAAACCTTAAACCTTGTACATGAAGGCTTGTTAAATTAATTTTAGAACCCGCGCTGCATCACACTTAACTTATTTTTTAAACAAGACCGTTCAAATATAGTTACTAGAATACTAAAATTGTACTTCCAACATTTTTCCGGAATCATCCTCATGGTGAAACACTGGTCAGCGTTTGATCGTTTGGAACGAAACCAACACAGATAGTGGTCGATGATGTTTTCGGCTAGAGGGACGAGTCTAACGGTCGCTTGTTTGTGCAACTGACATATGAGCGTGGGCTGTTAATTCTCTCTATCTCTCTTTCTCTCTCTCTCTCTTTCTCTTTCTCTCTATTACTCTCTCTCTTACTCTCTCTCTTTCTATCTCTCTCTTTCTATCTTTCTCTTTGTTTAATTAATTATTCGGAGATGCCGTTTAGACCGGTTGCCTTCCCATTTTTCAATCTATTAATAGCTACTTTTGCTTGCTCTACTGTGGGATATTCGACAGTTGCTCTAAGAGGGGTAACTTCGTTAGTTCGATTTAGGAGATTTTGGAAGTACACTAGGGAGCAATTAAAAGTTAATATGCATATAGCATTCATTATGTTTTGGAATCGTTACCATATTTCTCCATTTTACTATTTGTTTTTCTTGTTTTACAATAAGGGGAATTCCCAACTAATATTTCAAGAAAAAATGTATTTAAAATTGTGCATTAGCGAAGCAATTGAAAGTTAAAATACAACTTCTATTAATTTGTGTAAGTAATTTATTTGATTTATAATATTTTATAATAAACTAGTTCATAACTAATCCTTTCAACATAGTATAAATTGAAATTTAATTCGTTAAAAAGCAATTACTAGTGATTAGTATTCCCTCATTTAGCTTCTATTGCTTCGATTCTCCGTTTCATGCGTTTCAGGTTATTTTAGTATGTCTATGTTGGATATGTTGTTCCATTGATTCTGCAGTTTATCCCAAAAGGTAGTCACGTTGGTTCTTTTCTCCATTTCAACCATTCACCAGACATGTTCTATTGGATTTAAATCTGGCGATTGGGGCCGCCATTCTAATTTTTCAATAGAATTATCATTGAAGAAATTGATTGCAACTTTTGAGGTAAGTTTGGGATCGTTATCCTGTTGGAAGATAAATGATTCCATACTCAATTTGTGAGCAAATTCATCCAAATGTGTGCTTAATAAATTGATTGATTGTCCTGTCATCCTTCCATCAATTTTCACTAAGTTTCCAACACTAGAGGAGAAGAAGCAACCCAAATCATTAAGGCATAATAAAGTTGGGCTTCAGACGATCTGATTGGTCGTACCAAACACTTTTGTGTTTTTTTTTTGAATTTTTCAATTTAAATTTGGACTCATTCGACCGAATTCAGTGATCCCAAAATAATTTAGGCATATGTAAATATTTTTTGCAAATCTCGTCCTCTTGTCCCGATTTTTTTTTGGAGATCATAGGTTGTTTTTTTTGCTTTGAAATTTTTTAACCAGATTGTTCTTAACTTTCTTCGGACAGTCCATATTGAAGCTTGTGTTTTCAAGCACTCCTTCAATTCTAGAGCCGATGCACTTGGGAAGGTATTTATTTTTCGTTTCATTAGTTTCTCCTGGTATTTAGTAATTTTAGGTTTTCTTCCACCACCATACAACGATTTGACTCTACCGGTTCTTTTCACATATTTTAAAGGCACCAGGAATAGATATTTCATAACTGGTTGCAATTTGTTGATAAGCTTACACAAAAAACAAGTTGAAACCATTTTACAAAATATTCGCGAGTGTAAAGAAAAGATGTAGGGTTAAGTTATTCTTACAAAAAGTTTTAAAAGTTGGGTTTTAACTCAATTGTCCCCTTGCATGTGCATATTTCTCGTTGATTGCGCAATTTAAAATTAATTTTTCTTGAAATATTAGTAGCGGATTTTCCTTATTGTAAAACAAGCAAAACAAATAGTAAAATGGAAAAATATGGTAATTATTCCAAAAAATAATTGATGCATATAAATTTTAACTTTCAATTGCTCCCTTTGTTCGCAGCTCTCTTTTCCAGTCCCGTGGAATTCGTTAGTGAAATTCTTGGCGCTAGCAAAACAGTCTCTTGAGTTTTCTTCTCTTTCATATGTTCGCGCTTCTTTGGTCGGAGATATTTATTCGTAGATATTCTGCTAGAATGCCTCTAATGTTGCGAGCCAACCATTTATCATGAATATTTTGTTTATTTATGACAACCAGGCGGCACTGATCATCAAATCAATCATTGCCGCTTCTCGGTGCTTTTCATCCCATAGTATTTACATTACGGTGGTTATGACTGACTGTAAGCGAGACAGTGCTCCTGGGTGTAGGGTGGATGTTCTTTGTTATTACTGTGCCGGTCTAAATTGCCAGTGACAGATGATTGGTAACCCTGTAGTGATACTTAACGTTTTAAAGCATTGACGTTCTAGCGGCCGGTCTTTTGTGCTTGTCTATAATTTTGTAGATGATTTGAAACGGCCAGGATGTGATCGTTATCCATGTCGACATCTCTGTAAGATCTAACGTTGGATATGCTGTTGGAATATCCCTTAGATACCATCAATTTGGTTTTTCGTACTTCTGCCATTCCGTCTCCACGTTACTTGGTGAATTCTCTTATGAGGAAAAACGTACTTGATACAACTAAATTGTACATTATTGCCAATTCGATGTCACGTTGGCCATTGTTGTTATCGATGAGCTGCAAGTTGTCAGGACCAATATACGATGTATTTTAATGCAATGTTGCGTGTTGTTATTTATGACCTATTCCTACTCGACAAAGAATAGATCCTTGACGTCATATGATTCATCTTCGGTGGGTGCATGTACATTATCCATCGAGATGCCAAATTTCTTAGTGCAGTGTCTGTTTGTTTGTGGTTCTTTTAGTGAGGATAATGTGTATAGTTTCCAAAATCGTGTTTGTGATGAACCCGATATGATAATCCGAGGCCTTTATTTGGGGTTCATAATATAGGTGTTTATATGAGAGAAATTTGTCTGCCGCCCCACCCGCTTGATACGTGTATGGGCCACGTGCTGGTGAAGGATATTAATGTTTCTAATCTTATCTTGATCACGTTTATATAGCGAGCCGCTTGATGCTTATAGGTGTCAGCTCAGTGTTCATGACTATAAACATAATTTCCTCTATTTGGTTTCCACTATACGACCTGATCTATTTAGGGTTATCCAGAGATAACAGAACTCACGGAAAACATGTTCTATTGTTGATAATTGTTTTCCAATGTTAGAATTTACGCCTAAATTTTGCAGGCCATTTATTTTATAAAATTTAGGCCTGTCTGGCTCCTCGGACCACATTTTACTCAAAATTTAGCTAGATTGTCACCGAAATATTGTGAAGATCGGAGAGATGGAAAGATTTATGCCTGTGAAAATTCGGTGAAAATTCCTTCATTCGGGAAAACAATTCAGTATAAATGTATTTAAATAATTTAATGAATATTAGTTGTTACATTATAAACTCATTGATGTTTGTTCCTTTTTTGGTTTCTTAAGCTCTCTTATAGCCTAAAACACTTGAAATTATTATGTTTTCCGCCAAAGAGCTGATCGTCGTGTTCCAGATTCCCTTACATGAAGATTGTAGTTATTTTAGAGTCATGAAAATTTCTATGAAATATGGACTTGGTGAAGTTAGGCCAATTCGTAAATTGCTGAGTGCCATCTTTATAATTTGTCGTGTTAGGGGGTATTGAAATTGAGTTTTATGTAGCATCATAGTCGAATAAATTAAATAAATTAAAATCGTGAAGCATGTTTATTGGTAATATGAACTGAGTTCAGTTAGACAGATCCGTAAACTGCTGGATCCCTTGTTTATAATTTGTCAGTTTATAATCTGTTTATAATTTGGGGCAAAGATGTTCACTGTTTGATTTTCAGTGATGATTTTTGACAAAGATGTCCACTCCATAACTCAATTTTAATGCCAATTAATACGACAACTTATAAACATGAGATCCAACAATTTACGAATCTGTCTAGCTTCACCCAGTCCATATTACCATTAAAAATGCTTCGAGCTTATAATTTTGTTTGACTATTTTGATTATGAAAAATATGCCCTCTGACACGACAAATTATAAACGAGTCCAGCGATTTAGGAATCTGTCTAACTTTACCCAGTCCGTATTACCATTAAACGCGCGATTTATCATTAGATTTTTGTACTTCCATCTGATACAAAATTTGTCGATAATGCAGATTTTTGCGGCTGATATTTTCGGTTAACTTCAGTAGCATAAAAAAAGCGTAGAGGTAGTGGTTGTCAACTTTGCAGTGATACTTATTTGTTGAAACGGATGGTAGTTTGAACTTATACTTGTAGACGACATGAACGCATGTTTACACTACTTTGTGGATTCTACTTATGTGGAAAAATCTACTCCATATCCAACTAAGTTATTTAATATCGCCAGTTTGACTGGTGATATAACATTGGTGCGAATAGTTAGAATTCACCTCTCCCAACTCAATATCTGATTTTTCTTCAGTGGATGCTCTGCATCAGCACAATAACGACCGCGTTCTTAAATTTCATGGTGCAGAGTTTAATCCCGTGCATTTTCAATTCTAAACTCTCCACCGTTTTGTTCGTCGTTGTAATGGGGGTATCCGTTTTGCATGATTCGAAAGGTTTCCTAGGTCTCCAGAAACGATTAAAATTAATTTTTAAATGTGTACAATTTTCGAATCCGTGTTTGTGATGAATTCGTTAGAGTAAATAAAATCCTTCGTGTAGGAGTGCCGCGGCGATATCGGCAATGAGGCGACTCTGAACGGTACAGCCATTTGTGATAACTATATTGCCCTCATTTACACATAAGCCTATCCTGATACTCGTATCTTTGACCAGCCGTGTGTGTGGCTTGTTGGCCAACATTCTAGTCATGACGAAGTGGTTGTCGGCCAACTCGTTATAATCGTTGTCGGTGATGTAACTCACACCAATTTATAAAACTCATAACACTCTTCAATAACTCAAATAATATTAAATCAGCCATATTAAATATTTTTGTCTGTTCGGCCGTCTTTAACTTTCGAATTAGTTTTATGTTTTTTTAATTATCTTTGTAATCTGTTCTGGGGCCGAGGTTCTCCCAAATATTTCGCAGTCCGCTTTTTCCGTCCTTACTTTTACACCGTCGCCACCCTATTCATGGACGTATTGCTATAGGTTCGATTTTCATAGAACCATATGCACATTGCATAGCTTCATGCCAGCCTATAGTACTGGCATGGAAGATGAGCCGGCCTATGACACTCCGTCCGACAGGGGATAACGATTATTATTTGTTCCCACTCTAGATCATCTTACATATAGCTCGCCATCAGACGAGCTAGCTTTTTGTAAGTTTAATTCCAACCACCATGTTTTCCTTGTAACTTATTGATTGACGTTGTAAAATTTAAACATTCTCGAAATTGTAGGCGTTTAAACTTGGCATCTCTAATGTTATTGATATTTCTGATGCTAGTATCATGCATCAACAAGTTAAAAATCAATATAAACGTAAGGAGTGGCTGAAATATTATTTTGCAGTTGTTGATGAATCAAATTAATTGTTACATTTTGTGGTACTAATATTGCTCTTGCATACTGACAATTAACATCAGTAAAATGGCAACTAAATTATAGCTTTTCTATTAATTCATCAACACTTTGTACAACTGAACTGATTATAAAAATAACGACTTTGTTATTATAATACTCTAGTGGAACTCGTCCTTCGCCAAGCTCTATTAAGTATGTTTTGTCCATAAATTCGTTCATCATTTGAGATATTGCTAAATAGACACCAATCTGAGATTTTGATTATAGATTTGGGGTAGGTCTGATGAGATTATAAGGGGGGACATTTTTGTTTTCACCATGTTGTGTCGATAAAATCGTTTGTCGTTCGAGTTTATGCCAGGTAGACACCAATTTGACTATGTCAATTCGACGGTCTATGACCCTAGGAAGGTTTTGATTAGAAGTGTTGGGTAGGTCTATTGAGGTTATAAGGGTGAATTTTTTATTTTCCTCATGTTTTGACGATAAAGTCGTTCGTTATTAGATAATATCGTTCGCCACTCGAAATTTTGCCAGATAGCCACCAATCTGACTATGCCAATTCGATCGCCCATGACCATAGGTAGATTTTGATTATTGGTTAGCAATATAGATTTCGTAAGCATTTCAAACTCATACGGAGCTAATTTTACCTCATACCCTCATCAAGGCCTTCCCCAAAACTAAGTTTACCTCCTACAATTTTCCCAAACTCCCAACATGAAAGTTAACCTGAACATTTTTTCACATTAACCATCGACGATTCGCTTTAAATGAGATCTTTTCCAGACTTGACACTTTAATACGTTAAGTTATCTCAAATTTTTTAAATTGGCCGTGTGACAATATGTATATACAGATGGAACTAAGTACTTTTTTAAGGTATGCACGTTTTCGGCTGATTTTGTAGGTTAGTTACTTTCGGTTGGGATATTTTAATTTTTATATTGTATATAATTATAGAGCAGACACTATCTGCCTTATCGATATTTTCACTTTCTGCTGGTAACTTCCAGCTAAGTTTAACAAGGTAACTTTCATATCATTCGCACAGGTTCAGGTTAAGCATCAATTTATTCGCCCAACTAACACTTTTGGGGAGTGCTTGCAGTAAAACTGGGAAGTTAACTGTACAGTTTTCGGCGGCTCCCATTCGCGTTTTTATTACTTCGCTGACTAAAGGCGAACGAGAGCTGTTTGATATACAAATAATTTTTGTAGGGAAACTTACAATTTTACGCGATGCATTACGCATTATTGCGCACCTTAATTTTAATGTTTCCTTGTAACCTTAAATGTCTAGCTAGCAAATATTTTTATGTGTTTCCCTTAGCTACGTGATTCAAATTGGTGCCGAGTGTTTTTAAGAATGTACCCCATCTATGGGTAAACGCACAAATCTACATCGGCTGATTTTCCTCGAACGATTGTGTAAAAAAGTTTGAGAGAGAATAATTCTATGAGATGAATTCCGTAGGAACAGTTAATCGCGGTGAATCTTCCGTTTATAAAATTGTCTATATATCTATGTCTACTAAAGTAGTTCCTACGTTCGTCAGTAGATGGCTCTAATAAAAAAAAAGTTGTAAACATTAAATTTTTTAGAAATTTAAAGAAATTTTTTTGTTTCATCATTTGTCAAACACTTAGCGAATTAGTCCCGACGGCCAGGAAAATGACATTAATGATGTCGGAAATATTTTTCCGACATCATTAATGTCATTTTCTTTATGCAAACAAAATATGTATGTGATACAACTTTTACTTAAATCAAACCACTTCAAATACATTTTCAGAATCATACGGATGTAAATTCGTTTAAAAATGTGAATCTGCACGCGAAACTTTATTCGATTTGATTAAAATTACACCAAACCGAAGATCACGATACATTAATCCGATCTGTTATTAATGATATCAAATGCAATAGTTTATTCACACACGTGAAAAGCTTTGTATATGCACAATTTGTGGTAAAGGTTTTTCCAGATCAAACAAACTTGTTCTACAAATGCGTATTCATACCGGCGTTCGGCTATATAAGTGTACGCTTTACGATCGAGGTTTTACCCAATCAAATGATTTAACACTTCACGTTCGGCAGTATACTGGAGAAAAACCATAACAATATTTAAACCATACCATAGAACTTGGCCATTTACTCAAATTTGAACATACGGCTGGTACTTGTCATTTGGTCAGCAATCACTTAGTTACGTACCATCTCAAAACATCAATCGCTATTTTCGACCAAGGAAGGGTTTGGAAGTTATATTCGATTTTCATATAAATTAATATGGGGCCATATCGAAGCTGGAAGATTGTGCCAATCCTAACATACGGCTGATACTGGGATGCTCACCATAGTTTGCCCTTATCATTACCAACTCAAACCCTAAGGAATCATTTCTGGCCTAGAAAGTTCTTAAGAGATGCAAATTTTTATTTAACTTATCCTGAGATTTTGGAACTTGGCCGTTTACTCAAATTTGAACATACGGCTGGTACTTGCCATTTGGTCAGCAATCAGTTAGTTCGTGCCATTTCAAAACATCAATCGCTATTTCCGGCCCAGGAAGGGTTTGGAAGTTATAGACGATTTTCATATAAATTAATATGGGGCCATATCGAAGCTGGAAGATTGTGTCAATCCTAACATACGGCTGGCACTGAGGTCCTCATTATAAGTTACTCTTACTATTGTAAACTAATATTATGGTATACTGTTATCTCGAACTTAAAATATACGAAATTACTATTTCCAAAACACAATTCATTATTTCCAAGTATGAATTTGTTCTACATGAACAACAAATAAACGAAAAAAACTGGGATGGGATAATTTGTTGTTGTGTTTATAATTTAAATCGTCTAATAGAGATATAAAATGAAAAGACTGGGATGGAATAGAATAGTTTCGTGTAAATAATAATAAAACAAATGCTGGGATGAAAAACTGGGATAACTTCACATGCATAATATATTACGATTTTAATTTTTGAAAACTACTAGCGCCATCTATTATCTTCCTATCTAAACTATTATTACCACCCCTATTTTGATGTAGGGTAGAATGTCAAATATTTGCATCGAAAGAAATTCATTCAAAAATGGAGTTATGTCGCTTCTGTATATATTCTGTGATAATACGTATAAAGATCCTATTTATTATTTTTAGTAAAATATAAAATAAATTAATTTCTTTTATGTGTTAGTATTAAAGCAATATAGGATTTCATTTTTATGCATTATGCGGTTGAACGTATCGAAACGGTTTTAACGAGTACAAATAATAGCCGTATTTTATTCAGCAATAGAACAGGATCCCCTGTGTGAAATATTTCTTGAATGATACACGCATATGGTACGTTTATATGAATGTAATAAAATAATAAAAGTCGGGCCCTTTAGAATTCGTCGTCGTCTCCGTATTCGTTAGCGGCAATTCACCTGTAAATTAAAGGATCTTTTTATTACTCGAATATAATTTTTTTTTCGAATTGTGTTTTCTTTCGAAATTGTTCAAGAAGGATATACTCGAATATATTTTTGTAGACAAAACAAAGTGATAAATGGGGGAATATAATTTTCAGTATGTATTCGTACATGTATACAAACAAGAAAAACCCTCATCATCATAAACACTTAACCCTTCTTCGTTTAAAGGTTTTTATGCGTATTTGGTTCATGTTTTGTTACCTTCAACTGATACACACGTTTGTGTGCAAAACATAAATTTTATTTCTTTCCATATTTCATTTCTATAAAAGATGTTTGTGCGCGGAAAAATTGTCGTAAATGAAATATGGCGGGAAAAGATATTCATATTTTTTTTGGTCGTTGTATGAGGTTATATAATATAAAGTACGCAGCAACTTGCCATCAATAAGATACATTTCTTATTCACACGAGGATTCTCGTATCTTTCTATAGTTTTTTTCACCTGTCATAAAACACCTCACGAATAATTAAACGTTTCTTGCGTCTTAAATATTAAATTAAATCACTTTTTTAACAAGTTTGGCGTTCCATGTATATAGAGAGGCTCGTTGTTTGTCAATGCCAGTCAATTTTTATGTCATTAATTCTGCCATATATGTACATATGTATAATGGCGATAAACGGTACATGAAGACAAACAAACATTTTACTTTGATTTGGTTGTTAGCGTACCCATTTCTGTATGAGAACATGAAACGTTTTTTTAAGTCGTGGGTAAGTCATTGATCTTATATCTTTACCGAATTCCTACTTAATATATCATCTTACCTCGATAAATTCTAAATCTAATTATTTTGTATAAGCAGTCGTATATATTCAAACTTCTTCAATATCTAAATATAATTTATTTGTACTTTTCTTATTCATCAATCAATCAAACCGTGAAAAATTTGTTTTTTGAACACAAGTTAATTACGAATTTTAAACGAATATATGTTATCTAATCTTATTCAAATAATATTTAATTAAAAATTAAATTTTTACAATAGCGTATATACACACTATACACACACACACACACACACACATATGTTTACATATTTTTATTGCTAATTAATGTGTGTATAAGAAATGTATAAGAGAAATGTTTTTCCCTTTTAAATTAGCATGTCGTATTAATTAATTATTATGTTGTGTGGGGATTTAACCATAGACTCGTTGTACATGTACGATTTAAAACATAGAAAATGTCAGTTTAAATTAGAGAACGGTCTTATGGAAACAATGAAAAACTATCAATCTGCATTTAACATGTCATACAACTAGGGATTACAAACAAACAGACTAGACATTCTTGAATTTTGATACGCGGTATAACGCGCGCCCAATTTGACATCAATCCGGTTAAACGCGAGTTAATGATAAATGTTTTACAATTTATTGATTTATTGTTGTCGTTTTAGTTTTAGGTATACATACAATAAATAAAAATCTTTACGGGCGATAACGTGTACATAACTGTTAATATTGGTTTAAGAAATCAATAATCAAAATTGCATTTGTCAATTTATGACAGAATTTTGTCGGCGGCAATTTGTTTCCGGTACTCTGTTAGTATCGTGCAATTTTTAAGAGAACAAACGTTTGACATCTTTCTTCGCACACGATCTAACTAAACTATACGTAATGTGCTTCATAAAGGGTCTTTCTATAAGGACGCTCGATATTTAAATTTAAATAAAACAATTCATGTAGCCGCCGCGCGAGATAATCATGCCCTCAAATCGCTCGAGCAGAATGTCCATCGTGGCGCTGTGTAGTACGTAGTGCCATCCTATTGGAACCTTATATCGTCGGTATCCATATCGTCCAGTTTAGGCCATATCCATTCATTCAAAAATGAACCTCGTCGCTAAAGATGATTTTTCGGCGAACTTTAAGTCAATTTTCAACTGCTCCAGAGCACAATCACCGAACACACGGCGTTGTATATTGTTGATTACCTTAAGTTCCAGGGTCAGTTGGATTCTTGTGAACGCCCAGCAATTGACTGCCTCTGGTTTTCCCGTATACACTATCACGCAAAGTAGCAACGTTTTGAACAGACCTTCCGTTTCGGTAACGTTCGGATGTTGGCTGATTATTTATCGAGCCGGTTGACATGAACTTGGCCACTAAACGCTTGTGGCGAGCACAAAAATCACGTAATGCGCGAACGTTTCTCGAACAGAGCACTGATTTTGAAAATAAACGTTGTTCAACGCTATAACCTTCCATGGTGATTTGTCATACACTACTGAACAATTTACAACAAATTTGACAGATGTTGCTTTAACAATATGGCTGCTATAACCTAACAAATTTAGAACGTCGCTATTGAAAGACCTTTTAGTTTTAAAATATTGTTTTTAAGTTTCACAAATTAGGTTGAATGTATACCGGTGTGAACTTCCTAACACATTTGTTACTTTTTTATTTATTTAAAATTGACGCAAGTGCGCGATAAATTATTAACAGTGTAATTAAACTTTTAATGGAACTGGTAAGAAATTTGATACATAGTAACTAAAATCTCACGGATGTCCAAGCATAACCACAAACTAAGTATATATGGACATTCAGGTCTACTAAATTGTTATTCCAATAAAATGAGTTGGACCCTTCTGAGAAGTTTTTCAATATCCTATAATATTGTGAATGGGATGGCGTACGTGTACCACTTGCCCGATATCTTGAAATTTGTCGGAAGAGCGATATATTTTTATTGGAGTAACACATACAAATGGACCTGATTGTCTCCTATCCATATATCCTCGTATTGGTGATTAAGGTTAGACATCGCAAACAAATTATTGTTAATTGGTATATTGAGTAAGCAATCCCATTCGCAATATTATACGAATATTAGAAATAGAAATTAGTCAGAAGAGCACAACCTTTTTTATTTTAATAAGACAATACAACACAATTGAGATATATCTGAGTGTCTCCTGTCCGTATATATTAAGTTTGGGGTTATGCTTAGACATCCCTGAGATTATAGTTATTTGATAAAAATTTGTTAACAATCCCATTGATCGTTTAATTACACTGTTAATAATTGAAAGTACGCTTGTACAATTAAATAAAACGTAATAAATATTTTAATGGCATTGGCGAAAACTATGAAAAGACCAGTTAATGGTAAGACCATTTAATCGTACGACCGATTATCCGTAAGATCAGTTGAACCAACGGAAGCTGTTACTCCCGGTATACGGCGGGTACCTCCACATTTCACATAGATCTCTCAATTTCATCATGCTGATTAATCAATCCTGCTGGGTCATCGAGATGCCGAATTTTTCTTGAAAAATAGTTTTTGATAAAAATCGTCATTTCGCTTAAATTTTAGCTGATTGTTCTTGATTGATTTTGTTGCAAATTATATTTAGAATTTTTCAGTTCATAGTCGATTTTCTTGAAAATGATATACTTTTCAAAATATTTGCATCAAAAGAAAAAGCTCGGATCTCCCGATTCGAGGAAAAAGTTTTGGGTTGTACAGGGCCGTTTGTTTGTTTAAAAACAGTTTTTTTTGTCGAAAAACCTCATTTCCGCTTAAATTTTAGAAAACTGATTTGGACCGATATTGCTGCAGAATAGAATCTTTTAGTTTATAGTTGTTTTTCGTAAATGATATACTTTTCAAAATATTTGCAAAATAAGATAAAACTCCAAGCTGTCACTTTCAGTGGACCGATTTCGAGCAAAAATAACCAGGGTTTCCGATTTATTGAAAAATCTTCAGTATGAAGTTTCATCACGATCGGCCTACCGTCTAGTCTGTATACATTGAGTCTGCCCGGAACTACGCAGTACGCACACACGCACATACGTCTTTCTAAAAACCACTTTTTCTTACTTCGGCGGTATAGCGAATAGTAAATCAGCAAAAAGTTCGACGTCGAAAATTTTCATAACCACTATACTTTATTTTACTACGTATAAGAGAATAAAACCAATAATATCAGCTTTCTATCAGCTTGGAATAGAAATCCAGAGTTAGCCATTCTACGTAGTTATCATAGATTATGAAGATTGCAATTTTCTTGATTTTTCTTCTGATACGTGCATGTTTGTAGACCGCTATTGCGCGAATACTAAGAGTTTGCGGAATGTGTGACTAGGTTCAATTACCTCAACTCCACTTCACGAAGTGACTTTTGATCCACCAATGTATCTAACAGATGCATGCCGGAGAAGAGAGGATATAATGTTCTCAGCTTGGTTCCGGTTAGGGATCTTGATAGAGGAATTCATCTGAAACTCGTTATTTTTATCATCAAGTTCGATAATTAAACATTTTCATTTGCCATTTATTTGGTCAACATTCGGCTATGCCCTAGTCTGTATGGTTTTATTTGATTGAAGATTGTTAGTTTGAGAACCCTAGATCCGGCTATGCTTTTGATTTGTAAGTACAAGGGTGTATGCCTTAGAAGCTTTTCGAGTGTAGCCGTGGGACAGGTTGTTATAGCTCTTGCTGTACTTAGAAAGGTTAGCCTCTGAATTTTATTTAGTATTTAGGTTCTATTTGCTCTGTTTTCGACCACCAAAGCCGTGTACGAAATCTTAGGCTTTGTAATGCTTTGAGATAGCGTTAGAGTTATTTGTGGACTATAGTTTTACCCAAACATCAGCAGAGCAAATGCGGGTATTTTTAAGTTTGATGAATAATTGGTCCATAATTAGCAGCTAAACAGGTGATGAATGAACTTCTCTTTGGGGCAGTCTCTTATCGTTGCGATGGTAATATATTCTTCACCGAAGAAAGCCTGAATACTCCTTCTGTTAACATACTAATATAATCCGTCCTAGAATGAAGAGGACAAAATCCTCTCCTCTAGCTTGTGCTTGAATTACTCTATATCAATAAAAGCACACATTAGCATTTATTTATTCCCTAGTGTATCTTCGCTTTCTATTGTCATCAAGTGTAGAGTTCTGTTACTGTCCTTGTTTGATACGCAAGTTGACCGGGATGCATTAGGTTTCTATTGTTGGAGTGTAATGGATCTTATAATAGCCCTGATAGTGATCCAGTATTTTATCCTTGGGATTTTGAGAATAAAGGATGTCAAGCTAACAGATCTATGTATATATAACCTGAATTAATGGGGTGATTATCTGAAATTATATTATCGGCGAAATGGCATTTCACTAATTCGCTAAGGATTTCCTCTTTTGATTTAGACAGTTCCCCATTTTTCTTTATGGCTGATTTTTTTGTTCTACAGTGAGGCTGTTGTGTAATCAACAAACCGACAGAAGCTTGTTATTATTTGGCCATAAATCGCTCCAGTTCTTTTTGTTCCTCTGGCCCTGTTAAACAATTTACAAACTTCTTTCCTCTTGACTCCAAGGTTATCATTCCACCAAAGAATATCTCTAGCACTCCTGATGTTAATCAGGGGGAACTTTTTTGGTAGCATCTACTGTTTTGAAGAAACTGGTTCAGTGGAAAATCGTATACCGTATCAACATTTCCAGTTCGTACTCCGAATGCAGTGGCAGCTGTTGGTGAAAGTGTTCGTAATGAACCAAGCCCATCTACCAGGCATCGTTGATAAGAACTAACCATTTCACGAACCACATTACGACGCATTTTGCATGTTGATCTTTATTTGCATCCATACAAAATTCAACTAATTCAAAATTTGAAGCCACCAGACCATTTAAATCGTCGTCGTTTTGTTAATTGGATGTTTGAACGAACTGAAGGTTTTTCATCAAAAATCGCCTTTAGCGTTGAAGCTCATTTTCTTCTTAATGAGTACGTCAACAAGCAAAATTGTCGAAATTGGGGAGCGGAGAATCCTCATGTTATGCTCGAAGCAAAAGTTCATTCTTCAAGAGTCACTGTTTGGTGTAGTTTATGCGCTGGTGGCCAATCATGCCGTTTTTCTTTGAAAACGAACAGAAAAATGCCCTTACAGTGAATGGGGAATGTTATCGCAACATATTAGCTGGTTTTTGTGATGAAAATTGACTGAATTGCGTGTTAGTGACCTTTGGTTTCAACAAGACGGAGCGATATGTCTTGCAAGTCTTGCAACAATCTATTTATTGTCAACAAAATTTGCTGATCGCATATTTGGCCATAAAGACACAAACTTTTGCATACATTAAGTATCATACTGCCTTAAGTTATGTCAAATATACACACATGTAAAATGTTTTCCGGGGCCGACCTGTACAGTAGGCTTTCAAAATTGTTAGAAATTGACACCGCGTGAAAATGCATATCATACTTTCTATTCTTCCTACTAATTCAATACAATATCAAACTTTTATTTATTAATCTATTTTGGGATAACAAGAGTGGCTTACCTTCTCGAAAAGCTAACTATTTGGCATTTTGTAACATTGCTTTGCCTAATGTCGAATTATTTCCATAGGAAATTTCTCAGATCAAAAAATCCAGTGTCATCACGATATACGAATATGATTTATTCCGGACTTTCCATAGATGTTATGTTTGTATGAGTATTACACTGTTTCACCGAATTTAAATAGGAAATAAGTACTGCTTATTGGAAATTTTACTACAATCGTTTAAGGATATTTGTATTTAATCAGATGAGAATTTTAAAAGGATTACAATAAAACTTTACTAGATGGTGCCACAAATTTAAAACCCACATGATTTTTAAATTCTACTCATCTTCAACTGATTTGTGTCAAAATTGCATTACATTCCGACCGTTAGTAACTTATACAGTTGTTTAAGTGACGCTACTTTTGTTAATTTCAAAACAATGGAAAAAAGAATTTCGTGTGTTGATTAAACACTGGTTTTTGATGGGAAAAAATAGCGTTCAAGCAAAGCAGTGGCTTGATAAGTGTTATCCGGACCCTACACCTGGAAAATCAACCATCATTGACTGGTATGTGAGTTTAAACGTGGTCGTACAACCACCGATGATGCACCACGCTTTGGATGCCCAAATGAGGCTAACATAAAAAAAATCCAAGAAATTGTTTTGAAAGACCGTAAAGTGAAGTTGCGTGGCATTGTAAAGATAGCTGACATTGTAAAGATATCAATAGAATGTGTTGGTCATACTTTGCACGAACATTTGTCCATGGAAAAAATACTCGTTCACCGAGACATTTGGCCCCCCAGCGAGTATTCTTGTTTGCAGAGCTAAAAAAGCTGCATGGAAAGAGATTTGGCTCCCACGAAGAAGTGATTGCCGAAACTGAAGCTTATTTTGAAGACTAATTATAGTGATGAATAAAATCTATTTTTCCCAAACAGATTGTGTTTCCTTGTTAGACCGGGAACTTTTCAGGCGATGTGTTAAATGAAAATGTTAAAATTCAAATTTGAGTTAAAATAACATAAAAACATCTAGATAGAAAAACTTCATAACAAGAAACCCGAAGTTGCATATTGCTAGCACTAGGTGGATTTAGTTAGGTGACTCATTGACCAACTTAATGTACTAACCAGATCTGAATCACTATCTCCACCGGGAATGGCCGCTAATGACCATCCAAATCCAAGTAAAAATGACATCAACACGCCAAGGATTTCAAAATTCGTAGCAAGAGAACCGAAGTCGAACATTTTTAGCACTAGGTGGTTTTAGTTAGATGATTCAATAACCAGATCCACCTCAATGACAAACTTCATGTGCTAGCTAGACTTGAATCATGATCACTAGGTGGTTTTAGTTAGTTGACTCAATAACTAACTTGATATAGTAGCAGGAGTTCAGAAAACTCGAAGTCGTGCATTATTAACACTAGATGACACGCTATCCGGGAATAGCCCTCCAAATTTGAGTTACAATGACATCAGTACAGAAGATCAAAATTCGTAGCAAAATAACCCGAAGTCGTGCATTTTTAACACCAGGTTGTTTTGGTTAGGTGACTTCAGCTTCATGTGCTAGGCGAATCTCAATCGCACCATCTCCGGGAATCAGCACACAAATAAGATGCAAATGCGCCTATCGCTAATAATGGACGAGTCCGGGTTTCCTCCTACGAATTTTAATATTCTTGGTGTAATAATGTTATTATAGCTCAAATTTAGATGGCACCAATCTAAAGGTGACACTGACTAGTGTTTCAAGTCTAGTATATGAAGGTGGTGACTCAATGGCCTAATTAAAACCACCTAGCGCTGATAATGTACGACTTTCATGTTACCAATTTTGACCTGCTAGGTATACTAATGTCGTTTAACCTCAAATTTGGATAACAATTATCGACCCTCCCCAGATATTTTGAATCAGATGTGGCTAGTACATTAAGATGATTATTGAATCTCTTAACTTAAACCACCTAGTGCTAACAATGCACGGCTTCAGGTTTTCAGTGCGAATTTTTATCGTTTTTGGGCTCAATGTTCTTTTATACTAAATACTGATGTCGATTAACGATCACTTCTGTAGATTGTGATTGAACTCTCGCTAATACGTGAAGTTGGTGATTCAGTCATCTATCTAACCGCATGCATGGCTTCAGGTCTATTGCTACGAATTCCAATCTTAAAGTTTTACTGTTGCTCTTTTAATTCTAATTTGCATGTAAAATTAGAATTTTTTTAATTTGATTTCGTTAATTTTTTTAAATCTCTGGGAAAATTGAATGTTTTGTTAATTCAAATGAAACTCAAATATTCTAATTGGATGATATCAAATTCTTATTAGAAATTTATAGGAAATTCATAACTGTTTTGAACTCCGTTTATTTGGTTTGTATCCCGAATGGTTTAATACAAATTGTTGGTTAAAAATTTAAGGTTATGTTACAAATAATATTTTTGTTTTGTAATTTATCAATTATAATTTTAATTTTTAGTTTGGTTGTTAGATGCAATATTTTTCTGCCATTTTAATTAACGCAATTTGATAAATACAATTTTTTCGATTTTGTAATTTATTCAAACAAGTTTCTGTACTTTATGAACTGATTAATGTAATGTAAAATCAAACATAATAAAAGGCTTTTCACTTTAGACGGGTCGATGTGCAGAATGTCCATCGTTGCGTCTGCTGTGTGGCACGTAGCCCCGCCCTGCTGGATATACAAGTCGTCTACTTTCATATCGTTCAAGTTGGTCCAAAAAAAATTGGTTAGCATCGTTCTGTAGCGCTCGTCATTGATGGTGATGGCCTCACCAACGTCATTTTCAGAAAAGTTTGGACCAATGACGCCGCCGGCCCAAAATCCACACCAAACAGTAACTTTTTGTTGCATTGCCACTAGATCAACCTCGTGTGGGTTGGCGTCGTCCCATATATTGGTCGTCGCTAAAGATGATTTTTCGGCCAAAATTGGGGTCCTCTTCTAAACGCTTCGAAGCCCAGTCAGCGAACAAACGGCGTTGTCTGTGGTCATAACTTTGAGCTCCTGGGTCAGTTGGATCTTGTACGGGTGTAGTTCCGACGCAAATTTCGCCAACTTGAAGTCTGTGAAAGGCCGAGTTCTTGTGGACAGCGAGGAATTGATTGCATCGGGTTCTCCTGTACACTTTAACGGACCGCGGTATGTTCTCGGCCGATCTGGCGTTCCTTTGATGTACGAGTGTTGGCTGATTGTTTACCGAACCGGTTATCTTGAATTTCGCCACCAAACGTTGGAGAGTAAGGACCACCGCGTCTGCCGTAAAATGGGCGCAACGCGCGCAACTTTTGTATTAATGAACACTCATTTTGATAATAAAGTTTTATCATTTGGACGTGCTGCTCAATCGTGTAACGTGTCTGGTAATTTAACATCAGTGACTTAAAAAAAACACCAGATTAGACAGACGCCACCAAAACAACATAGCCGCCACAGGCTACCCACATCGACGCACCCAAATATAACAACCCTATATTTTACTTTTCATTGAAAATTTCGCATATTAAAAATACTATAAACCTTCATATACATGTTCAAAATGAACCTTCATGTAAATTTATTGCATTGGGTAGAATTTTTTTTTTAAGTCAGAGCAAAATTTTATTTGAAAAGAATTCAACATAATAAAGCTTACAATTTGTTGTAAGTTGTTACAAGAATAATTACTTTTGGCGATTAATGATCCTAACCGTGTTGTAATTAATTATCTTATAGATACAAGTATATCTTTCGTCCTTTAAAAACGCCTTTAAATTTTTTATTTTTAATTATTGCTCATTTGCTAAAATTACTCATTTTGGTTATTGTTTAGAAATCCTTTCTAACCCCAGGGCAATAGCTGCTAAAATATTAATTTTAATTAGGTACTCGTGTATAGCCGTGTATACTAATAGCCACATCTGTGTATATAAAAACGATTTGTTTAAACTTAATTTGAAGGTTTTTTTACCTTAAGGATTAAAACATGGTGGCCTTGGGATTGGGTTGGAATCGTATCCAAGGTTTTATTGAAACCCACGTCATATTTATCAAACTTTCTGTTGAAGCTGTGTACTAGTGAATGCAATCTATTTTTAAATATTAATTCTGTATATTTTAAAAGATTAACACAAGAAAACAAATGAAAATGAAAAGTGGAAGAAAATCCCAAAGGTTTTATTACGTTTTCCTCTCTCTCTTGTTCGGCGTTTCATATAACAATATTTTTTTAACCATTAAACGAAACAAATATACTTTGTGTGTCGCTGTACGAGTCTGCTGTGTTGATTGTATATTTGTGTATTTTAGCAAAACCATTTAGTCTCTAGATACACCGAGCGGTACATTACATGCTCGTAGAATGGTAAGGGGACGATAAAAAAAAAATCTAGAAAATAAAAAATTATAAAAAATGGTTTGAGGGGTTACATAGGGATGTACGTAATAAAGTTCACACTTTATATAATTTTTCGTTGTCATTGAACTTGAGGAGGAATTGGGGATATGTTGCTGCCGTATAGAAATGAAATTGGAACAACAGATGTAACATGTTTTTTGTACCATTCGACATGATCGATTTTATATTTTTGGTATACATACATATTGGAAACTCATCTGAAATATGTATGTATGTTGATTGCATGTTGTGTAATATGGAAGATTAAAAATGAGTTATGGTTTTGTTACTTACTTATTTATATATGGGGTAGTATGGTAGTAGGGGAGTTGTTCGAGAAATATATTAATCTTAATAATTGCATGAATTTGTACGTGTTCTATATATTTTTTTACTTTGTCTACGTAAGGTGGGCGAGTATCTGTAGGCAATCGTCTGTGTGCTCGAACGTGATTTTGAACTGGAATCTGTATTACAAATTATAATGGGAATTTTTGTATTTGAATACAATATTGGCAAGAGGATTACTTTAAAAGTAAATATGAAACAATGTCGAATCGTTATTGGAAGATTATATTCATAAATACTCGTATGAGATGAGGATGTAAGATATGATAAACTTTAGAACGTTTTAAAAAAAATAATTGCTGCTTATTCTGTCGGCTTTATTATAAAACGAGTTCAATAACTTCCCAAGCAAATCCAATAAAATTCTTGTTAAATCTCATTAAAGTGATAAATGTATTTCAATTGATTTTTGATTTAATAAAATACGGATATAACAGTATGTTTTCCGTTCTATGTACTGTGCTTATCATGGCGTTTATATGTTTATAGAAGATATTAAATAAATAGAGCAACATGGGTGAACGCCGATTTTTTTTTATTAAAAATTGTATGTACAACATATTCCCCTTGTTAAGCGCACATACGAAGAGAATTTTTTCAAGAAATTCGATATAATACACCACAAAACTCTTGTACGTATTTGAATAAAAAATCCATTTACTGCAGTAAGGCAACCATGTTAGTTATGTATGGTAATTTCGGTACTTTTCATTCAAGGAAATATAAAAATTGCCTTTGAGCCAAATCATAACCGTAAGCATATATATTTTAAATAAACTACACACAGAGTATAATTTTTGATGGCTTAACCTATAACCAAGCTACCCTCCACCTCATCGGTGTATCCCAATTTTGTGTCCTTTTTTCTAGTTAAACATACACAAAAACGTAAAATACTACATTAAATTATCATCCTAAACCAATTTGAAGACGATTTTTGTTGCCTTTTTTTTGGTTAACTTGGGCACAACACAGGATATATATATTTGCTACATCCAGTGTTACCAACAAACAAAAAAAGGAACCGAAAAGGAAAAAAATTATGTATATTCTTTGTGGATAGATACCGAAAAGCACAAAGCACAAAAAATTTGTTTTGTCACAAATTAAAATTAGGAAGTTGAAATTGTTTTTTTTTTGGGTTTAGCTCTGGGGTTTGAGGGAGAGATGAAGATGCGGGTGCGGCTGGAGTGAATGATAGACAAGTGATACAAAGTCGGTATATGACCGTATTAATGTGACTTTGTGTAACAAATGGAAATTATTATTATTTTTGCTTAAATAGATTGGGGATTTTCTGGTGTAATTAACCGCAGTGTGTTAAATATGTTTTTAGTGATGAGCCACTATGGGGTCGTTAATTTTGTGTGTGATTATTATTTTTTAATTAATTTTAAAATACAGTATGTTTCGATAATTTGACAGAAATTCCTACAGATGGCTAAGCAACGTACTAAGTCAATCAGTCAATTTCAGTTGATTCATTTCTATTGACAGATAAAAAGACTTGTACATAGATAATATAACTTAGTTAGGGCCGCCATACCATTTGGTTCGGTTTATTGCCTAAGGCTTGTGCTTCACAATGGCCTACTGATGGGCGTCAAAAGTAACTAATTTTTTCTTTCGTTTGCTTGATTTGAGTTATTGGAACGCCGGTGTTTGATAAGTCGCACAAACACACCAACTAATCGGTGTGGTTCATTACCTAAGATTTGTACTTCAATAGCCGTCTAAGTTACATACATTTGTTTCATTTTATGTAAGGCAGAGTGAATTATCGAAAATCAATGTTTGGCGGCTCGCATACTTATTTTGTTTTTATAATATTTTAATTACATTAAAAATTAATTTGTTTCTCGTAACATAAATGTATATACGAAAAAAAAATGTTTGTCCCCTCGCGAATAATAATCAATTGGATCCAGTAAACAAATAAAAAACGCAACCGTTGGGAAATAATCCGAAATATACTTATATAATTTTGGGTCTGAGCGAAAAGACACCCGACTATATTATTAATAAGAAAATAAAAATATAGAAGATGATGTGTTGCCAATTTTAATTTAAAAAAATGACAGATGGTGCTAGTTTACTTACTTACTTACCCATGGCAATCTCGAGATAGCGATAATAATATCGCTAGTTCACGTCAGATGTCTCTAATTCTATTAAAACAATATTGTTGAACATGTTTCTTTATTGACATATTAACGAACGAGTACTTTGATCTTTTGGAAAACTGGTTAGAAATTGTACGATACACGATACATAAAACAAGTAACGTCTATCGAAAAACTACCATCTTTAGCGAAAAAAATGTAATCATCAAATTAAATTGAAAAATAATATTTTGAACAAAGCAAGCTCTTTGGCAACAATTTTTTTTTTCAAGGAAATCACTTTGCATAAAAGGATCTCGCGCGTTTCCTTCATCATAAAAAGTAAAGTCTGTGTATTTATATAAAAAATTCGTTTCACATTAAGTTTTACTGACCATTGTTTCTCTTTAGGCGCCTCGGATTCGAATGTGTCATTAAAAGTATTGGGATTATGAAATTTTGGGTTATTCCGGGTGATGGCCAGATATTGGTTTTACATCTAGATGAGGTTACCCAGACGTTGGAAGCTTGGTTTCGAACTAATGAAATTTGAATTCTTTAGGCTGAAAACAGATAATTATACATGCATCCAAATTAGAATGCACTAGTATTTATCTATGAAATAGATTACATGTATTCTACATAACATGCATAATTATGCAAGTTGTCCCTATTTCTAGATTTGATGCACAACAGTATAGTGTTGATAAAAAACTAAATTAGTTCTAACTTCACGGCGTATTATTTATTGTTCTGTGTATTACTCGAAAGAAACGTCAAAAGTTTCCAAATTGAAGGAATTACTCGCTTATTCGCACGCAGCAATGCACGCATAAATTCTGCACATTTGTTTTCAGCCATAAATTTAAAAATTCGGCCGTCCCATCAGACTGCAGTGACCAAACTACAAAATATCTAGAATACTTTGCACTTACATACAAAGTATAATCACAATACCTTAGCGAATTATTATGTTTCGCTACGCAATTGTCAACCCCTTCGTAACAGGGATGATATTGACAAGAAATCAAAAGTACTAAATTGATGAGATCAGAGTACTCAATTCAGCTTGAAGGTATTTTCTGCACATTTATCGACAATACCAAAATTTCAGCAACTTTACAAGTATATTTCAAGGTAAATTTAATTAAATTTGACGGTACTCACATACAAATAGCATTTTGTAGGACCCAAGTCACAATTTTTATTAATACATTCTTGCACAGCAGAGATAACAGGAAGTTAAATCAATTAATCTCAACCATACGCATTTAACGATCCACAATTTTTTGTTTAACAAGCAGTGAGATTTTAACTGTTGAGTGCCTCTGGTGTTGTTATTGAGAAAATTTCCAAAAAATCATAAAAACTCTGTCAATCACAATAGGGATCGATTTTACTTGAGGAATTAAAATACTTTTTCGCAAACGTAGCTTTGCTGTTACATACCTGCATTGCTCGTTTGGTAACCTTCTTACCGAACCCTTCTTACTGAAACCTTCTTATTGCGTCATGTTATAGATCTTATCATAATCGCATCGCTCGGTAATTATTATTTCTAATCCTTAAACTTTTGACTGGAACAAGCGACGTCAAGTAATTCCTCTTCTGTTTATATACGGATTACTGAAAGAATATACATTTCGTGATCTTTCTATGTAATCCTGCTGTGGTAGGTTCTAAAATAATTGACCGCTTGAATATAAAACTGAAAATAAAATTTTCTAAATTTGATAATTTTTAAGGCCGCACTACAGAGCTTTAGCTTTGCCTCCAATTCAAAAGACCAAAATTTGGATGTAAATATCTCTTCAAAATGGATGGTTAATATTGAGGATTTTCTATTTACAATGTATGTGCCGCCCCATTTGCGGAGTTAAACAATTTGGCATTTTTGTTGTACTATTTTGGCAAACGTTGCCCCAACCTTTTAGCGGAATGGGATAAAACGAATCGAGACCACTTAAAGATATTTTTAATTACCCTGCTTTACCTCTAACGTGGTTTTATATAAGCATCATACATATTTAATTAAGAAACTACTCGAGAAGCATATTTGCCGAGGATTAATAAATTCTAAATTTATTATCTGGATTTTAGACCTATCACTAAAACCAATAAATGGCCGTTGCTGTGCTATATCAAAGAGTTTAATTAGAAATAGTTGCATTTCGCATAAGGCCTTTACAAAATTTTACACTTGCCTCAAAATATTCAACTTCGTAAGTAGATCTTTGAATTAAACTATTGAACACCTCTGATATGAAACCCAAAGGATTGTAAAATCGATTTACGAGTGATAATTCTTGGATTTTCTCTAAAGTACTAAAAATTGTTCGAAAGTATCGAGGCACTTTTCATACAGCCAAATTATCGAGAAATGTACTATAGTATGGACAATATCATCCCTGCTTCATAACCTCGAATTTTATTGTATTTGGTGCATAATTCGCTAAGGCATTGTGTTTATACTTTGTATGTAAGTGCAAAGTATTTTAAATATTTTTGTACTTTGGTCACTGCAGATGAGACGACCAAAATTTTTAATTTAAAGAATTCAAGTTTAGATTAGTTCGAAACCATGCTTTCAACGTCTTGGTAACCTCACCTAGAAGTATTGGGATTGAACAAATAAAAAAATAAATAATCGATAGCTGAAACTAACCAGCTGAAAATAGTAGCTTTTGCTATATACCACGAGACACAACACTATCTCAAAAGAGAAAATTGTTCCAACGATAATTTTCGATCTCATTTTTGGTAAAGGTAAAGTTTTCATTAAATTTACAGATTAGTTTACCACCGACTGGCAAGAAACTTGGGCCTAGGAATTTTGGAATCTTAAAATGTCAGATAGAACTCGGTCATTTTTTAACCTAGATTTTGGAGAAAGTTTTAATATTTGTCTAGTATCGGCAGCACAGCATGCAAGGAACTCAGTCATTTCTTGTTTTGGAATTTGCCCATGCTGGGCCTAGTTCGCCAACTTCTTTAAAGTTATGAAACTTTTAATAATTTGCCATTCCTAACCAATAATGATGGAATAGGATTATAATTGTAACAATCTCGGAAGAAGTTTTGGAATCTGTCTGTCTTTTTGTTCTTATAATAAGAATTGGGATTTCAGCATATTTTTTGAAGATAATTTTTATGCCCGTGCATTCTGAAGTCAATTATATAATCTGTCAAAAAGGTGACGATAAATGACCATTTAAAATGCCTGTTAAAAGGGATTGGACAATTTTCCGTCGTTAAGTTGGCACAACTGTTCTCTATTTTGACGTGAAGATTGAGCGCGATCTGTCATTTAGTTTGATTGCAGTGCTCTATTTTGTCAGTTCATCTCAAGTGGGTTTTACGATTTTTATAATAAATAAAAATATCGAAGAATTTGTCTCAAATTTTGTATTGCAAATGAAATTTGCAAATGTTACAGTCGGCTGAATTGACTTTATCAAAAGCACGAGTATATGAATGGTACAGTGCATTCAAACGCGGCCGAGATGTGGTGGAAGATTTGCCTCGCTCTGGTCGACCATCAACGTCTTCAATTGAAGTTAACATCAATAAAGTGAAGTAAATTAATAGATGAAGGTTAATTAATTCCTCATCTTGCTGAGTGAGCACTATTAGGATCGTACAACTGAGAGGTTATTTCTTGGTAGAATTTGACTTCCATTTGAAGTACGAAGTCCTTTAACATATCGAAATTTGTAGGTGGTTTTGGTTGAACGGTTGTCGTTGACTGCACTTTTCTATTTTTGGCTGATCCTTCGATTCCTTATCTTCTTGTTGTACATCGTCCTCGGTAGGCTAAATCTTTTGTTCTTCGTCTGTTAGAATCGAAACTGGTTTATTTATCGTGCTTAACTGTGCTAAAAATTAAAGATTTTTACACCTTTTTTTCTAGTGTGAAGTATACTTATTATTAATTTACCTTATTATAGGCCCTGTGTTTGCTTAACTAATTAATTTGCGATAAGAAAACGTTTATTTGAGAAATTTATGAGTAATCATTTTTAAGTTATGAGTGAAGCTCAAAGTGACTAATTTCACAGTAGAACCTGGATCATCTCGATCACGGTTACAGATAGCAAATGCACACTGAATAACCTGCAAGCAATCGAAGGTCTCAAATCCAATGTAGTACTGTGATCGAACATTTCGACCAAAGGAGCAACTTCTACAAAGCTGTCTGTGTGGATATTTACCAGATATTATTATTCTTTCATAAACTGTCAAGTTGTGTAACTAAATTTCAATAAAGAATGGAAAATATTTTTAACAAAACGTATGTTTAATTTCATATTTAAAAAGCAAATTTCTTATTGGAAGGCCCTGTACTATAGTATGGTATTGTCATTGATTTTGTTTTTGTATCCTTTTCGCTGCAAGTACTTTAGGTCAGATGCCTCGATGAAGTTTCGGTTGTAGCGACGAAGTTTGTCCGCAATTATCTTTTTTGGTTTGCTGCTGTTGAAAGTTCGATTGATGGAAACACTTCAATCGAATAAGCTGATACGAAGTTTTGCTGGCTGTTCTTCTAGCAATTTTCCCTCTTTTCGAAGTTAATTACTGACGTGGTTGATTTGCTTCCTTTTATTAAGAAATCTTTTTGTAGATTTTCTTGGGAAAGCGAAATTTCAGTTTGATATAAGCAGGATGGATAATATTCCACTTATAGTATAAATATATCCTAAAAATTTTTGGTCGTGTTTGATTAAGGAATTTGTTGAGAATTCAATCATCCTGAATCTTGAATGACTCGACTTGACAGCTTCTCCTCGAATCATTATTTTGCACGTCCCGGATCCTCCATCAAGTGCATGTCGAACTGATCTGCAATATCGTCAATATATGAAAGTTACTATTTTTTTCTAATTTAGGGCTACTTTCAGCCAAAAAAGCGATTTAAGTTCGTCTTCGAGCTTTAGGGTTCGAAACAGCTTCCCTCACCTAGTCCTCTCTGGGGAGAATATTAATTCAAATACTCTCCATACACGATGTTCACGGAACCGCGCTTACAGATGATTTAGGGAGGATTATGTTCCTTAAAATTGATGAATGTCCTGAGTTTCCTTCCGATCTACATGGAAATTGAGTTGAGTAAGGTATCTAATGATGTCTCCTGTACCCGAGTGGGTGTGCTTTGGAAACACGCAACAATACATAAGATAGCTGTTCCTTGCATTTTCATCGAAGACTTAGGTTCACCGGAACATTTAGATTTGGCCACCGGACTTTTAATCTCATATAATAAAATGAGGGTAATGGTTGAATGGTTGAGGCTGATGGCTGATTAATAAATCCAGTGTACGGTGTGAGTCTCCAAATCCCATCGCTTCACAATGAAACTTAATCAAATACCACTTTAAAGTAAAAGATCAATCTGAGGAAGTTTGTACTTCCTAGAGCAAAGTACCAGCTCGGATTGACGTGCGGGTTGACGCTCAAAGTACATCTGTTGGCTCATTTGGTGATTGTGCTAAGCACACTTTACATACATTGATATACGGTGCCTTACACTTTTAGGTTCAGTGAAAGTGCATTAATAATACCAAGGACCAACAAAAATGGAGTGGCACCTCACTTTGCAGTGTGCATTTACTCACAAATCTGGTAATGGAGGATTTCCTCAAACGAACCATAACGATACTATTTGTCAATATCTGATCTATCCAGGGTATGAGTGACTCACCTATATCCAGAGATGTAAGTGCCCGAGTGGTCGCCGTTACGACGTTGTTAAAACCGGTCTCTATATAGACAGGTTATTACAAAGAATTCTTTAAACTCAAGACATTTCTTAATAGTGCAAATATTGGGTCCAGAGTAGTTTCACAGAATTCCCATTAAGTATATTATGCGTGTTGAGATTGCGATAGCTTGTCCGACCAACGCCATTTGTCTTTTCAAGAATATTGGAAGGCAAGAGTGTATGGTATAAGGTATAAGGTGTAATGTATAAGGTGTAAAGTGTAAGGTGTAAAGTGTTAGATGAAAGGTGTAAAATGTAAGGTTTTGGATCGTGAGTCTTTGGTCTTATTTCTTGAGCCTTGGGTTTTGGGTCTTAGGGCTTAGGTCTTAGGTATGAGGTTTTAGATTTAAGTCTTAAGTTTTACGCCTTAAGTCTTTGGTCTTAGGTCTTAAGTCTTAGGTCTAAATTCTTAGGTCTTAGGTCATATATTTAAGGTCATTTTTTAGGTCTTAGGTCTTAGGTTTTACATCTTAAGTCTTAGGTTTTAGGCCTTAGGTCTTATGCCTTAAGTCTTAGATCTTAGTACTTAGGTCGTAGGTCTTAGATTTTATATCTTAGGTCTCAGGCCTTTGGTGTTAGACCGTAGGTTTTTGGTTTTAGATCTTTGGTTTTAGTTCTTAGGTCTTAGTTCTTATTTCTTAGGTCTTAGGTTTTAGGTCTTGGGTTTTAGGTCTTAGTTCTTAAGTCTTAAATCTTAGGTTTAACATCTTTGATCTCAGGCCTTAGGTTTCAGGTCTTAGATCTTTGGTATTATGTCTTAGTTCTTAGGTTTTAGGTATTTGGTCTTAAAGTGGGTGTTAGGTCTTAGATTTTATGCCTTAGGTCTTAGATCGTAGGTTTTAGGTCTCAGGTCTATGGTCTTAGGTCTTAAGTTCTAAGTCTAAAGTCCTAGCTCTTAGGTTTTAGGTCTTAAGTTAAAACTTAGGTCTTAGGTCTTAGGCCGTAGGTCTTAGGTCTTAGGTCTTACATCTTAGATCTTTGGTCTTTGTTCTTAGATATTAGATATTACGTATTAGGTCTTAGATATTAGGTCTTAGGTCCTAGGTCTTACGTCTTCAGTCTTAGGTCGTAGGTCTTAGATCTTAGTTCTTATGTCTTAGGTCATATATTTGAGGTCATTTTTTTAGGTCTTAGGCCTTAGGTTTTATGCCTTAAATTTTAGATGTTAGTACTTAGGTCGTAGGTCTTAGATTTTATATCTTAGGCCTTTAGACCTTAGGTTTTAGGTTTTAAATCTTTAGTTTTAGTTCTTAGTTCTTATTTCTTAGGCCCTAGGTTTTAGGTCTTGGGTTTTAGGTCTTAGTTCTGAAGTCTTAAATCTTAGGTTTAACATCTTTGATCTCAGGCCTTAGGTTTTATGTCTTAGATCTTTGGTATTATGTCTTAGTTCTTAGGTTTTCGGTATTTGGTCTAAGGTCATAGTTCTTAGGTCTTAGGTTCTAAGCCTTAGGTCTAAGGTCTTAGGTCTTAGGTTTTATGCCTTAGGTCTTAGATCGTAGATTTTAGGTCTCAGGTCTATTGTCTTATGTCTTAGGTTCTAAGTCTTAAGTCCTAGCTCTTAGGTTTTAGGTCTTAAGTTAAATCCTGGGCCTTAGATCTTAGGTCTTACATCTTAGGTCTCGGGCCTTAGTTGTTAGGTTTTAGGTCTTATATCTTTGGTCTTTGTTCTTAGATATTAGATATTACGTATTAGGTCTTAGATATTAGGTCTTAGGTCCTACGTTTTAGGTCTTCGGTCTTAGGTCGTAGGTCTTAGATCTTAGTTCTTATGTTTTAGGTCTTGGGTCTATGGCTATTCGTTATCAGCGACTGCTAAGATGAACATATTATCCCCAAACGTTACTATTTTGTCCTTTTTATGGTTGCCAGCTCCGAGGTAACATATTAGGATGGTCCCGGATCGCTATACCTTGTGGCACTCCTGCTGATATTTTTATTTATTATTTTTATGTTTTGGTTTTTATTAATTAACCTGAAATTAAAATAAAACCTAAACTTCAAATTACACAAGTTAGAATGACAATGTTCCGTCGCCACTCTCTAATTTGAGGTTTAGGTTGTTTTAAACTATTTGTTGCTTTGCAGAGGCACTAACCGGTATCTTTTTCTATAGTAAATCTTCTTAGATAGTGAAGTTAATCGATTTCTTCTTAGTTTTTTTATTATCAATTTTAATTTTTTTGGACAAACAATTAACGGTTGTTTCAAGCTTTTCTTGTTTTCCTTTTGCTTTTAACTAGTTCTCCAACTTCCAGAGGATAAAGGATACTTTTGTCGCATTTCGTTTGAACTAAATGAAATATTTTGATGGATAAGTAATTTAATTTTATTTAACATTGCGAAAAGTAATCGAAGTTTTCACAAAGTTAAATAAAATCGTTCTTTAGAAATAGGACCCTTTTAATTTAAACTCACTAATCGTTTTCACGTAGCATTTCCACCTTAAAAATATTGTTTTTCAACTAACATAAATAACATTAATCTAGTGAATATTTAATTTAATTTCAATTCAAACAATACTAGAAAAAGGAAAAACGTTAAAACTCGTTAATTTTCGTATTCCTTGTGTACCTAATGTGTGTGTACAGGAGGTAATGAATATAATGGAGGGAACCTTCCACCAGAACGTAAATATAGCAAATATACGAACGATTTTCTATTTGTACAATTTTTTTGGTGGAATTTTCGTTTTCTTATTTATCATTTTCATTTATCTCTCTCCTCCTATCATACGCACACAATCTACATAGGAAGATTTTCTTTAAGTATATAATAGAAACACGCGGATAATCAATACATGTACACAGTGTATTGTGTATCTGTACATACAACAAACGAGCGAAAGCATTGCGTTACATAAAATAAATAAATTTATTGTTATTAAGATAATGGATGTTACATCATCAGCATTATAATCATTATCACGCGGAAAATGTATTAGAAAATTGGTGCGAACTGAAGTCAAAATACCATTATAAACGTGAACGTGTATGATTTATCGTGCCTTACATAGTGGATAAGGGTGTACGGAATAATGAACTCTAATTACATGAAACAATTAACAGTGTTGTGGCCCATCCCATTCCGCAGACCTATTTATCCAAACAAAACACAAATTTCGATGCATTCAACTGTTAAATTAACAGACGCAAGTAACACATGAATGAGCACCTTATGTCCGTATATATATATAGATGACACTCACCCACTGGTATATTTAAGTAATGTATCGTCACACCCGTACACGGTGTGCACATCTAATTAATATCGAGTTGGTATAACAAGCTTCCCGCGATAAATTGAAACCGTAGCTAAGCTTGTAGATATCATGCGAGTATGTATAGGGATTCATTTTATTATTATGGTTTTCGGTTGCCATTGTTAAAGATAATAAAAAGTAAAAAAAAAGCTAAACGAAAAACAAAAGTTTATTTCGGAAGCTAAAAACAGGATTTCCAAATTTAATTAGATGAAATTTTGTCGTTTTGCGCGCGCTGTGCCTTATCCGTTTTTATTAACTTTTTGTTTTAATACATTTTTCCAAAGACATTCAGCTTCCGGATATAAAAGCGAAAAGATTTTGGTTTTTATATTTTTTTTTGTTTTTGCCTTTTCTTATAGCGAGCGAGCTTTTCGGCTGTATCTATATCGGTTTTATTGAAGGTTGTTGTTTTATATAAACATTAATATGAAATATGTGTATCGTTAGGGATAAAAATAAAAGTTTGACGAAATTAAATTTTTTTGGTGGTAAAAATGTTTGTTGACAAATTTAATTTGGCCAAAATGATGATACTGGAAATGATTAGATGGTACATTAAATGGAATTAGCAAGTTTTAAAAATTTGTTTTATACCGTTTGCATTAGATAATCAATGTTGTCGACTGGATTAATAAATCGTTTGAATTATTTGCCTATATATAGGTAGGTATGCAAGTTAATATTTGAGGTCTCGATCCATGATAAAATGTGGTCAGCTTTAATAGCTGAGACGCAAATATTTTTGCGAAATGTTTCATTCGTAATTTTTCCAAAAGTGTATGAGCACACCAAGTTGTACTACTCCAATTGAGCGGCGCACACGTTACCATACGTCTCCAAATATCCAAAGACATATCTAAAGATGTAATCCCATAAGATTGAGAAAACTGTATTGTTCAATGTCACAATGGATTAAATAATTTGTATATAATATTTACTGGTCGCGTTAAAGTTGTTAAAATATTTCTCCTTGTTCCGTTTTTATCCGTTTGATGTAAACTAAGTCTGCAAAATTTCACAAAATTTTAATTTTTAAAAAAATTTCAAAATTTAATTAATTGGTAAAATTAATTTTTCCAAAAATTTGTATTCTCAGTAAAATCAAAAAAAAAAATACAGCCCGTCGATTTCATGGTGCCCCAAATATTTTTTTTCTTTATTAATTACAACTGAGACTGTGCTCTAGCAAATTATCTTTCAAATTTCCAAATCTTACATTTCTTAAATAATTCTGATTTGTTGGGGTGAAACCCAATGGTTAGTCCCAAAATTAATTCAACCTATTTAAAATATAATTTTAATTTGGTATGTTTACTAGGTCAAGTGGCATCGTTCTTTGAAGTCTTCTTTCAACGACAGGGTTATCTATCATATGGTAAATAAAGGGGTTTCCATGTTCCTGGAGCTTTATTTCGTGTTTGGCGGCGTGCTTTTTTATTTCATCTTTGATGTATTCCATAAGTCCCTGTGAAGGTCTTCATTTCTTGTGTACCACGGAGCAATTACGATGCTACGGAGAACCTTATTTTAAAACGTCTGTATCATTTTGTCGTTTGTTTGCTTAGTACATCCCCTGAGTTGAATACTGTAGGTTCATATCGGCTTCAGTATTTGCCGATATAGCAGCAGCTTGTATATTGTAAGCTCAGAGCCTCTACCTATGAGCCAATACATTTTTCTGAACTTAATATTAAGTTCTTATTTTTTCTTTTTGACATGCTCTCTTCACTTGAGCTTGGCATCGAGTGTCATGCCAAGATATTTAGCTTTGTTTGCATATGGTACCGATCGTGAGTTAATTTCTATCGGTAGATGGGAAGCCTTTTGATATGTAAAGTTAATATGCGTGGATTTCGTCTCATTAAGCTTGATTCTCCAACGCTTAGTCTAGTCCAACGCTTAGTTACAAATAGCATTGGTAATTTTCTGGAGTTTGCTCGTTGCACCAGCGACACTACTTCCAATGGCCATGATTGCTGTGCCATCCGCGAAGGTGGCTATGGGTCCTTCATCTGTTGTTGGAATATCCCTTGTATATAATAAATACAGGATTGGTCCTAAGACACTCCCCTGTGAGATACCGGCAGAGATTTTCTTTAGTTCGGAGTATTCATCCTCAAATTTCACACAAAAAAGTCTATTGGATAAATAGGATCTTAGTGTGGCGTAGAATTGCCTGGGCAGGTCTTCGAATGCTTGGGCGTCGTCCAGAAATATGCTGGAGCATACTTTTTTACGTTCTAACGTTCTTTCAATAAAGTTGGTGATTCTATGCACCTGTTCAATTGTGGAGTGCTTTTCCCTGAATCCAAATTGATGTGGAGGTATTAGTTGTCGGTCCTCAATTATTGGTTTAAGTCTTTTTAGTAATAATTTTTCAAAGAGCTTTGACATAATTGGCAGCAGTGAAATTGGCCTGTATGATTTTTTATCGTTAGGTGGTTTATCAGGTTTTGCTATCATGATTACTTCTGCTACTTTTCATTGCCACGGAGCATATTTTAACCGAAAGCTTGCATTGATTTTGTGTAATAGCTTACGAAATCCTTTACCTGGTAGAGCCTTGATTATTTGGCAAGTAATCAAGTCATATTCTGGGGCCTTTTTAACATTCATGTTGCTTTTTACTTCTTCTTTTAATTCTTTGAGAGTTACCGCCTTGGTAGTGGTTGGAAGGTATCCTCGAGATACTCCACAAATAGATCAGCCTTCTCTTTAGGACCTCTTGCCCAGGTTCTATCCTCCTTTTTAAGTGGAGGCACTTGCATTTTGGGTCTTTTGAGTCCCTTCGTCGTTTTCCACAGAGAATAATTATAATTTTTTCATCGGTTAGGCTAACTAAATATGTGTTGATTGATGCATTTTTAACTTCTTTAAGAAGAGGTTGGAGACTGTTACCTAAATTGTTAAGAATTGTTTTGTTCTCTGGTGTTCTAGTTATTTGCCAGGTTTTACGTGCCCGTCGTTTTTGTCTTATCAACTCTCTAACTTCCTTTGGGTAGGATATGTTAAGCTTCTTCTTATTTTGTATAACGGGAATACTTGCCAAAGCAGCATAGTGGATTGCTTCATTGAGTTGTTCTAATTCATCTTCCAACTGGTGGGGATTTCTTATCGGCACCTGAAGATTGATTTTTCCTCGAATACCTCACGAAAGAGATCCCAGATTGTTTTTGAATTTGCTAATCTGGGAGGACTCTCTCTTTGAATTACCATTTCACTGACTGTCATGATAACCGAGGAATGATCCGATACGAGAGAATTTCTGTCTACAATGTGGATGTAGTTCTGGGATATATCTCTTGCTATATAGAAGTCTATTTGATCAGATATCTTCGTTCCGTCACTGGGCCAGTATGTTGGGGAACCACCAGAGTAAAATTCACATTTTGATGTCTGCCCAGCTTGAAGCGATTAATTACCTTACGACGTCATAAGTCTAGATTCCCAATAGGTGTTTTTCGCATTAAAGTCACCTCCAATAATAATATCACGTCCAAGCGATTTAAATAGTTTAACGTAGTCCTCTCTTTTCAAGTTATGCCGGGGTGGGCAATATATTGCAGATACAGTGAGCTGTCTGTGTTTAATTTGGATCCTTGCAGTAGTGACTTGCATTGTTTCTTCTTTGATATTTGATTCTAAATGGTATTTTATATTTTCTTCTATTAGTAATGCCGAACCACCTCTTGCTCTTTCTGCTGGACGAATGGAGTGATATAAGTTATAACCCCATATCTTAACAAACGAAGATTTAACGAGGGAGTTGCATTTTCTTCAGTTGATCACGTATCATGTTGTTCAGATTACTTTGGTAATCTAGCCGCTTTGTAATAGCTGCAATGCTGTTCATAATATTTTCCATAATTTGGTTACTTTGAGAGCCCATTTGTTTGGTGGAACCCAAACCTTTCACTACCTGGGCAAATGAACTTCTCTTCCCTATATTGCTTGGTTGTGGGTTTTGATCCATCTGATTTGATATTTGAACCCTTCGATTTTCGTGATTTTGCGGTTGATTTCTTGTTTTATCTCTTAATTTTTGTATTTGTTTAGCAACCTCACAGCCTCGATAATTAGCCAGATGTTGGCCCTTACAATTTGTACACTTGGCTGGCACATCTCGCCCTGTTGCACATGCCTGGGTAAAATGATTACCTGAGCATTTTACACATCTTGGATCCCAGCCGCAATATCTTTGGGTGTGATTAAATGCCTGCCATTTCTTGCATTGGGGTATGCGTGTTCTGGTTCTCCTCATTGGTTCAATTTTCACCTTCATGTGAAGAATTCCTTTTATTCCATAAATGTTTTTCCCCTCTTACTGATAATTTAGTTTCCTTCCTGAATTTCTGTTCTCTCTGTTTTAACAATATTCACAGCATCTAGTATTTTAAAACCTTTATTTTGTAAGTCTTCCATTATTTCTTTGCTTGAGCAAATGTGATGCAAACCTCTTGCCATGACTTTTATTGGTCGGGCCTGTTTGTTTTCGTAAGTGAACCACTGATACTTTTCAGCATTCGATTTCATAGATAAGGTTCTATAAGTATCTGAGTCCAGAGTATTAATTTTCCAAACGTCATTATTTAACGCTATTACTTTATATTCTTTGGCAGTAACCGATTTCGTCAGTGGCTGAATTTCTTGGAAAATTAGGCTACACCCACAATATTTATTGGTGGGGGTGATTTTTATTTCGGTTGCACCAAATTTGGTGTAATGTTCTTGGTAGATTTACTACCTTTTGGTATCGTTTGAATCTGGACTAGATTGACCTCTACCATTTAATTGCTCAGCCTCAGGTGACGATTTAGCTTTTCTTTTCTTACTCTTCTTGGCCTGTTTTTTCTTCTTTAGGATCCAGTCCGTCTCTCTTTGTAATTCATCTTCAACAGTGGAATATATGAGTTTGTCTGGTTCAATGCTTCCTATATCGCAATCTTCCTTTGAATCCCGATTCATTTTTAGGTTTTCATTTTCTCGTTTTAGATGCCCAATTTCTTCACTTAGCTTGGCAAATAATTGCTCCATATGCTCTAACCTCGCTAAGAGATTCACATTCTCCTTTTCTAGGCCAATAGTTGTTTTACTAGATTCAACTATTTGCAAAGTAAAATTTCCGGTGGTATCACTTATTTCGTGTAATGTTTGTCTAGGTATAGCGTTAGAAAAAGTATCGGCTTGGTCAGTTACCGAGCTGCTTCTATTTTTCTTTATCGGTGATCTTTGTAAATTTGATCTTCTCTGGAACGGATTTGATGTTCCGTGATAATGCAATAGATGGCCCTCCCCAGAATCCATAGGGCCAGTCTCCACAGAGAGTGGATTTACCAATGTTAATATTGGTGTAACACCTGGGGTATTATTTCCTTTTGTTTGTACCATTGAATAGTTTTGATTGACTTATTAGCTATTCTGATTCACTACTACGAAGGGTTTGCAACTTTTTATATGAATCGAAACCCCTTCAAAATTTTGCCGAGTTGAAACTTCGATTAAAAGCAGCAACTTGATATCACCATTATATGTGTAAACCTTTGTAGGACGACTGGTTCGATTGTCATTTGTTCGTTCGACCTTGCCGTTTCACTGTCTATTGTGCGGAATAGATGATCTGCCATGATATTGTCTTTATCGTCACATGTCGTTTATCCGTGGCAAATTGACTGGTGTAATTCAAATGACTTAGTTGTCTTGGATTACGTTCAGTTTTAGACTAAATTGCTCTAGCCAGAGGGGTATTTGGTGTAAATTCCCACTCCTCAACGAAATACCTAAAATGTTTCAAACATATATAAATCGCAAGTAATCCCGTAAGGGACCCCGTCAGTTGTTTTTGTATTGCTGTAAAACATCTCTGACAGAGGTATTCAACGCGTCGGTCGTGATACTGAACTTCGCGTCGTTCAGCGGCTGTGCAAATAACGCGATTGTACGCTATTCACTTTTAATTTTAAAACTGCGTTCGGGTACCGATAACCTGCTGGACACGTTTAATTGTAATTGGAGCTGGGAATTCCGTAACCACATTAATTCGTTCAGAAGAAGGGAAAATACCTAACGGAGTAATGTTATGGCTGAGGAAATCGAATGAGTGAACTGGAAACACATTCTGAACTTCTAATATTTACGCCAAATTCGTCGAGTCGTTGAAACAGTTGCTCCAAGTGGGGTTTGTGTTATTCCTCATTTTTCGATGCTGCGACGATGGCGATGTACGTGAAAATGAAGTCTGCATGCAAATGTCTGGAGAAGTTTAGAATGTGGGGTACCGGGTAACCATCCGGTACCGCGATAGAAGTGATAGAATCAAATTGTCGATAATCTCCACATGATATCAAATCGAACTGTTTTTTTCTTACCACATGAAGGAACTAGATACGGAAGATACCGATGGGCGGCAAAATTTGGTATATGCAGATTGTTGCGAATCGGATCTAGTGTTCGTGACCGAGATATAGGCAAATGACTTGTCATCACGATATGATGAACCACGAAGTGTTTGACTGGTAGTTAAATTATAATTTGGTTCAGCTGTTAGGAAAGGAAAATTCTTTCTTTCGACCAGAATCGTTGTCGATGATGAAGTGAAGATGTGTCGGTGTATCGACCCGAATCGTTGTGACATTGATTCAGAAAATCATGTTGGTAGTTTCTCCTCCAACCTTTATATATATTGTAATCAACATTATCAGAAAGATTTATAATCCTAGGTTTATTTTGGATAATGTCGATTTTGATAGGCGAACTTCCAATCCTTTGAATTACTTTATTTAGTCTGACCACTTCAATCTACTTCAAATAGGTATAGAAAATTACCTTTGTCTGTCCTTTTATCTATCTGGAAATCTGTTATCAACACATAATTGATTTAATCTAGTTATATAGTTAGAATCAACATTAAGTCATCAAAATGTGACAAAATCCAATTACCGATTATAATTCAAACGCTTGAAAGTACAAAGCAATTATGTAGTTTATTCAGCCGTCATACAACATTGTTAAAAAATTGCGAATATCTTATCAAAACAAGCATAAAACAGCAACACATACCCATAATTATTTACATGATAACAGATGCCAAATTTACCTCTCATAAATGTATATAGGTACGCCGAATAAGTGCGGATTATTTTTGAAACATTGTGTATCCATCCATATGCGACATACATTTGGTTGTCGGTATAAAATTATCATAAAATGTAAATTTGATTTACAATCACCTGCGCTGCGCGTACAATGTATCATACATACACCCTCATATATTACAACATAAATATTGTTTTTTTTGTACTTCCATATATTCCAATATTTTTCAAGCCTAGGATCAACTCCAAATATACCGTTGCTTCACAGTATAAATTTACTGAAATTTTGATTGACAGTTAACTTATAGTAGAGCATGGATAAATATTAATTTACTTGTCAAAAATAAATAAGTCGTGGTATGAGAGTGTTGCATTGGATTAAAGGTATTTTCGTTCTCAAATTTTTTTTTTATTAGATTTCCTTCTATTTTAATTATGTTGAGTCAGTATGAATAAAAAACTTGACAACAGTAGCGCGGTTTGTTTGGTTTAAGAATCTAAAACCGAAATCGAAGGGGACCAATACAAAAAACCTTATTATTACTTTCAGTTCTAGCGACGAATATTTAGATACCATTAATTAAATGATGAATGATTTATTAGTATTGACATAGCTGGCGTTTTTTTTCAATGAAATTCACGTAATGCTTTTAAAACGTCACACATTTATCAGAAAAAATACAATATTTATCTACAAGCATGAAATGTCTGGTAACCTTCTGGCAAAACTTATCAATTTTTTATGAAAAAGTAAAGAATGCAAAAAGCATCATTAATAGCGTATTGACCCGAGCACATAATTGGCTCTATGAAGATATAGAGGATGTGAGTCGCTATTAAGCAATATCTGTAGTAGTGCGCTTTGGGTTAAAAACACCTTCGCACCCCATCCTAAGGGTTTGACGAAAATGATGATTGCAATCGTTTGGTGAAGATCGGCCACTATTTTTCACCGTTCGTCACCCAATGAAAATTAGGAAATAAAATTCCCAGGTAGGTTATTGGTAGAAAATCTAACCGCTTTCGTCAGATTTCGTTAAATAATCGTTAGCACCAAGTCACCATATTTTGTCGTGTGGTCTCTAATGAAAAATTTTTAATTGCGAAGAAACAAAATCATTGTGCTCATTGTGCAATCGTCAAATGGTTTCTACTGGTAAAAATAGTTGGTTAGTTTATGCTGATGCACAACCATCTGTCAGGATGGCTAATTCTGACAACCAACAAAAAATATATGTTAACGATATTCGCCTGTATACAAAATATATTTACTAGATTCGCCTGGTGAAGGGTTTTCTTTCTCGATGACGATTAAATCTCCAGCCACTTATTGCTTCGCTTTGGGATGCTTTTGGTCACATTTGTTAATCAATTTTTTTCTTTCATTCATAATTTTTTAAAGAACTTGATCTCTCTTGTCCTAACTATTGCATTAAATTTGAAAAATATACCAGGTGTGTAAATATGAAACCGGAATTTACCAATAAATGGCGCCACCTGTCAATGTACCTTTCGACAAACTACGTCATCGGCGCCATTGTTTTCTTTTGACATCTGTCAATAATATCCAATTCGTAACCATACAAGTTTCATACAACAACGCATGCTTTTTACGTGTTAAAAATGTCGAGTTTTGTGCCTACATATTACGATTTGCGAGCATCATTGATTTGTTGTTATCATTTGAAGAAAACTGCTGCAGAATCACATCGAATGTTTGTCAAAGCTTACGGTGAGCATGTTCTTGGTATATCACAATGTTATGAGTGATTTAATAAATTCAAAAGTGGTGATTTTGACGTGAGAAACGAAATACGTGGAATACCACTAAAAAGTTTGAAGCAAGCATTGTTGGATCACGCTCAAATGGAAAAACAGTTCACGGATCAATTGAATGTGGCACGAGAAGCCGTCTTCAAGCATTTAAAAGCCATGGGAAAGTTCCAAACGCTGTGCAAATGGGTTTCGCATAAACTGCATGAAAGGTAACAGGAAAATAGAAAAACAACTTGCGAAATGTTGCTCGCCAGGTACAAAAAAAAATCATTTCACCATCGACTTGTGACTGACATGAAAAATGGATCTATTTTGAGAATCCAACGCGCAAAATGTCTTGGGTTGATCCAGGACAACCATCGACCTCAACTCGACAAATCGCTTCGGACGGAAGACAATGCTCTATATTTGGTGGGATCAGAAGAGTGTGATTTATTTTGGGCTGCTAAAACCAGAATATGATAAAAGTCAACCCAAAGTGATTTTGCTTCATGATAATACACCATCACACGAAGCAAAACCGGTCATGGAAACGTTGGAAGCACTTAATTGAGAAATACTTTCATATGCGGCTTACTCGCCAGACTTGATCCCGTCCGATTATCACTTATTTTCATCGATGGGCACGGGCTTGCTGAGGAGCACTTCAGTTCCTGTTCCAAAGGCAATACTTTGAATAAAATACTCTTAATCACTATCATACGATGAACGTGTACTTTTTACTAAAAAATTCCGCTTTCATATTTACGCACCTGGTACAATACAAATATTAATTCAGGATTGGCCTAATTCCGTTCAATAACAAAGCCAGTTCTAGTAATCAATTAATGCATATTCTTATCGTTCATTACCATCCAAAAAATATAACGGCTGAATTTGTGCTAATCCAGAAGTAGCCAAATTGCAATGATCAACAAACACCGTTGACTAAACAATTTTCAGACATAAAGTGTTCTAGAAACCAATGAACTGGTCAACTCTAATAGTATATTCCTATCAGGCATGTTCATTGCCATCCAAAAATTGGTGGCTGAATTTGTGCTAATTTAGAATTGGCTCAATTTCATTGAACAACATCGACCGTTTAATGAACGATTTTCTGACATAAAGTGTTCTTGAAACCAATGAACTTGATACTTCTAATTGCATATTCCTATTAGATATGTTCATTACCACCCCAAAAATTTAGAAAAGGTTCAAATTTGAGATTTCCATTTAAGATAGCAATCATGTTGTTCAATTTGGAATCAAAAACTGGTTCGTTTGGGTGAATGAGTTTGAAAAATTTCTTCATCGAATTCTTTTGTGAATTGTACAAGGTTATCCAATTCATGCTTGATAAAGTAAACTTAAAAAACGCACACAAAATATTCGGAATGTATTGTAATTTTTATTTCATTTTACAGATTGATCCTTGCCATTTTTAGTTAAACAAGATATCATTCAAATGTCCTCCACGGGACTTCTTACAGGCCTTGATTCTTTTGCGGTAATTTTCAATGACTTTTCGGCACATTTCGGGCGGTATCTCGGCCATTACCTTACGAATATTAGTTTTCAATTCGTCAAGAGTTTGAGGATTGTTTGCGTAAACACGATCTTTCGCGTAGCCCCACAAAAAGAAATCCAAAGGCGTTAAATCACAGGATCTTGGAGGCCAATTGACATCAGCCAATCGCGAAATCAAACGTCCAGGAAATTTCTCTTGCAAAAGATCTCGATTTGCTCGTGTTACGTGACTGGTTGATCCATCCTGCTGGAACCACATATCGTCAAGATCATAATCTTCGATTTTCGTAAAAAAATAATCGGTTAACATGCGGCCATAGCGCTCAGAATTGACGGTAACGGTTCGTCCATGGTTGTTCTCAAAAAAATACGGCCCAATCACACCACCAGACCACAATGCGCACCAAACAGTGACTTTTTCCGGGTGTAATGGCCCCAAACTCTACAGTTTTGCTTATTAACGTATCCACCAAGCGAAAAATGAGCTTCATCACTGAAGAAAATTTTGTTCGAAAAATCAGCATCGACGGCCTGTTTTTCCAACACCCAATTTGCGTATGTTCTTCGTTGTCCATGGTAAGCAGGCTTTAGCTCTTGTGTCAAATGGACTTTATACGGATGAAGATGCAAATCCAGATGCAAAATGCGCCATAATGAGCCATAAGATAGGCCTAAATGTTGAGCTCGACGAGGAATTGACAAATTTGGATCTTCTTCCACACTTTCAGCTACAGAAGCGATATTTTCAGCATTGCGAATGTTTCGATGATGCACAGACCTTACAATATCAGTAACAGATCCAGTTTGTTCAAATTTATTCACTGTATTCAATATGGTTTGCTTTGTAGGACGATTATGACGACCATAATCTGCTCGTAAAGCGCGAAATGTGGATACGGCAGAATCACTATTTTTATAATAAGATTTAATAATTTTAACGCGTTGGTCGATTGTTAAATGCTCCATATTCTTAAATGGCAGAATGTCAACTAAATAAATGACAGCGTACTTGACGTTTATCTTTGACAGATGTCGGTATACAGATTTCTACTTTATCAACCTCGAATTGGATAACCCGTTAGGAACATTGTAAATCTTGGGACGAAACCAATCTCTCACTTTCTTGAGAAAAGTACAGATTATATGACAAGATGGTCTGATTCGCTCCCTGCATTTGTCCATTCGCGCGACATGATTGTACCGCTGTTTTGATTTGTTGGATGGTGTTACATCCACAATTTTCATTGAACACTTTAGATATCGAAATTTTTCTTGATCACTAACAATACTGTTCGGAAGCCCTAAGTCCACGGTTATTTCATATATCAACATTTCACGCATGCAGAAATGTAGGAGGTCACACATCGACACAATTTCGTAAACCTTATATTTCCCATTATTCGTTCGATCGCCTTCTCGATTCCGAAGTTTCGAACTGCATTCGGAATCGAACTGCATTTGATATAACTAACGTAGCTCGTATCCTTCGTTCCAATGTTTTTCATCATCGATCTTTTGATATATCCACTGTGGAAAGAGTTTAGTCGTTTATGCCTGGTCGATGGATCATCTCAAAATCGTATATCGATCTACTAATTCTCGGTACCATCACTTTTCTTTTTTAATCGTGCGATGGAGGAAATCAGTAACGAGGCATAATTGCTTGCCAAACAAATGTTCTCGAAAGCGATCGAGAGATTCCACAACGGCGAGAACCTCAAACTCATAACTGTGGTACATTTGCTCAATCTGTGCAATGACTCGAAGTGTTATCAATTAAAAATGCTGTAAATTTGTCAATTTTTAGTTTTTATTTCAAAACTTCAGTATATCGTAAGAACATTGCAAATTTAACAAAAAATATGTTTTTGTTCGATGTAGCCACCTTTAGGGCGGATAATAGCATCGAGTCTGTCCGAGTAGGCTTCACACACTGCACGAATGTGGTCTGATGGTATTTTGTGCCATTTTCGGCGAGAAGCAATCTTTAAGGCGGCGACCGTCTCTTATTTTTTAGTTAATACTTTGGCCTCCAGAATGGACCATATGGAAAAATCCATTGGATTTAAGTCCGGGAAATATTGTGGCCATTGTTGTGAAGAAATGAAGCTTTAAATTTTTTCTTGTTAAAAATGTTGGGTTTACGTGCCCAAGATAACAAAGCATCGTTTAAAATCTTTTCACGATAGATGTGTTAATTTACCTTTACTCCCTGTTCAATGAACACGAGTGGTGAGCGTCCTGTGGCAGTTACTGCAGCTCAAACCATCATTGATGCAGGCGCTTGCTTTCGCAGAACAATTCGCTTGTTTAAATTGTCTTTTGATTTGCACTCTAACCAAACACGGTCGTAGTATTTGTTTACATATTGCTAAACCGTAAAAGTTTTTTCATCAGAAAGGACCAAATTCTTTAACGTTTTAACACCTTTGCTCTTGCTAGGCGAACTACCTTTTGTACAGGTGTTAAATCTTCCACTTTTTGTACTTTGTAGGGCTTCAATCGTAGTTAATTTTTTAATATGCGCCCCATGCTTCGAGCTGACACATTGAGATTTTTCGCCAATTGATTGAACTGCGCTTAGTCGTGGATTACGTTTGAATTCTGGCCTTCGCCTTTTGAACTATTTCTGGTGATATTGCTGGTTTTGGATGTCCACCTCCATGGCGTTTGTTGATGCTACCAGTATCATTGTAACGAGTAATGGTCCGACACACAAGCATTTTGTTCACATGTAAATGTCGTAGCTCATTAACAATGACTGGTTGCGATTTTCCAGCCAAACACAAAGCAATAACACTGTTGCGTTTGAATTCCATTTCGATAATTTTTTTTTAACTGCGACGTAAAATAATATGCTTCCAGCTTGTAAACAACATAATAGACTGACGCTTATCAAAAATGAGCGCGATATCATTAGCCGTTTAGTTGCTACAGCCATGTGAAGTTGGTAACACTTCGAGCGCCGACCCTCCTGTGTAAAAATGACCGGCACCAGGTTTTACGTTTGATTGACGTTGGAAAGGCTTGTTAACTGCGGTTCACCGCAACTGAAGTGTTTCTGCTCAGATTTTTATACACTCTTAGTTGGTACACTCTTTAATAAATCTTCTGAAAAATCCGTTGAGATCGTTCAGCAAACTTGGTCTTCCTGTTCCGGATAACTTTTCTTTTTCATTGATTTCGTGGCCCATAAATGTAATTTCTGTTGCAAAACACTTACACCTTTCCAGTCGAATAGTTAATCCGGCCTGTCGTGAAGAATTCTCGACAGGAAACTCTCTTACTTGGAATCACTATATCGAGATGTCGCTTCCAGCCGTTCATCTTCGAAATGAGTTTATTAATCCATCTGCACATACCCAATGTACTAAAATATTTATTTCTGGACAAACACAGCAGCGCTGCAACCACAAGGATCGGTTACGGTTGCTTTACCGTGATCTTTTTTATCTGCCGGCAGTCTACACACATTCGACTTTCACCATTTTTCATATCGACCAATAAAATTGGAATTGGTGGTCAAGTGTACGGAGAATCAGAAAGTCGTATAATGCCGTGTTGCCAAAATATTCTTGACAATATTTATTTTTGTGGAAGCGATACGGTACGATTTAATATTATTAGTGTAACGCTTACCTAACTCTGATACAATTGGAGCGAAAACTTCGGGATGTGATATCAGTAGACACTTTAGATGGCATTGCTGGGCTTACCTAAATTTCTCCCTATGTTCAAATTATCAGACATCTCGATAGAGCGGTCACCTTCGATTACGAGTTGATTTTCTTCTTTACATAAAATATCACGGCCCCAAAATACATTGTCGGAGATAAATTTGTCCTTGGCGACAAGAACATTTGAATGATGTGCGTTCTTATCTTACCTTGATGGTTTCGGCGACAAATTCTTGGCATTCGTATTGGCCACCAGCAAAACCCTTAGGAACGCAATTCATGCAACGTTATTTTTTGTATCTCTGGGAATTTTACTGTCAAATGCCAGGTTTTTATTCAATTGTAGCAGATCAAAGAAAGAGGATCTCCATTTCTTTGAGTCGACCGTTTCACATAATTTTATTATATGAATACTTGCGATGATTGCGGTTTTCGATAACGGTGTTGACTGTTCGTTGAAATAACGGATTGCAATTGACGTGCACTCTGTTAGCAATCCTAAAATTCATTACAATTCGAAACGGTTTAGATAAATGCTTCTTCAGATCATCATAGTTGGTCCCATGAATCGTATATTTAATAATGCAGTCGTCTAAGAGTTCGACCTTTCGTCCCAGAAATAACATTTTATAATAACTTCTCGGGAGCTTAGTGGAATGGATGCCATCTATCCGATGCAAAATCACAATTTTCGCGTCCCAACAATACGCATTCTTGAAACTGTCGTATTTCTGAATGAATTTAGCTAAGGTCAATGACGAATAAGCTATCGGGTTATATTCCGATTGAATTGACATAACCTACTTTATATTATTGTTGCACGAATTATTAGAATAATTCCGATTCGAGATAAAATGGTTTGTTGGTATCGGTAGAGATCACCATTTGTGTGAAAAATTATATACGGGCTTCTATTCGGGTTCGTGATACGGATAACCAACATTCGGCATAAATTGTAGGTCGATTATTTATCGCTTGAAAATGGTGGATGACTGACCCAACCTTTACGGCAAATTACTAGTAGTTCTATACGAGCGGAATCGATATACTGTGATGATATCACGGTTACAAACTAATATGACAAAACTCGTGTGGATCGAATATTAATGGCTGAAAACTCAGAATCGTTGTTGCACGGCACTGCTGTTGCCGTAAAAGTGACATGGCTTGTTCCAACTCGATCATTCGATCTGTTAATATTTTTCCACATCACTTTCGTTTTCCTCGTCACTATAAAAAACTTTTAAAAAAACAAATAGACGCTAAAAATCTGCTAACAGCTCTTCTAATTTAATTTGAAACTCATTGTGTTTTAGCATCAAGTTTAAGCTTTATTCTTCAGACGTGTAGACAATGTATCTTGTGAATGAAAAGATATTTAGACAGTAAACCGCTGTATTTGGAAGAACTGTATATATACTGTAGTACTCTCCCACGCTCACAGGCCATTATGCTCCCACACCACTATTTGGAAAATTTATTTCCAATCCAAAAAATTAATTCGAACTGAATTAAGTTCAACAAATTAAGACAAAAGACATTTTAAAGAGTTTTAGTTTGAACTCTTGAGTATTCTTCTTACACAAATTTCCAGAATCCGCCTAGTGCTGCTTTTTTTTCAGTGCCGCTGTTGCTTACACCTCTTGAAACTTCGTATCGCTCGCCCGCGTTTGCGGAAGTTCTCCTTCACCCATACAACGTATTACAGAAAGGCACGTGACCTGCGCCAAAAGCCACTGTAAATTGCCCATTTTCTTGGAAATGAATCAAAGCCCCTTTTATTTTATTATTTCATGAAATCAAGACGTAATAATAAACTAAATAATAATTTCATAAATTTTTCTATTTTCATACTTGTATTATAAAAGGAACAACAGCGTCTTATACATACGTATATTATGTTACTTTGAGAATGATTTGACATTTTTATCATTTCCTGCTAAATGTGTGTGTCCTCCTATGTTATAATAATACTCGTGTACGGAAGAAATAATTTTCCATTTAATTTTGTCCGAAAAGATTTTTTCTTTTTTATTGTGGAAATGTTATGGTCATTTTATTTATATTTTTCTTGGTGGACAACCAACATAATGTTTTTGTCTACTCCATTTTAATAGTACTGTTGTATACCCTTAATGTTTCCCTGAAGGATATTGTATATGGAAAAGGTTGCATAAACAAGAATAAATATTTTTTGTTTAACGTGGTGGACATTGGTTGGTATTTTGTTTACCGTATCCCACTAGTGGACGTCCCCCTAATTTCTTATCGATGAAATTAAAAAAATACCGGGGTTTTGATTTTATTTCTTATTGCTGTATTGTCAAAATATGTAGGAAAGGATTTTTTTTTTAAATCGTCAATATTAAAATAAAATGTTTACCTTTTTTGCTGGTTTGGTTTGAGTCGCATCCCTTGAGGATGATAGCAATTTCGTAAAATGTATCACCTTTTTGATGAAGATCTAAAAAATATTTTATTTATTTTAAAAATGAAAATATGTGTTCTTGTGTATCTTATTGATTGGCCAGTGCGTTGAAATTCATGCGCAAATATAAATGAAAGCCAATATTGTTGCATAATGCTATAATTGTTACATTAAATACAAACCGAAGTGTAGTGTTACTATAATATTATGGCGATTATGCCTAACATACACACAGATCAGATCAGAGTCGTCGTTAGCCGAGTGGTTCAGGTTGCAGGATGGTAAGGTGAAGATCAATGGTTCAAACCTCATTGGGGCAGTGTAATTTTTATGGCAGATATTTATTTGGCATCAAACGACAGATATTAACGCGATGAGTTACAAATGCAGACTGACGTTGTTACTTACACTCAGCAACACTGAAATATTCCAGAAGATGGGCGTGACCGATTGAAGTAGAGCATGGAAGTAGAAAATGGAATATAAAAAGGGGAAATGCATGATGAGAGGGAAGATGTGTACAATTGTTGTAATTACGATTACAGATTCGCCTCGAATAAATACACTCCAAGAAATACAATTTCTGAGTATAAAAAGGGGACAAAATCGCAACATAAGTGAGTTGTTATTTAACCAGTGATCAAGTGGATACAGTAAAAAAGTAAACAGTGAAATTAAATAAGTAGTGAAAGTGTTGAACTGTGTAGTAATTTATTGAGAAATAAATTGTACCAGTGTTAATAAAAAGATTCAGTATTATTATTGCAAAATCCGTAACGAATCCTTGTGAAATCCGAAATTCGTAATAAATTGGTGTCAGAAGTAGGATTTTGCGATATAACGGGTGATTTTTTAAGAGCTTGAGAACTTTTTTTAAAAAAAAAACGCATAAAATTTGCAAAATCTCATCGGTTCTTTATTTGAAACGTTAGATTGGTCCATGACATTTACTTTTTGAAGATAATTTCATTTAAATGTTGACCGCGGCTGCGTCTTAGGTGGTCCATTCGGAAAGTCCAATTTTGGGCAACTTTTTCGAGCATTTCGGCCGGAATAGCCCGAATTTCTTCGGAAATGTTGTCTTCCAAAACTGGAATAGTTGCTGGCTTATTTCTGTAGACTTTAGACTTGACGTAGCCCCACAAAAAATAGTCTAAAGGCGTCAAATCGCATGATCTTGGTGCCCAACTTACCGGGCCATTTCTTGAGATGAATTGTTCTCCGAAGTTTTCCCTCAAAATGGCCATAGAATCGCGAGCTGTGTGGCATGTAGCGCCATCTTGTTGAAACCACATGTCAACTAAGTTCAGTTCTTCCATTTTTGGCAACAAAAAGTTTGTTAGCATCGAACGATAGCGATCGCCATTCACCGTAACGTTGCGTCCAACAGCATCTTTGAAGAAATACGGTCCAATGATTCCACCAGCGTACAAACCACACCAAACAGTGCATTTTTCGGGATGCATGGGCAGTTCTTGAACGGCTTCTGGTTGCTCTTCACTCCAAATGCGGCAATTTTGCTTATTTACGTAGCCATTCAACCAGAAATGAGCCTCATCGCTGAACAAAATTTGTCGATAAAAAAGCGGATTTTCTGCCAACTTTTCTAGGGCCCATTCACTGAAAATTCGACGTTGTGGCAGATCGTTCGGCTTCAGTTCTTGCAGGAGCTGTATTTTATACGGTTTTACACCAAGATCTTTGCGTAAAATCTTCCATGTCGTCGAATAACACAAACCCAATTGCTGCGAACGGCGACGAATCGACATTTCACGGTCTTCAGCAACACTCTCAGAAACAGACGCAATATTCTCTTCTGTACGCACTGTACGCATTCGTGTGGTTGGTTTAATGTCCAATAAAGTAAACTGAGTGCGAAACTTGGTCACAATCGCATTAATTGTTTGCTCACTTGGTCGATTATGTAGACCATAAATCGGACGTAAATCGCGAAACACTTTTCGAACCGAACACTGATTTTTGTAATATAATTCAATTATTTGCAAGCGTTGCTCGTTAGTAAGTCTATTCATTATGAAATGTCAAAGCATACTGAGCATCTTTCTCTTTGACACCTTGTCTGAAATCCCGCGTGATCTGTCAAATACTAATGCATGAAAATCCTAACCACAAAAAAATCACCCTTTACAATGTTGAAGAGCGTTAGCGGATACGCATCTCACCAACTTCGAGAATAATTGGTTGGCAATAAGACGGAGCTATACGCGAGGCTTCAAAATGCTGTTAAAGAGGACTCGGGATGATAGCAGCGGAGACACGAAAGCAGTTGAATCGCGACTAACATCACTTGCAGTACAGATCACAGTGTCACGACCATCATCACCAGTAACCCCAATTAAAGAAAAGGATGAGTAAACTGCCGAAACTAAAGTGGACCCAATAACAGCGGGGAAGAATAGCAACAGAATACTGTACTGACGTCTACGGCAAAGCCAGGGGATCCAGCAAATACTGAAGATATCCTCGACGCCTTACTGTTACAAGGCCAACAACAAAACGCAAAATTTGATCAGCTGGCATTACAAGGCCAACGACAAAACGCAAAGCTCGACCAGCTTAGTAAGTTGACACTACAAGTTCAACAACAAAATGCGAATTTGAATGAGCGGTTTCAGCAACAGGATAAGAAGCTGGTGAAATTGGAGGCACAACAAGAGAAGTTGGAGGCAGACGTTAAGGGACAAATGCAGCAATTGGAGTACTGGGTCAAACAGATCGAAGCCCGCCAAGAAAAAGGTTCGACAAATAACAACAATGCCTCCCAACCAAACAGCATGAGTACATCAAACAAACCGCATAATGGAGGCCGTAAAGAAGTGTTGAAACCTCCATTATTCGATGACGAAACTCCAATAGAAAACTTCTAGCTACAATTTCAAGCCGCAGTAAAACATAACGGATGGGGAGCAGAAGAACATCTTAATGCATTAATCTTGGCGCTACGACGCAAAGCACCAGATGTGCTACAGACCATACCTGCAGCAGAGTTAAACAATGAGATACTTTTTAAGGAATTGGAGCTGAGGTACGGACAGTCCTATGTCCAACAGTTGTGCAAAATACAGATTCATAACCGCCAGCAACAACGTGGTGGACGTCTACAAGATGTGGAACGAGAAATAACGAAGTTAGCACGCCAAACGTACTGTAAAGTACCGAGTGATGTCCTGAATGAGTTAACAGTAGATGCTTTCATTAACGCTGTAAGAGACGACCAGCTCAAACTGCACTTGCGGACGACATCAAGGAGAAAAGGAATGAACGAAGTATTGGGATCAGTTTTAGAATACGAGGCAGCTAGAGCCAGCCTTACCTCCGATTCGGTTAAACTGAGAAGATTAGATGTCGAAGTAGTACAAAGCTTCCAGAACAGCAGACGCCACAGATCTCGCTCACAGTGTTTTAGATGTCTACAACCTGGACAGTACATCAGAGACTGTAAACAACCAGCAGTCGGGACCACAAGACAGCTAGATAGTCGAGAGAAACCTCCAGAGAAACTGAGGCAGATCGATTTACAGCAGAAGGAGAGTAAGGCAACTGGTTTAAGTCGCCTCATGGCGAAGTCCAGGGAAACTAAGTGTCACTAGCTTCGCGGGACGAAAGCTGGTGAGAGGAGGACCGTGCCCCAAGGTCACCGTCTTAATTGCCCAACTTGGGAAGGACTGTAACAGTTTCGTTATCAACGGCGCCACTTATGTACGTACACATTGGGCACCGGAGCTTCAAGATCCGTGCTACGTCCCGACATGGTGTCACCAGGGCGTATGGAAAAAGTGGTTCGTTATAACTTAAGAACAGTAACCAGAGGTGCGGCAGCAGTGAAAGGGGAGTGTTCACTATTAGTCACAGTCGGAGAGATACGATTTAAGCACAGATTCATTGTTGCCGGCATAACGGGCCAATGCATCTTAGGCCTAGATTTTATGACCGAACACGAGATATTACTGGATCTAAAGAACCAAGTGTTAAAATGGCACAATGTGGAAGCACCCTTGCAAGTAGACAACAATAATCACGGCGGGTTACGAGTCATTACAGATGAAACAATAGAGATACCACCGATGTCCGAGAAAGTGATCTATGCCCAACTCAACGGTGGCCTTGGGGGCAGCAAGGTAGGGGTAGTGGAGCCAGCCAATACAGGCAAAGAAGGTGTAATTTGCGGAAGAACCCTGATGAAACTCATGCCAAAGATACCAGTGAGAGTTATGAATGTGAGCCCAACACTAACCGTGATCAAGGAAGGGGTAGTGAATGGCAAAGCTGAAGGGGTCAATCCCATCACAAGTTGTGCAACGGGAGAACAACATAACAAGGCCATACCCCCAGCGAGGAAGCGGGTAATTCACTTATTATGTGACCATCTCGCAGGGACAGAGGCAAAAGCGGTAGTAAGAGTGTTAGAAGGATTGGCCGACGTTTTTGCCTTGAACGATGATGATATGGGAAGAACTGATATAGTGCAACATCGGATCAAACGCAACGCCAATACGACAAACGCCAAGGAGATTACTGCTAGCCAAACAACAGGCGAATATGATTACTGTCCATTAGGACCTCCACCCAGCGAAGACAACATAAGAACTATAATCAAGTTTATACGATTAGGAAAGGAACCAGGAAAGGATGGTATTCCGATTGAATTTTTCAATATGCGCCAGACAATATAATCCAAGGTATACTTTCAGTAATTGAAAAAGTTTGGATAAACAATGATCCTCCTTCTGAGCGTGTCTTGTAACCATATAAGTTCCAATTCCGAAGGTAAAAAAACCACCAAGTATTAACGAATACAGAAGAAATACTTTATGTAATGTAGGTTACAAAATATATTCAAAACTACTTCTCAACCGGTTAGATGAACATTTAAATTTACCATCATCATATCAAGCAGCTTTCCTGGCTAATCGATCTACAGAAGATCATATGTTTACAATAAGACGCGTTCTAGCGGGTAATCGGATTTCAAAAGCTTTTGATACAGTAGATCTAACTGTGGTTTCCGAGCACGTCTTATCCTTCCGAGCACGTCTTAGTATTGTTGAAAATTAGTTCTGAAATTTCTAAATCTTTCAAACTAAAACTATTGAACTAAATATTTTTTTTTCTATTTACAGGTAAGAATTTTAATCATTTGGCACCAATCCGATAATTTTACCGCTCCGACGTAGTAAGTGGACCATTAATTTTACAAATTCTTTCTTAGGTCGTTAACTAACAAATTAAAGACAAAATTTTATCTCACGTCGTATTACATAAACTGTACGTATAGATACGATACAGATAAACCAACACAAAGATATAATTGAATCAAAGCTTTGTAGTTAATATCGAATATTTTTTTAATGAACATTAAAATCACATAAAATACTCTTGCTCGTATACGTCTGGTACCATTAAAAACATGTCGACTTTTGTTTTTAGAAAGGAGTGCCCCTTAAAATATAATTACTGGACAAAATTAGTTTATTTTATGTCCTAAATATACTGTCGTTGTTTAATACAAAATAAACCGAACGCAGCACAAAACGAAAAAAAATAAAAATTAGTCAATTTTTCATTAACTTGGATTTTTTTTTTTCATTTTCAACTCCCTATTAACCGACAATGACGACGACGATTTTATATACAGGAATAGAAAATGAATTTTTCCTAAACTACCTAATTGATGGTCCCTAATAGAATATGTACTCTCAATGTAATAAAACGTACAGTAAAAAAAATGTGGGGGAAGGCCTTCTACATAATCTGATGGATTGCCGAAGTCTTATTTTTCTAAAACACACACACACATACACCAAGGCAGAGTAAATATTCACCATCCTTAAAATTAATCTTATTATTTTGTGCCTGCGCGCGCCTTTTCGTATCGGTGTAATTATATTGGGTGTATTTAGACATTTTTCTAAATTAACATGCACATTTTCGAATCTCTCTACTCCCGTGTCCCGAGAGGCATACAGAACATAAAGTTTTTGATTTATGATTATTTTAAAATTGCTTAGTCTACTCATACCTCTCGGCTGGTGCCGGCTGGAATGGATTGAATTGATTAGATGTAATTTTTATTTATTGTGTTTGTATGTGAGCGAGTGATGTAATGTGTCGTCGACGATAAAATGGTGCGGGGATTTTTTTTTATTTTTTATAAATTAATGATAATTGTTAAAGTGACATAAACATTGTTTTTGTGATGCAGGACATTAATTTGTGAACTTTACATGTTTTGTATGATACACACTGAATGTAAACGATAACACAACAATATTGGGTTATTGATTGAGATTTATGTTATGTCAACATTATACTTGATTTGATGTATTGTTTTTGTTTAGGTATTATTAATCACAGACAGTCGGTACCTCCGTACCTATGAGATGTTTTACGGTTGTATGTGGTTTTTGAAATGGTAAGCAATAACTTGTGTGTTCGTTTACACTTTTTTGCAAGTTATCACCTCTCATCCCATTCCAGCCTATTGGCAAATTTTCTAATATTTAGGTAGTATATGAGTCTGGCATGATTTATAATGATTTAATAGAGTTAAACCAGGTTTAAAATGTGAAATAATTGATTGAAACGTTTGCTAAATAATGCGCTGGGATAAACGATTGTTCAATTGATCAATTTTTAAGAAAATACTTAGTGCGGTTGAGAAACATATTTCAGAAAACGTCCTGGAAGCAACCTTTGGTTATAGATGTTATCATTTATTCTTGAAAGGACCTTGTAGAGCCCATCCCATCCTCGTTGCAATTTCTTTAATATTTCTCTCTTTTGTTGCGGGTTGTAAAGCCAAACTAACTGTCATTTTTTAAACCCTCTGTTATTGCAAGCTTTATCTTAGTTCTGACAAATCGATGTATGCTGTTGTTCTCTTCTTTCGGATTGTTCACATATGCTTGTTTCCATAAAGCTGCTGATGAAACTGCACGAAATTTCAATCTCCGGGAAATTTCAAAATATCACCGAATATCGTAGTAGCTGGTTTAATCACGATGTGTCATGTTCATGTACCGCCGATCGGTATACCATGACGAATAAATCAATATTCCGATCGCAATTACTTTGATTTTTTTCACTGTCTTTGCTATAAATTCGTTCAATGTGGCATTAAAACGATCAACCATGCCGTCAAACTGTGGGTGATAAGATGTTGTTCGTGTTTATTCCTTCCCAACAATTGGCACATTCCTGTAAAACTACTGATCCGAAGTTTCAGTATAATTGTTATAGTATAATTGGTACTCCATAACAACTTATACCATCGCGTTGGAAATTGTTGTTGTTTCCTGAGTTGATACTGCATCAACCTCCGGCCACTTGTTGAAATGATCCTTATACCGCAATCCTATCAAATGGTGCTCCCATGTTATATTGTTGCATAGTACATCAGCGTTTTATTTTTGTGAGTCCTTTTACTGCCACACTTTGGTTACACTTTTGACACCATTTCGCAACGATCCCTAGGTGACGGCTACTTGTTCGCCAAGGTATTTTCTCAATATTTTAGAATTCTGATTTTCGGTACCAACACTAATGCCTGTTTGAATTTATCATCGAAGCTCTCCTACGTTTGTTCTAAACAGCCGTCCTTCGTTAATAAACTATCCCTTTGAGACCAGTAAGCTTTAATTGTTGTGTTTTAATCGAAAATTTCACTCCATTCTGGACAATGTTCTTCCTCAATAAAATTATTATTGGTTCATCATGTTGTTATTTCCTGATTTTAACCTTGGTCCATACTCGACCGTATTCCCATGTGATGTCCCTTTCTGCTGTTGAGTTTTGTAGTAGTAACCTTCCAGTCATTGCATCCAACGTGCTACCTGTCCCTCTGGATTTTGAAGTTGTAGTAGCCATGTGAAAGCGCCATGATCCGTTCTCAAAAGGAATGTTTGTGCAAGGAGATACTTATTGAAATTACACATTTCACAAAGGCTAATAGTTAACTCCCCGTTACACGTCTAGAGTAAAGGTTCTATTTGGTACCGGGTATGCAAGTATTGGTGCTGTATACAACCGCTTTTTCAATTCATTGAACGCGTCCTCTCTTCCTCCTTCATGAAGCTTCTTAATTCATGTAGATTCCTTGGTCTTGACCAGTGCTTAACAACTGAAATCTTATCTTCATTAGTATGTTTTCCTTTGGTTGAAACCTGTAAACGGGCGTTTTGGGATAAACTAGGTTGAAAAGTGTAGACTCAAAAAGTGTAGATACACATATTAGCAAATGGTGTAGCTGCAAAAGAAAAAAGTTTGGAATTCGAAACTTTGTGGTTTAATTAAATTTCTTAAAAGTAAACAAAAAATATTGAGAATCACAGTATGTACTACAATAATAAGTTTATATACCTTCTTTATAAAAAATAATTAAGACTTTTTAATTCAAAAAATCATCGGAACAATGAGTGCCGAGTGTGGAATTTAGTGTTCCCAACTTGGCATGGTGTCTGAAATTTGAAAATTTCAAGACAATTTGCATGTTGTGATTGACGATATGGCGCTACACATGGAAGTGTCTTTGGGCCAAATTCTGATGATTTTTTGAATTATTAAAGAATTAAGTAAATCGCTGCAGCGTGTTAATTCTTCTCTTTTTAAATTCAAATGTCCGCATTCGAACTATCAGAAAAACGGAGTTTCTCGTGTTTGCTGCTTTGGTTTTTCTTCTGCAATTGTTGCATATCTGATCTCCTCGTATCTAGGATATGATTCAACTGTACCTAAACTTTTAAAGTTTGTTGTGTTTAGGATTTTCAATTTTTTATCTTTTTTGCATTATTTATTTTGCATTTTATTCATTATGATTATGATGACCACTAGTGAGAGCGGGTTCCACCCAACTCCAAATTTGTTGTGTAGATTGTTCGGTCTTTAGGAGCCCTATGTGCATGTTATTGTTGTTATGCATTACTTCCATCATTTGCAACGATTGTGTTTCTGTGAATCCGTCTGCGGTAGGTTTTGGTTGCAGTATGGCAGGGAGAGCATGGGCGGTCGATTTGTTACGATATTCTGTTGTTCACTGATTTCATCAGATTGTTGAACTTGGTTAAGTAGGTTCCGTTTAGCAGTTGTGTTTCATTCCCGTGTTGATATTTCCGTCGTATTGATTGAGTAATACTAATCCTTCTGATATTTCGCTTACAGTTGGTAAATGATGATTATTGGTATGGTTGCATTTGGATGAATGGCTTTTAAGTAACTTGGGTATACAGGTAGAACTACTTATATCTGGAAGATTGTCTTGCTTACAAATTGAAATAGAATTGATCATTTTACACTAACTGATAGCGCTATAAATTTGGTTGTGACTTTTAATAATGTTTTCATATGTAATTTCTGTGATTCTATTGTTTCTTTTGGCAGGTTTTATCGTTAACTTCTCATATAGCTCCAGCGTTGTTATCGGAATATAAATTATGCAAAGTAAACACAAGTTATTGGTAATAATTTTGATGTCCGCGAAGTTTAATGCTTCTTCTGGCGTACTGGCAATTGATAACTCCCGCCATGGCCCATTGAATTGCATGTTTTTTATTTACTATTTCTTCTTTTATAGTTCCTAATTTATATTGAATGTTGAATGCTAATTCATCAAGCAACTTGTTATTTTTTTGTATCGTATTGATAATCTCATTGGCCATTCTCGTGATGTTATTAATTCTCTCATTGTATATCGGATTTATGATTGCTTGTTTATTGTTGTTCTCTAATACATTACGTATTTCGTCTTTAATTACTTCGAAATCCACGTGATCTGGATTTCCGGCTATCCATTTCCAAACACTACCGATAGCGTTGATTGAGCGTCTGGTTCTATGTATCTTAAGGCTTTGTATTAACGTCCATAACTCTGCGAGTTCATGTTTCAAATACGGTAGTAAAGGATGGTCTTCAGTCATTTTTCGGTTTAGTATTGATCGCATGCTGTCTATGAAAGTTTGATAATTTTCTAATTCGATTATTGTATCAGTGTAAAGTTGTCTTTCTGTATTTTTGCCCGTCCCGCACTGATTGATATTACTTGTGAATTTGTGTAGTCGAGAATTTGTATTTCGGTGACTGTACCGCTCAGGATGGAACTGTAATTGAAAGGGGTTTTCAGGATTTAATATTAATTTTATGAACTACCTTTCCGGATTCTGTGATTATGGTGGTATTCTGCGGTCTACCATTACTACTTCAGGCTTGTACCTGTTAGTTAATTTTGATCCTAACCTTTTATTGTGTTTTACGTAAATTACCTGTCCAGGTTGGTAGACTGTTATGGGTTTACGTTTTTTGTTATGAAGTTTTAAGTTTTTCTTCTGGTTATTTTTGATCATATTTTCGTTTCGAATTTGTTCTAACTGTTCAGGATCCGCATTGGGAACTCTGCCAAAGTAGAGTTCTATGGGGTTTTCCCCCGTTGTCGAATGGATCGAGTGGTTATACTCATTAATGAATCTTTCAAGACGTTCCTCGAAGTTTCGGTGTATGCCATTGCCTTTTAAACATCTCATTATTTCTGAGAGGGTAGAGTGAAACTCTCCACTTTATCATTAACCTCGCTTTTGTAGGGGGAGCTCTAAAGATACTTATGTTTACTCCATCTTTCAACATGGACGTTATTGAATTCGAATTAAGGGATCTTTCCTTATCTATTGCCACTACTTCTGCCACGCTAAAGAAAAAAAGAATATCTAGTATTGGTTGTTTAATGCCTTCTGCTGCTTTAGATTTTATTGGTTTGCAGTAGGCGAGTTTACTAATTGCCAATGGCAGTTAGTACCAGTTTACTTTCTATTGAATATATGTCCAGATGAAGCGTGGCGCATGTGGCGCAACTTTTCACTAATACGAGTATCTTAATTTTCCGACATATTCTCGGAAAGTAGTGGGTTTCGACGATTTGATTTCTGTTCTCCTGAGCATTTCGATGTGCTCGTCGATGAACTGATAGTATTTTTTCTTCTTCAGTTTCGGCCTTAATGTCTGGAACCATCTTCCGCGTAAATCGAACTTTATACCCTCTGAATTGGGTTGGATATACTTCTTGCACCTTTCCCATTATGTTTTCGGTTGCCCTTAGTCCGGTTATAGTGTGGGGGTTAATACAACGTTTGAAAATATTTGTTATGTCTGTACTGGTGAACCGTGGTTGGGTGATAATGTGTCTAGTATAATTTGGAAAGGGATTAAGTATTTAGTATGAGGTTTCTTCGCCTATGTACCACCAACCACTTACATATAAGTTGTAAGTGGTTGGTGGTATGTAAAGATCACCACTTTTTTCAATCCGTAAAGTAAGTAACGTAAAGTAAGTAGTAAAGTAACGTAAGTTTGTTAGAGTCGATATTGCCTAAATTATGGCCAGCATTTTTTCTCGTTAGCCGCGTAGTTTTCTTTGGATTTATCTAAGATTCGAGAGAGATGGGTTCTTCTGGGAGAGTACTGCACCAAGTGCGAAATTGGAAGCGTTGGTAGTGAGTGCGAAATCTGTTTGAAAATTTGGAAACGGGAGTATTAGGTCGCTTGAGACCAGTGAGTGTTTGATTTTATTGATATAATCGAGCTAATCGAGTTGTATCGTCGTATTGGCGTCTTCAAGAACTTTGAATATTAGTTCCATGTTCTTGAAGTGTTCGTCTTCCACTTTGCCAAATATGATGGTACCATCGATGTACACGTAGCACCGTTTTCCGATGTGATCACGGAGTATGTCATCGAGAGTGTGATGAAAGATTGAAGAAGCATTTTTGAGGCCTAATGGGAGGCTAAATATGAATTTATGTATTTTACATGATTTACGGAAAATGCGGTCTTCTCTATATCGGAACTTTTTAGAGGAATTTGGATAAATCGACCTCAGATCGACGTTGTCCCTCAGATTTGACAGAATGTCATTGGTTTCTGGTATAGGATATTTGTCTGCAATGGCAATCGAATTTAACTTACGATAACAATTCGGTACTTTTTTTCTTCCGAAATACCTCGTTTTTCGAACAAACGAGGTAAGGGTATGGTCGGGAATAGACCGGCTACGAATTGATAGTACGAATGTCGTCTCTTACTACTGTCGTTTATATTAGCTTTTCATCGCGGTCCGAGATATGTTTTGGGAATTTACCAACTATGTTTTCGAGGGTTTGTTTTTGCTATTGATTAAAATGTGAAGTTCTTGGAGTCACATTATTTACTTGGTCAGACATGTGTTGTTTCGAAGGAATGTTTATATTTGGCTGTATCGTCATAAAGCCGTCATTAGTGTATATTGGAGCCTGTAGTTGTTTGAGGCTGTCATTTCCTATGATTTGATCGAATGAATTTAATTTTAATTTAATAAGATAAAAAATTTTAACTTTCGGTTTGGTCCAAATAGGTCTATGAGAGCATGGTGAGTAACTCTTATGCTATCCGCCACAGAATTTGCTATGAAGATGTTTTGGTTTAAAATTGGGTTTTTGACGTATTTTTCCTGTACGTAGTTATAACCGGTATCTTTATATAAGGAATTTAAAAATTCTACCTCTCTTCGACACGTGCTCAAAATAAGGTAGTGAAAAGCTCCTTAGTCTAAAAAATGGACATCGTCCAGTTGTTCTATTTGTATCTCCTCACTATCGTTTCGTATGGAGTCTTTGTATTCTATTAGCGTTTGATCATACTGAGAGTCGTTCTCATTTATTTGATCATGGTAGGCTCCAATATCCGGGTCTTCGCCAAGTTGTTCGCAATGGTATATTCTTTGACATTTTACAGGATAAATGTACTTGATTCGAATGTGGTCTTTTATTTTTATTTGAAAAATAATTCATATGAGGCCGATTTTGATAATTCACCTGACCTGAGTGAGTGGATTGGGCTATCGACATTAGCTGCGGGAATTCTAGGTGGTAGTTGTTGGTACTGATTCTGAGGAAATTGTAAGTTATTTACGAAAGGTTTGGCAAAGTTTTGGGCTACTTGTGGCTTATGTAGCAACTCGGGATAAAAATTACGCATCTGCTTGTTGGGTTGTTGAACATTAAAGTTTCTTTTAGGTTGAGATAGTGCGACTTGAGGTGCTCGAGTATTATGCTCTCATGACTATGTTGTATATGCGATATTGCACATGGTGTAATTTAAAGTATAAAAGCAATACTTCGGGTAGATTTACTGGACCCCTAATACTTAATAATCTTGGGAGGTCTCCTTTTAAGCCTCTCACAAAGGCATCGAGAGCTTTGTCTCTGTATGCCTGTGTCATCACGTCCATTGCCTCTTGGCTCATTTCAAAAGATGACAGCTTATTCAGAATTAACGAGAGATGCTGGTACACTTGCTGATAGAATTTTGGAATATAATTTTGTCTTTGTACTAGCGTCGTCATCTGGTACTCGAGAGTACTGAGATCCCGTTTATCCGCGTAATGTAGTGTTAAGCATCTTGAAATTTTATCCCAACCTAGGGGTGTATTATACGACTCAAGAGCCGTATCTGCGTGACCACTGATTTTATTTCTGATGACGCTTAGTATTCCGAAGTATTTCGGAATACCCTTTAGACTCTCGTATATACTTAATATCCGATCCACATTCTTTCTCCATGACTCGAACTCTCCGGGTTGTCCTGAAAATTACCTTAGGTTTTTTACCACATCGGGAATTCGGTCCATATCATTAAGGTCGTTTAAATATTTAGTGTCTATCTTTTGGTCGGAATCATTCTGTGTACGTGTAGTGCTTTGAATCAATCGCTCATACATTTGTTGATTCTGTTGTGTAACTATTTGTGATAGCATTGTCTGAAGTTGCGTCAGATCGAAGGTATTCATATTGCTTTGATTTGTGGTTGACTGAGAGTTCTCATTCAATTTTAATGTGGCTTAAGGATGTCGCCTTTGCCCGTCATTTTAGTATAAAAATCGTATTACATTAATAAAGTATGAATGTCTTCCGTTAGCAGCTCGTGAATATGGATTGGCTTGTTTTTAATTTCCTCTTATCAACTAATGTAAAAATATTGAACTATTTTAATGTCAAATAAAATAAACTGAATTTTGGTTTTTGCTAATTTCTTTGTTTAGAATCACTTTGTCGTTATCTATGTATTTAGTTAGATTTTTCTTTTACTTTACTTTTAAATATTTCTTCTATTAAAAGCACTGATTTGAGATTTTTACGAATTTATTATGAATTAGATAATTTAATTTATCTGTTATGACTTTAATTCTCAAATTTTCTTGTTCTAATTATTTAACGATTTTTCTAAAAATTGTATCTTTTATTTCTTCACTGATTTATAATAATTAAAAAATACAAACTTGCATAGTGATGATCAGATGTATGGTTAACATTTGAGAGTTGTAGTCCGTATGCCCCTTGTTCAGTGACCACGTTCTTGTAAGTACCTCGCAATTGGTTGGGCCGCTGTTGAATGAAAATCTCTCTTGGTTATACTTGATTCCGTTACACTCAGCTCCGTTTTTAATCTATTCGGAGTTTACTTCAGGGCAACGGCACTTGTGGTTAACTTTGAAATTTATTAAACACTTTTATTTATTAGCGTTGTGGTTAAACAGCTTTTGAACACTTTTATCGCAAGGGTCCCTGTTTCGGCGCTAGGTAACAAAATTCTTATTCACTTATTATAAAACAAATATTTTTTTAATTTAAAATGTTTGATTAAATTGTATTGACAATATTTATGTTTCAAGACAAGATTACAACTAACTTAAAATTACGTTACATAAAATTATCTTACACTACGAATATGAAGACACTGCATTTTGCGAAATGTGTGTCTTATCTGCGCTGCTATTCATATCGTATGTATGCAATATGTAACCACTGCTCAACTGTAGGAACCGATTCGCTGCCGTGGGTTAACTTATATAACAAAATTCAAATCCTTCTTTAAAATTAATGGTTAAGTTTTTTCCGGCCGTAGTCTATTATAACGCAACTACTACAACCTAATTTTATCTTCATTTTCATCGATCATTACCAATGCAATACTCATTTACAGCGTGCGTTTACATAGATGAGCGTTTATACCTTTCCACTATCTTTACAGTCGGTATAGTGAATTTGGCGAGTAAGAACTTGGCGTAATCGGCTAAAAGCGAAATGATTTTTGTGTATAGTTTTTCATTTTTCAGGCTATAATTGATTCCTGTACCGGTCAAACCAAAGGAAATTTCCACTCATACATATACACATACGAGTACTTCAGATAAATTAATAATACGTGATTCTAGTGCGTAAAACGTAAACTGAAATTGCCAAATTAAAATTGCTTCTAGTTCTTCATATTTCATATACCAGACGTAATCATACTTTAGTATCTTAAAATTCCATTCCACTTTGTATTCCTTAAAGAAAATTAATAGGAAAAGGAAGCAGCAAATAAATAACAGAACGAACGAAAGAAAAATTAGGTTTAATCATAATAATGATACGCACACACATACGAGCATATTTATGTATAGTCACGATGATATAGTGAATGGAGATGATGATGATGATCAGAATAAACGGAAAAATATTTGTTTTGGAATTGAAAAGGAGGGAAATTATGTGTGCGATGATGGTTAATTTGTAGAAATTGTTTTCAATTACAAACACCGCACACACAAAACATTTTTTGGTTTGGTTTTGTGTAATATATGTAATAAGCTCAAGTGAAAAGGTGGAAATATTCGCAATGATGAATTTGCACAAAATAAAATAAATATTGCTTTGGCAAATCGACTTTTTTGAATGCGGTACACAAATTTGTCAGAAAACAAACACCCTCCAAAAGTATGTATATGATGTGGCGTAATGTACCGTATAGCAGATTACTTGTATGTATATATTCTCGTACGTAAGAAACCCGAGACCCGTATTTTATTGATTTTTCATTTTCATAAAATTATTATAATTTGTGTTGTTTTTATATTTAACAATAATGTTGTATGAATTTCACCTAGATCGGTAGCGTTATATTCCTGTTATTCGGTATTTTCTTAACGATGTCTATTAAAAGTATGTATGTATGTATGAATATATTTTTATCTTATCATAAATAAAATTTATTGGTTTTCTTGGTATAATAACAGTACGTATGAACGATTAAGTTAGGCGTGATGCGTATATAAAGGGTGTTGGGTATATAATATATGCGCCATTTTATTCTATCGTAACATTTTAAGGGAAAGTTGGAGCTAAAACAAAAAATAAGTAAAGAAAACAGCAGTCGCTTATCCCATAAGAGAACGGTAAAGGCAAAAACTTACGATAAACTTTAACGTCCAAACGTGCTGAATAAGAAATTAAAGCGAATAAACAGTTTGTACCCCGCCTCTGGTGGGTTTTAAACCCAGTCCAAGTCAAGGTTGTTGTGGACGTAGTTATTTGTGAGAATGGCACTCAGGCACAGTCTAAATCCGATTCACACTGCGTCTTTCGTATTCTGTTTTGTGGGTCTACATTTCGATATACTTGGTGTTGGAGGCGCATACTCGTCTACTATCTTAACCGTTCGTTCTATGTTTAATTGGACACATACAAGTGAGATGGGTGCAAAAAATTCGCACATTGATCAATTTTCAAAAAAAGTTCAAAAATATTAAAAAATCCAATGTTTGTATAATTTTCTTGAGTGCAGATTTTAAGTCTATTTCGGCACCTGGATAGGTACCGTTTTTGTACTTATACCATGCCAAAAAAGTGATTTTTGGGATCAAAATCTGAAGAACAGGTTTTTTGTGAATTTCTCAACATGAAAATTAGTAGAAGAAATCGAATTAAAAGAAAGAAATCAGTAAAAAACCTGCATCAACAAGAAGTTTTCACCAATAAACTCGGCAAAAATTACGACGTAGTCCACGAGTACTTCCTCAATGTACCGTTGAGAAGTCAACCCTCTTGATCGACGGCTAGTATTCGCTCCGGAAATGAACACAAGATCTGACTTCGCCTCCAGTGATATGTCTCCCCAGAATATGCATAATCCACCACCATACGAAACACGTTTTTCAATGCAACATTGTGCAAATCACTCTCCTGATCTTCTGCACACTCTTCCTCGCCCATCATTGCCATATAAACACATCCTGTACTCTTCAGAGAACAGGAATGTTCTCCATTATTCTTCTGTTTAATCCAAATGCTGGGATCAATTTCGGTCCATTTGCTGGTCTGTTTGCAGTCAGATTACCTTTTCAAAGGTAATCAAATTGTCCACCGGGACTTCGGCTTCACGAACTTCTTGCAGCCGCTGTCCCGGTTGAACCGCATTCAAAGGACGATCTCGCAACGAAGTCATCACAAAAAAGCGGTCATCACGCAGTGTTGTTATACGAGGTCGGTCAGATCCTTGTCTCTGTCTGTAGCCGCTAGTTTCTCAATATCCCTGCCACACTGGACGAACGGAGAATCTGCTCAAATTTGGTTATCGAGCCACTTCAGTTTGGTTTTGCCTCGCTTAAAACATAGTCTTTTATACCTGCCACAAGTTCTGCAACCGGTGTTACCTGGAAAGAGCATTTTCGGGTTGTTGTGTTCTATTGTAATTATTGTCTTGGTTTTGCTCAGACAATACACACCCGTGCTATCATTGGATAGGTGATGAAATGATTTATAACTTGACGTACCTTGATTCAAAAAAACATTGTGATTCGCGAGTCAATTAAAAGAAAAAAGGAAAAATTCAACTGTCCGATTTTTCTGCTCTCAAGTGTGTATCTTAAGCGGGTACAATTTCAGTTCAGTGTGAACGAAAATCGGACCATAATAAATGCCGTAAGTTGTTGTTTTACAGGCAGAAATTAACGAGTTTCGCGCCACTATAACGAAGCACGTATAGGTTTACAAAATATGGACACCACAACTTTTCAACGCCAAACCAGCAGAATTATGTTGCTCCCGTACGAAGAAAATGGGAGACAAAAAGGCGAGTTCAATTACCGGGGCAAGTGCCGATGATGAAATAAAGCAAGTGCTAGGAAATGGACTTACCGGAAAAGATTCCAAGTGGTCCGATCTTGATTCAGAAGGAAGCGACGAAACGGAGTTACTACGGGGTTCATATACAATTTCTAATAGCACTATTGAGACGAGAGCTCGAGTTGGTGCAACGGGAACTCGATCTAATGAGGTGTGAACGAACTTTGGAATCAACCGCAATGGCGTCAACGCAAATAGTGGCAGCAGGGAAACCAGTAATGTTTTCCTTCAGAGATATAGAGATGTCAATGCCTAAAAGTTCGACTGACGCAAACGCCATCTTCTGAGTAAATGGCTAAAGATGCCGCTCTAACTTATGGTTGGGCCGAGATACAAAAGCCAATATACGCGAAGCGACTTCTTGGTGGTGATGCAAAGAAATTGTTACGACCAACCGCACATATCACGAAATGGGATGAATTAAAGGTATTTTTGATCAAATAGTTCAAGACGGTACACTCTTCTACGGCGGTGGACGGAAAGAAGAAATCGAGCGATAGTTTCCTGAGTTATCTCAATACAATGGTGTAACTATGTAATGCAATAAACATGGCTGAATCAGCTATAATCGAACATGGAGTCGAACAAGGCTGTGATTTATTTTGGTACAGTTACCATCAACGAGTTCAGAAAGAGACTGATTAGTTCTGAGGAAATTAAAAAAAAATGGCAGAGAACCCAAATAACCAACAACTCGGTGCAGCATGTTAAATCCAGAAATCGAAACGATTACTCTGAATAGTATCACAATTAAGAAATTAATCCCAGAATTAGCCGCGGTGGTCGAAGTAATCGATGAAATGAGAAGCGTCTGATCCCTGAAGTGACGACGTCGGTTAGCAATTACAGTCCCAACAGAGATGTAATAAACAACACAGTAAAGAAAGAATATCGTGTTCGCATACGATATATTCATATACTCGAAACCCAGACGGCTAGTGCCATTATAGTTGAAGCTCGTGCGAGATCAAATTGACGAGTGGTTGAAGGGAAGCATTTCTAGGCCAAGCATTTCGTACTATGTCATCCCGATCGTCCTAGCTAACAAAACTACACTAACAGAACAGAACAGAAGTTATGCTTTGACTATCGACGGTTGAATATGGTAGTGATCCGGGATCGATACCCGCTATCCCTGATTGACGGCCAAATTGACCGACTACATGGAGCGAAATATTTTTGCGCGTTGGACTTGGGAAATGGTTTTCTTCGCATACCAGTAGCAGAAGAGTCGGTCTAATACACGTCATTCATAACTCCTTTCTAAGAGCACCTTTTGGCCTATGCAATTCGCCGGTCGTTTTTCTAAGGCTCGTTAACAAAGTATTCGTTGAGTTGGTACAAGAGTAAATAGTTTGCATTTATATGGATGATGTCATAGTTTCAACTATTTCTGAAAATGAATCTGTTGTAAGGTTGGGGTGTGTTTTTGATCTCGCCCAGAAGAATGGACTTGACTTATCAAACGGTCAAAATGTAAGCTATTTGTTAAGAAGGTGCAAGGTCCAGCCATCTGAAAAACAGAAAACCATTTCTAAATATCCTGAGTCATCCAATATCCGTCAGTTGCAGCAGTTTCTTAGTTTGACGAGTTATTTTAGAAGGTTTGTCGAAGGGTATTCATTAGTTCCCAAACCTCTGTCTGACTTGCTGCGAAATGACGCAGTCTTCAAAATTGGGAGTAGTTAGAAAGCGGCTATGGAGAAGCTAAAAACTGATCTGACTTCAAATCTAGTTTTATATATTTTCTCACTTACTTCGAAAACTGAATTGTATACAGATGCGCCTAAGTGTGGATTTAGAAGAAGTAGAATTAGAAGTTCTGGCGATCGTCAAGGAACTGAACATGTCTCGAGTATATCTCCTAGTTATACAATTCAAAATTGCTACGTACTGTGCCATTCAAGGGAAAGATGGAAAAAAAGGAGATTTGTGTACGAATTGCAAGATGGACACTCTACCTAAACCAATTCGGTTACAAAATGGAATATCGACGAAGCCACCGAGAAATTCAGTGCTGATGTTAATACGAGAGGACGTGCTGAATCGAGCAACGGCGGCGCAGAGGAGCGTTACAGAAATCCAGGCAATAATTAATCTAATTGAAACAGGTCCGTATGAAAATTTGCAAAGGAACGGAGAGTCTCGTGATACCACGGGCCATGCAAATTGAAATTGTAAAGAAATATCACGACACGACCAAGGGAGTTTCAGGCCAAAAAAGAAGGAGGAGCTATAGTATAGAGGGAATTCTATATGAAGAACCTGGCGAAACGAATAGCGACGGTGACCAAAAATGGCGTTCAATGTATTCTTATCAACAGAAAGGAAGGGAAACAAGACGGACGACTAAGACCAATCCCAACACATGACGCATCTTTCACGACATACCATGTTGGTCATCTGAGTCACCTAACAACAACGCAGAAATCTTATCGACAGTTTTACGAAATTCATTTGTCTGTATCCGACAAAGTGAGCAACGGCAAACGAAACCATCGACAAGTTGGAAGTCCAGAAAATGGTGTTTGGCAATCCAAGACGCATAGTTTCGGATCAGGCACCAACGTTTACATACTCAGAGTTTCAAGGTTATTGTCAGAATGAAAATAGTATACACAACGCTATAACGACGGGAATGCTTACCGGAAATGAATATATGGAACGAGTTAACCGGGTAATATTTTCTGTCTTAGCGAGGTTAACAACAGACGAACCGAAAAATGGTGGAAGTACGTGAATCGTGTACAAATGTTCCTGAATAATTCATTTCATCGTGCCATAGATCGATCGCTCTTCGAACTGATGTTTAATACCAGGATGAATTCGCCGGAGAATCTACGAATCGTGGAAACGATCGAAAACGAAATTGGTGAACTGTTTTACGAAAGCCGAGACGAACTCGATAAAGTTCAAAGGGGGCATAGACAAAGTATAAGATGGCGACTTGGTTGTTACCGAGAAGACCCAGTTTGGAGCTGGACAGAAGATTTTATAGGGTCCCAACCGAACTTCCAGTTCGGTCTGATATTCCAGATATTCCAAATGTATGCATTTAGGTTGCGAATTTTGAGGCACTTAAGGAAAGTTTATTCGCAAGGTGACTCGTTTAGTTACATATATTTTGACAAGACACTGTAAACGCTTCTCGAATATCTCTTTTGAGTAGCTCTATTCGGCCTTATTTGATTGCCTAGTATTTGTACGTTTCTATAACTGACAGTTTTCCGTGTCCTTATTTTGTAACTAGGCAATCATTCATTCATTCGTTTTGCTTCTGTTATACCAAGGAGAGAATCCCGTTGTGCGCTCATTAGTGTTATACGGTGATGGCACTTTATCTAATTTGCCCCTCCAGTGCAGCTATGTCATGGATGCAACCACTAAGCCTTCGTATATCTTAGAAAATGCATTTTGTTTTAAACCTCACATTTCTTTAGCTTCAACATCTTTTCAACTCAAAGACATTTTTTTGCTACTCTTTGCAACTCTTTTGACGTGCAAGGTTACACTGAGTCTGTCACTCGCCCAACTTCTCTGTGTTTCTAGATTTTAGATTGTTGAGATATCGCATCACGTAGGCCATAATATGTCGTACAGATGAAAAATTGTTTCGGTACTTCATGTGATCTATGTTATCCAGATTGTTAATTATTACGTGAACCATACCCTTCGTTAATCGACAATCAGGAACGTTAATCGATTTCGGCGATGTTGTAGTTATCCATGAATGTTCGTCCTGCGATAGTAGTGACTAGAAACCCGTTGCATTTTCTGTTGAAACAATATGTCGCCAGCTTGCTTTCTCTTTAAGTTGTTGTATTTTTAAAACACGATTGTAAATAAATATGGTGAGTTTATTAGGTGAGAGTCCCAACCTCGCCAACACTATTGATGACGGAATAAAAGATTTTGTGAATATTGTTGTTAAAGTTGGAATCATTCGATCTGCTAATTGGGCTGTTAGAAGCGCAGCACAAAGCTCCACTTTTGGAATAATTTTGTGCTAGTCGTCTTTCGACTTGAAACAAAGAAGCGCAGAAAATGTGATACCATTTGATGATACTCTTCTTACATAAGTAGCAGTACCATATGCAGATTGACTGGATAGTGAATGAGTTTGTCGGCGATATATGACGTTTACACTGTGCGTGAAATGCTCTTGAGAGCATTTATGAGACACTGCCGAATCACAATATCGTTTCATCCTTCGTATCTCTAGCATGAATAGTTTTGCTAAAGCGAGCACAAGTTCAACTAATCCTAGTGATGAGTTAATGACTCCGATTCGTGGAACAGGATTCCAAAAAATTCTAAAGACACTGTAAATTAATATCAGAAGGGTGTACTAATATTTGGTGATACATTTAGTTTATATCGGCGCTCAAAACAAACTGGTGTTTGCAACAACGCAGCACGATCGGAAATAGGCCCCGCTCTACGACTGACCCAACCATTAGGATGCCATTCAATGATACCCCGCATGATGTCATCGCGAATGCATCAATGGTGACATGGAGTTTGGTTGTTGAACTTGCTACTTTATCACGCAGTGATGAGGAAGAAAATAGTGATTTTGTGAAGGTGTCATAAGCTCCATATATCCCATCTTGAGATTTTTCAAAACTCCGGATTTGGTTTATAAGAAGGTTATTCACCTTCTATACCGATGTGTTGCCATTTGTAGCGAATCCCTTAACATACATGGAGGTTTCGACAAGGGTAGGACAACACCAATTTGCCATTTTGATTTCGATGTGCATGTTTCATAAAATGTTCTTCTACCGTACTTTCTTCGATCGAATAATTTTGCATTACCTTTTCATCGTTTTCAATTTGAAAGATTTTCTCGAGTCTGATGTTTTAAGCTGTAGTCGTCATGATGTTCGCAACCGTGATAAAGTTGGTAGAATTTTGAAACCCCCAATGCAATCGCATTCAATTTCGAAACGGAATTTCCAACTACAATCCAACCGAGTAGTATATTTTGGAGAAGCGGCAGTTTCTGTTAATTGAACCTAGCTCCAAAAAGAGGGTCGGATTTGTTCATGAAATTAATCTTGAATTTAGAATTCAGTGTTATATTTCTAAATCCGCATAATTGAGTTTTGTGTTGCCTGATGCGTAAATCCAAGTTGGAAAGGCCTCCGTTATTATATTGATTTGTGAGCCACTATCCAAAAGAACACGACATAGCATTGGAACAGTTGCAATTACTAGATCGAGTGGTTGGCAATCAATCGATCTGGCTTTTTAACAGACATTTTAACTTTTTAACTTTTGACTTTTTAACATTTTTAACACCTTAAAATGCGACGTCCTGTGTTTGCACAAAACTGACATTGGAATCGTGGTCTTGAGTTCGGAGTTGCTGAATGCGCATATTGACGGTGTCCTGAAGTGGACGGTTTAAGGTTAGGGCCTGATCTCAATGGTTGGACCATGTAATCAAGTGTCAATTCGTCAAGGGTCTCTAATCTATTAGAATATTCATTTTTTTATAGGAGTTAACTGATCTTAAATTAGAATTAAAAGTCTCCGTTAATTCAAGAGCAACTGTTGTATTAGCAGCCATATCAAGAGAAATACGGAGCCATACGCATCGATGGGTGTAGTTAACAGATACCAAATAGTCGAACGTAATTCGCATGGCTTTTGAACATTTTGTCTAAAACTTTTAATGCACAAAGAGATTTTGCACTTGGGCGGTTTGCTTGGGCTAATTAAATAACAAATTAAACTTCTACTAATCTTTGAAAGCAGTTAAATTCTGAGATAACGGAATATTATCGTTTTTCATTAAAACTTTCTTTGTAGCGTGATATATCGCTTAAATAAAGAGCGATGAAATAAAATTAAAACCTTAAGTTAAACGAAAGCTAAGCTTTTAACTGAATACCGCCGAAGTAACGGAAAACAATATTTTTTACCTAATATTGAACATTTATTTCCAGGTAATTTCAACAATTCCCCTCATTTTAAAATCTGATGTGCTTTACGTGTGCGGTACGAATATTGATTTTGTTTCGTTTGCTGTAATCCACCCTCGTAGCAATTAAAATTAATACGAAAAACAAATTATTTCCATCGATGTACTTATTAAGCTCTTAATCGTTTCTTCGCTAAGTATCTAACCTTATTTGATTCACTTAGAAAAAATTAATAACTCGAATTAAATAATAAAATTTAACAATAACAGTGAAAACGTGAATTTAGCTAGCCGTGAAAACTCCGGCCGAAAAATAGAACGATGTTCTTTCCACCATTCTATTGTTGTTGTAATTTTTATCTGATTCCATTCTTATCACATAAAATAAATTAGATTAATGAAGAACACAAAACTTTTGTGTGTATATGTGTATATTGTATATATCTCGAAGATATAAAGTCGTCTCGAATGAAGAAGAAATATCGAAATCTTTGTAACCCATCAGGCATTAAGTACCAAAGTCGTAAAAAAGGAAGAAAGCTTTCACATTTTATTTTTGCTTGCTGTTGCTGTTGTTTTTGTTGTTATGTATTCAAAATCTCATCCTTTTTATATTTAGGTTTTTATTTTTTTTTTGTTAAATTTTGGTGAAAAGATCAAAAAAATATATCTTCAAACAAAGCAGATACGTATAACAGGCAGTTGAAGCAGAAGCAGTAGAAAAAAATCAAATTTATATTCAAATTATGTCCATCATCAAATTGGACAATCACAAAAATATCTAGAAAGTTCTCATATTTGCATCTAAATGATGTCCTTTTTTTCGTTGGATGGGGATTCTGTATAAAAAGACGTCATTACTTTTGATGAGTTTTGTTGGTGTTTTTTTGGGGGGAAAAAAAGGAAAACGGAGAAAGCTTTTATTTGGTTGGAAAACATAAAACCGTAATATAAATTTTGTTCATAGTTCAATGGGTTTTATTCACTAAATAAATGTTGGTGTGCGGCTTGCTCGTCTTATTATGTATACATTAGGAGGTGACACGCAAGGGGATAGGGTTGTTTTGTATATTGTATATGTCTGCAATTACGAATTAACGTATTACATTTTTTAAACAGTTAACTGGGGAGCATCGCATAATAGCATTGCATACCTTGAGTGTTTCTGTAATTTCAGTCGAATAATTAAATGTGCGAGTTTCGTAAGGCGAAACAAATTATTTATTAACGATCTGGTACACTACTTAAATTACAATCATTATATTATTTTGGTAAATATGTTAAAATAGGATGAGCAATAGGTGGAGTTTATCATCAAATTTGTAAATTTGTTAAGTATACTGTGCCTGCGTTTTATATTTAAAAATATTTCCTGGCCACATTTACTTATAGTACTAAAACAGTATGATACTGATGCGATCCTTGTAACGCGAACAATATTTCAAAAAATAAAACCAAATGGAAAAATGTAGGAGTGAATATGTTGTGTCCAACACCCGACTTTCTTTTACCATGAATGTCTACATAGATCTCGAACACACCACACTTGATTTCGAACGTTAAATTAAATTAACCACGTATATAACGCATATATTCTATCGAAACAAATACAAAAATTTAATCAGGCAACACTACATATCAAAATCCAATTTACTTTTGTTTGAAGTTAGTCCAGCCCAGAAATTTTATCAAAATTAATGAAAAAAATGAATAATTATCAAATTTATTAAATTCGATTTGGTTTCAATCATAAAATTAAAAATATTTAAACGACACCTCAAAGATAATAGTCAACGGCGTCAAATCACAGCCAATTTCGTTCAGCGGAAGGATAAAACTAACTTTCTGTCAAATCAGAAGTGACATAACTCTTACCATACTCAAAATAACCACTAGTTCAACAAAAAAATTATTTGGCCCACCCTGTATATAGTGGATATAAATTATATCAGTCACAGCTCTCATTGTTGCTGGGAACTTTTAATTTAAATCTGAATTAAATTGGCTCACCCAATGTTTCTGAGTGACATATTGTGTTTGGCAGTTACCAGATTAGGTGAGAATCATAAAGTGCTCAAAATTTTATTTTATTGAATCCGATAGCTTAGTTGTTTTGTGTGGAGTTTTGCAGGGTTGATCTGGCAACCTATACAGATAAAACGAGAACAGTCATGTTATAGATAAAATTTACAAAAATTGATTAAAATTAGGGTTTTCTGATTTTGATTAAGATATGGGAAGCCAGGATTTTTTTTTAAATTTTATATTAAGTCAAAATTGTATTCTTGTCGATAAAATAGTGCATCTAATGCTTCTCTTTGAATTAGATTTAAAAGTATGTTTCATAACGGTAAAATTGTTAAAATTGAACAAAAAAATATTTATCGGTAAACACAAACACAAATTTTCAGAAAACTATTAAAACGTATTTATTTTAATAGTTTTCTGAAAATTTTCAATTTTAGATTTACACATTAAGCATTACTCATCGACGATAATTTATTGTACGAGCACGTTGACCACATAGGTGTCTGTAATCGACTCAATTTAACTATCATTTCCTTTCCTTCTTCCAGCCAATAATCCAATGTGGTTTTCAAATAGAAAGTTTCATCTATTCTATGCGACGCACTTCATTGCAAATGAGCAGATTTTGCACAAACTGTGCAAAAAAAAAATTTAGAATGAAATTAAATTTACATGAAAATAAATAGCTTTTAAAATATATTGAACACCTATTTTATTGTTTTTCGATCTGACGTTTATTCCTCCAGTTTTTTTTTTGGTTTCGGTACTTTTTTCTCACCAACCGTGTACGGTTACACTTTTGAAAAATTTTGATCATTTATCAATTTTTTTTTACTTCGCAACGGCGTTAGATATATGAATGTTCTTTCATTTGATGCTTATTCGTTGTGGCTAATTCGTGCTAGCTCTTTGTAACATGCGTGCATCCTGGTATGATTCGTCAACAAATCCAAAGAAGCTTCGTAACTCATTAAAATCCCTGTTTTTTATGCTACTGTACCGTGTGAATTCTGAACTGAAAACGCAAAATTAAAATACTGTGTGTCAGGCTCGTAAAAAATACAAAAAAATGGTCAGTGGGAGAGAAAGGCATAGAACATTGACAGGGAAATACGTATTTAAAGTTGTCCCACGGTTAAAAATAAAAAATTTCATCAAGCAACAATAATAAATATATCTTTACTTGTATGAATTGTCTCCTATTCGATTCATATTTATACTTGATGTTCTCTCGACACATGTTCCACATAGATATTTCTGCCCCTTCGTATAACATCGCTGATCATTAATCGTCGCATAAGTCCGGCGTATCGACTAACCTGGAGACGCCTTAGGATACCATCATTCGCAGGGTCTCAAGATCTAAGGGGTCCAACGATAAAAGCATTAACATAGACCCTATAACCTTTTTGTCGCAGCTGTCTCGTGATATCACCATATTTTTCCTTTTTTTATATCACGTGTCTGTACGAACGCGTCTGGTCCATTTTCAAAAGGGCAGCATACGTCGACTATTGTTATAGTCTTCCGAAGCTTCCGAGCCCAGTTAAGGTTAACTATATCATCGGTTTACTATAGTTGAAGTTCCAGACAATAGAATGGCAGTTACTAAACGATCTAGGCTTGCATTATGACGTGCAGTTATTGCTGTTAAGTGAGGTGGACAATGAAATAGAGCATGTGGCAGTATTTCGTTGTTGTAGCCGGAAACTCTGCATCGTTGATCACCATCTCGAAACCTACGGTTACCGTTTTATGGTATAGTGTTGAGTCTGACTCGATGAATAAATCGCCATTCAGCAAACCTCGTGAAATTACCAACTCGCAAGATGTGTTGATTGCCTCTTTATTTTAAATTTCGCTGCTGCTGTGAGGGTGATGTTGGCCAAAATACGGATTACATCATCTCGGGAATTTAAGAGCTTTATTGCATGAACAATACTACCAAAGTCATCTAATGTGCCCCAGTTGCCATTATATTTGCGCCACTACTTTTATACGGAATTTATATTATCCCCGCACTTGCTCCCTGTGGTAAATTCATCCAACATCTTTTTGATAAGTTTATCTAAATCATTTAGTGGTTTTACGAACATTTCCACATTTCAAAATAAAATCCAACTGTGGTATTATAAAAATATTAACTACTTCAATTTTCTGCCAAGGAGCTAATAAAGAACGGTTGATATCGTCATTCTATCAATATTGAACTCCTGAGCAACTTTTGAGCGTTTTAATCCATCAACGTAGAGCGACGAACATTTAGTTGCATTAAATGTTAGTTCGGCTTCTCTGGGTTTCTGGACAGTGAGGTCTAGCATTCTTTGAAGATTGCCCGAGTTAACTGTAATCAGCATAAGGTCATCTGGGTATGCTAGTATTTTGTGTGGCTGATTGTGGATGTTATCACCGCCATTATAGGAAACTAGAGCACGCAGGATGTGTTTAATCGCCAAGTTAAATAATATTGGGCTCAAAGGTCATCCTTGTTTAACTCCAGCTCTGATATTAATTGGCCGTGAAGTTTTTGAGCCACATTGGATTGTGGTTCTGCTGTTTTTATAGAGTTGTTCTATCACGTTGACACTTGGAATACCCATCTGACACAAGAAATGGAACATGTGCGCATGTGGAATTGTACCAAAGGCGTTTGTAAGGTCCAACCAGGCAGTTTTCAATTATTGCCTATGTAACAAAATTGTGTTCTATGCAACCCTCATATGGTATAAATCCTTTCTGCACTGGCGAAATAATGTTATGTCCCGTTGCCCATGAAGCAATTCGAGAGGCTATGCATTATGCATATAACTTTTCAATTGTATTTGAAAGTGGTATAGGTCGCCAATTGGATATTTCCATAGGATCCCCCCTTTTATAGATTAAGATGGTTATTGATTCGTTGCACTGGTCCGGGATCCATCCCATGTCCTTTAACTTTGTTGAACAGAACGGTACATTTTGAGTTGAACTGTAGGATTGTTTTATATAGGATCCTGCATTTCTTGAATCGTAGACGGATCTCATCACTAGTATAGTTTTGAGATAGTGGATCATCGTAGAGTTGTTGTGGTACTTCCACCTCAACCGTCGTGTAGTTCTGTGGGTCCGTCAGAGTGTTTGATAAATGACTTGTTATCGTTGCCATATCTGAAGTCAGCCCAGACCAAAATTGATAAGGAATGATGTTAAATACTAAAATAAAATTCGTTTCTTTCAGATTTTGCGATTTTTAGCCATCTAAAACACTTTAATATGCTACTTTTAAAAACACTTTAATATGCGAAGAAGTAATGTTAATCCTCCCTAACTTCGGAAAGGATGTCGAATTAACTACAGATGCATCTAATTTCGCGATTGGCGCTGTCTTAACACAGGATAATAGACCCATTACATTCATTTCTCGAACATTGAGCAAGGCTGAAGAGAATTGTGCCACCTTACTCCAACTACAACAGACATATTTTCACTCAACCAGATTACTCCGAATCAGAACTTATAAATCTCGTTAAGAGATATCTCCACCCCAGTATTGTAAACGGCTTGCACGCTTCAGAATCCACTATGAGAAAAATTCAAAAATTATATCCCTTGCACTTCAAGAACTACAAAATTCGTTTAACACAAAACCTGGTTGACGATGTGGGAAACGAAGAGCAACAGGAAGAAATAATACTCGCAGAGCACAAACGTGCTCACATAGGAATGCATGCGAGAATCGAATGCAAATCATTCGGCGATACTATTTCCCAATAATGAAGTCAAAGATTTTGAGGTTAGTCAAGATGTGTACCATATGTAAGAAAACATATATGAACTGCATCGCAATAATCCGCTAATTCATCCTACACCAATACCTACTTACCCCGGACATACTATCCATGTCGACATCTTTTTGGCAGAAGGAAAACTGGTATTAACGACACGATAAGTTTACCAAACCAAGGTAATCGAATCTCGAGCAACAGAACACATAAAAAACACTTCAGGACATACTGTACTATTTCTGTATCCCAGTTGCTGTCGTTGTGGTTGGTAATGAAAAATATCTAAATTCAGCGTCAATCATCTCCTTGATGAGTGACGATCTATATAAAAAAGTCTTCGGACACTGTCCGAAAAAATGAGATGTCTGAATGCAGAGGGCTCAGTGCGTTCGTTTGAACAGCTACTAGAGAGAGCTGTTAACGAATACAACCATACTATTCATTCAACAACGGGGAAAAAGCCAGTAGAACTAAATTTCGGACGCACCTCGAGCATAGATCCCGAACAGTTTGAACAAATTTGGCTTGACAATATTGAAAAATTAAAGTCCAAACAACAAAAGGATAAATAACTAAATTATCATAATAAAAAAGGAACAATATTCACCAGGTGACATCATTTATGTTAAACACAACAAACGGCTGGGTCCAAAATTAACCGTTCGTTATACGAGAGGAATAGTCAGAGAAAATAAAAATTCCGTGGTTATTACTGAATCAGGAAGGTCCGTGTATAAAACCAATATTCGCAACTATGCTACTGAAGTTAGCCGAAAAGTTCATTATCGATTATCGATATATTTTGTATCAGGTGGTAGTACAATATTCTGTTGATATTAGCCGAAAATTACATGTTATTGAAGTTAACAGTAAATTATCGCCGAAAAAAATTTGAAATATCAATATCACATAATTCGAATGTTTAAAGGTCATATGAACAGGGTGAAGTTAGACCATTTCGTAAATAGCTGGATCCCACATTTTTAATTTGTCGTGTTAGGGGCCAATGAATTTGAGTTGTGGCACCAACAGTGAACACCTGTGCCAAAAATCAGGCCATATTTTATGTAGCATCATAGTGAAATAAATTAAAAACTGGACGCATGTTTAGTTCTAATTTGTACTGGGTGAAGTTAGACAGACTGGTAATTAACTGGCTCTCATATTTATAATTTGTCGTGTTAGGGGCAAATAAATTTGAGTTGTGGCACTAACAGTGAACACCTAGATTTTTTGTTTTTATTTTTTAATTGATTTTTTACTCGTAGTTTAATAGAAGTATTTTAGAATTATAGTTTCAGTTACTTTATACTACAGACATAAACTATTAGGTGCACAACTATTTAATTAATAGAATTTTGCAATATTTATATTTTTTGTTGCGTTTTGAATTTTTTATTATCGACAATGCCTTATGCAAATGTTAATCTAAATGAAGAAACAATATCGAAACTGATTTATTCAATTACGCGCCATGTTGTAAACTTTGAAGACATTAAATTTGGGTCAATGAAAAGCAACTCGCTTTTTGATAAAGTTTGTCGGGATATTTCAGGGCTAACGTGTACTGAAAGCAATCGCATGAAATTAGTAAATATATTAAAAAATGATATGATATTTAGGACCAGGTTAGTGGAAAGCCTTCAAAATAAAACATTGAAACAAACTGTTGGTACTCCTTTTGGAGCTCCATTCGAAGAAATGCCTGCTATTGTTGAAGCGTACGAGTCTCTGAATTATAACGTGGATCACAATGTGCAATATAACGAAAAGTCTCCAATCCTATCATCCGAATTTTTGAAATTTCCTACTAATATAGAAATTTTAACATTAGACGAGTTTAACCTCAACTCTGCTTCGGTTATGTCAAATGATGGCTCAATTAATGTACTTGTCATTGAATTCAGTGATGGTACCTTGTGCAAAATGAATGACGATGTAGTTACTTTGCCACCGACGACTATTAATACTAAAAATGTCAAGAAAAACGTTGAAGTTTTATCAATAGAATCAATAAAAAATTCTTTAGCGTTTAATTTTTCGAACATTGTTAATTTGGAACTAAATTTTGATGAAATCAGTAAACCCGATAGCACAGATAACAGCTCTGATAGTGATTTTCAAGTATCTGTAATAAAACCAAAAAATCATACAAACAATTCAAAAGATTACCGAAATATGGCGAAATATGCATGTATTGCATTTTCTTCTGAAGAGTATAACAGCCAGGTATTTGATAAAGAAAAATGTTGCTTAAGATCTGACTCTTACATGGATGCAATAAGAGAAAAATTTATAGAACATTATCCATGTTTAATTTCTGCTCAAAAGAATTACGTCACACCCAAATGCATTACAGTTTACAGTTACAAATGTAAACAAACCCACTGCGGCAGATTTTATTAGTTCACCCATTATATAAACGAATTGAGTGACTTCAAATTATTTTATATTAAAATTAGTGGCGGAGAAATTGATCATCGTCAGGAATTAACCTGCCAACTACGAGGCGCGCTAACACGACAAATTATAAATATGGGAGCCAGCTAATTACGAGTCTGTCTAACTTCACCCAGTACAAATTACCGCTAAACATGCGTCCAGTTTTTAATTTATTTCACTATGATGCTACATAAAATATGGCCTGATTTTTGGCACAGGCGTTCACTGTTGGTGCCACAACTCAAATTCATTGGCCCCTAACACGACAAATTAAAAATGTGGGAGCCAGTTAATTACGAGTCTGTCTAACTTCACCCAGTTCATATGACCATGACCTTTAAACATTCGAATTATGTGATATTGATTTTTCAATTTTTTTGGCGATAATTTACTGTTAACTTCAATAACATGTAATTTTCGGCTAATATCCACAGAATTTTGTACTACCACCTGATACGAAATACATATGTCGATAATGCAGGTTTTCGGCTGAAATTTTCGTCTAACTTCAGTAGTATTTCGCAACTAGCTATAATTTCCAAACTCTTCTTAGCAAGTACTCCCTTTAACTCGCTAATGCCGAGATTCAAGTCCTTACCAATTCGCTAATGGTATCCATCAACACGGGACAAGCGAAAAGTCAAATCGGCAATTTCAAAATAAGTTATGTAATTGACCTCGACGAATACGACAATGTCACTTCGGAAATCGCCTCCCTCTTTAATACGGAGCCTTGCCAACAACATCATCCTTTCCCATATCTCCAATATGAACAACAAGTCCGAACTTTGATCAACAACTTGAAACCACGGAGAAACAAGAGATCGCTTAATTTTATCGGAAGTGCGTGGGAATGGGTTGCTGGTAACCCTGACCATGATGATTTTGTAACCACCCAAGAAAGAATAAATGATGTTTTAGAAAATAATAATAGACAAGTAATGATAAATAATTTGATCACCGAAAGATTGAATAATCTAACAATCTAGTAATTGAATATAAAGTAAAAATATTAAAGGATGGCCTAAGCAATATAAACTATGCAATACACTGGGCTAAATCTGGTATTATAAATTCTTTGAAGAAATTAAATTAGCAATATAAACTTTTCGAAAAGAAAATCTTCCATTTTCAACAGTCGAAGGGGCATTAAATTTTTCAGAAATTACAATTATTACTAATAATACATCTAGTCTTTATATTGTAAACATTCCCCTAATTGAATATAATATTTATGAAACAATTTTATTAAGACTTGTTAAAATATTAAATATAGCCACAGAAATATTGCACCAAATTATTTTAAGAAAAGCCAATGAAATTTATGGTTACAAGAAAATTGTGATACTTCTAACTACATATCTAGTTGTAAATCAACGAATATTGTAAATTTATCAAATACGACTTCTATTCCGAATATCTTGAAAAGCTTACCAGCCAACTGTAAGGTTACAAATAATCAACATATACCCATGATAGAGGAAACTACACCAGGAATAATCCTATTAAACAATTTCAACGGGACGATCACTATCGAATCGATACTCCAGAACCTAAACGGTATCTTCTTAATTAAATTCAATAACCTATAAATAGACCTCGGAGGAAGATCATTTACTTCAAGAGAAATGTCACAACCTCACGTTCTACCTGCCATTCTACATGCGTTCCCCAAAGAAACGGAAATTAAAAGAATTCTTTCCCTAGAAGTAATGGAGGAACTCCATATAAACAATACTAAAGAAATAGAATTGATACGATCCGAATCTATCTCGAATCGAATTTCGATCTACGGATCTACCATTATCATCTCTATAGTTTTGCTCATAGTAGCATTTAAATCTCTAAAATCAATCGCCGTCACAACTATGCAACGGTACAAAAAAAGTATAATCCTATTTCAATAAACATTTCCCAAGTCACGCCCGTACTCCATGACCCTGAAACAATGAACGAGCCAAGCCCGACAAGCAACACTCAAACTGAGATTTACTTAGAATCGCTCAGAACCTGAAAACCAAATTTCAATGACCTTCCCTATTTCTAAGCGATCGCGGATAATCGCATTTACCTTCGGAAGAGTTAACACACCGGCCTTGTCACGTACGCATAACAATTTCCATTAGCTGTTCCCACAATATATTATTTTAAGTTCAGTACGACCGAAAACTTAACTTATATTCCTAGTTTTGGTTGATTTGAAAAACAGGAAATGAGTCGTTTCTTAGCTTTAGATTACAGATACAAAATCCTTAATTTTGGTGTGGACTTATTAATTCGTTAACGAGTTACCTGTGTTAATGGATCGTCATACAGCATGGACACACTTTTTACGAAGTTTTCTTTTATATTGTCATCTTACCTTTGTGCAAAATAATTTAATTTTTTTTTTTATTTTTATTCCCAAATCACTTGGATATCATAAATGCATCATACAAAAATACAAAAAGCTTTCTTAAGTTTATTACTGTTGTTTTGGCAATTTTCTATGTGTATACGGATAACTTCTTAATAATATTATTTTCCATATTTCCGTTTATATCATTTGATTTTATCTGAATCTAATATCTTTCTGTGTATACATACTTACATGTAATGTGCTACCAGAATCTAAAAAGTTCAGAAAAATGAAAATTTAATTTTCCATTGAATACATATTGATAATAGAAAAACTTTTATTTTGCTCTCCCTAAGTAATTTTATATATCATTGTTATTTGTGTATGAGGGTGTCGTGTATATATGTGTTAGTGTCGTTGTTGTTCTTATACTCAACTTTTTCTCGGAAAGCAAACTGTATTCGAAGAATAGTACCGAACGACTAACAACAGTTGGAACATTTTTTTGAAGTGAAATCTATAAATGAAAATGTAAATTGCATTTTCGAAAAACTATGATGTGAAAATTTTCGTTCCATAAAAAAATCAATATTTGTGTGCTTCTTCGGAAAATTGGCTGGGTGGTTTTTTTCTGCCGAGAATTTTTATATATACGTTGATAAAATGAATGAACATAACTTTTGATTAGAAATTGGATCTGTAAGATGTTTTTTTTCTGTCTGGAGACTGTTTATACTGTTTATATTCTAAACGGCATGGTAAATTGATAATCAATCGAATGGAAACTAATAGGTCTCTTTGCTCATGATGCCCTTCAACACGTATATTTTAGAAAACTAAATTCCATTTACCATACCCTCCTGTAATACACCGAAAAAGGTATAAACCTTTAAAGGAAAAACAGCTTTCTATTTATATAACGAGAGCTTTCACATAAAAGCTAATTGACCTTAAATAATATTTTTACCTTTTTTCAATATACAACAACATCAAGATAATTATCTTGTTTATGTAATATAACACAACAAATAAGATATTGTTTGAATATCGTTTTAAAATAATGTATACCTATAAACCTGGGAAATGGTAGCAAAAGCAGTGGGTACACAAAAGAACATAATATTTCATAACAATAACCGCAAAAAATATACGACGAATAACAACAACACAGTTGCTACAATAAAAGCACAATCGAACGAAAATACATCGTAAAAGTGAATGTGATGACTCAAATGAGAATTGATCGATAATAACGTGGTGGTATAAACATCATAATATACTTTAAATTTGGTATATGTACAGTAATGGAAATAAGTATATAGTGCGTTAAAAAAAATTTAATTTTTTGCAATTTGTTTTTGACGGTCCACTGTTCGTAAATCCTCAGAACAAATATGGGCGGAATATTAGAATTTCTTTGACTAAAATAAAAAAAATTGAAATTTCAAAAATTTCCCTGTTACATACACAAATCCCAGTTTGAATAAATAGTTAGGTTATATTATTGCCACATAATGAGTAAGAAAAATAAAGAGCAACACTCACCAGAAATGGCAGTAACTTTACCATCAACTGCAAAAGAGGTTTCTAGAAACCAGTTAATCATCTAGAAACAACTAGCTCTAGAACAACAACCAGCTAAACCAAATGAAAAATCACCTCCACCAATAAATGTCGTCGGTATATCAAATTTCTCCACTATACAATCAATTATGAAATCGATTACGGTAGCCGAGTACAAACTCGTCTCTAAACAATGGCATCTGAAAACTTAATGTTGTAGACTCTGAAACCTATAGAGTTTTGGCTACAAAGCTTAATTCTGAGGGGCTTCAGTGGTTTACCTATGAAGGTAAGAATGATCGCCCAATCTATATCTATCTAATATCTATCTATCTAAGCTATGGGTAGAGGTCTTCACCCAACCTGCACAAAAGAGGAAAATATTGAGGATCTCAAGCAAAAGGGTTATCAAATAGAAAATGCCGTAAACATCATTCAAAAAGAAAAAATCGAAACTGAACAAGGAGTTCAAATTAACAAAAGAGGGCTTCCACTATTTATGCTCACTTTTAATAACAAACAAAAAGTGGAAGATGTGTGTGCAAAAAATGTCAAGGTTTTAATCATACGCAGAAATATTGCTAAAGAGAGACTAGATGCGTGAAATGTGCCGGAAAGTAGTATGCCCAAGTATGCCCGATTCGTAAAAATGTTACTGCAACATGGTTCAATTGCAATAAGCCACATCCCGCAAACTACCGGGGATGTGAAATAGCTAAGGAGCTACAAAGAATAAGAAATAAAACGCGAAAACAAAGTCCGGGAATATCGGTAAAAAATTATCAAACTTCCACCAAAGAGGAACCTAAACCTCGTGCTAGTTAAACGGGAGAACCAAAATCAAAACTGTACTCGCAAGTAGTCATGACAAAACCAGATATTTCGGAGGGCACTACCGAAGGTACAGCAGTGCTCCAAAAGATACTAAGAATTAGTCGTATGAATTAAGATATTTGATGAGCTCAAACATCCATTGCTATGGTAATAAACTTTCGACTATAAAAATTGTTGTTATATTTGTTCGGCATCGGGAGTTGTAGTTAACATTTTTCTACCAGGCAATTGCTTGATTCAACTCGTATTATTCGTTCTTGTGTAAAACCGGCCCTGATTTTACCACACAAAAATAAAACAACAAAATAGCACCCAAACCGCAATATTTTTTGTTAATGCTGTGTACAAAAAACGGTAAAAGCTTTCTCCAAACCATATATATAATGACAGCATAACAAAATACAGGGTATACAGCAATTATATAAAAATCAAAATCAAATTATATAAATATTGTGGTTGAATTTCTGGAAAATCCATAATAATTATTATCATCCCACCCACCACAGAGTTGCAAACAAAAAAAATCACATTTTATCCCTCACACAAAAAACCAAAAAAAAACCGATTAAACACAAATTTTTGGGAATAAAAACCGAGAAATTTATTATCCTTAGAGCTAAATACATAAAAATAGTCTAACTACTTGACCTAATTTTCCACTTGGTAATTTTAATTTTTCATTTCTCCTTCCGTATTGGTAAGCTTTTTATATTTTAGATATTCTCTGTGTATATGTGTAAATATGAAATAGCATAAAGCATTAAGTCACGTGCCCTTAACATTCATAAACTGGGAAAATGAATAATTAAAAATAATAAAAAAGCTTTTGCAAAATTGGAAAACGAATCGAGATAATTTTTAATTTTCTTTTAGAGTTCGTGTTCCAAAAAAAAAAAACGAAAATCTACAGTGGCTAAATAAAGCACCTCGTCCTTTTGTCGCATAACAAAATACACAAATAAATAACACTGGAAAGCGTTTTATTTATGCTAGAAAACATATTTTTTATGTTTTGCTCTGTGGAAATGGATCTTTAATGTTTTGTTTTTGGTTCTTTAAGAAAATTGTTTAATGTAAATAAATGAAATAATAGAATGAAAACAAAAATACAGAATAATGAATAATTAGTCATAATGTGAAATGGGTGGCGAGGGCCTCAAGGAGATGAACTTATATAGGGTGGAAAATTATGTTTGCCTTTCTGGAATAAATATTTGAGGAATTTATGTTAACATGTTCAGGCCCTATGCGTTTTTTCAAATGATGTAAACACAAATTTATACTTTAAGAGCTTCAAAGCTATGAAATGTTTTTTTTATTCTTCTCTTCTTCTTCTTCTGCTACTTTCGGGATGAAGTGTTGGCTTATTCCAGGTGATGGCCAGATATTTATTTTATATCGGCTTGAGATGATCAGGACGTTTGGAAGTTTGATTTCCGATCAATGTAAATTTTAATTAAAAAATCATGCCGCACTGACCAAACTACAAAATACAGAAAATACTTTGAACTGGTTTTCAAAGTATGATATTTAGAGATCTCTCTATATTATAGAGACGTCTCAGTAAGAATAAAAGTAAATAGGATGCAAATGGGCGTCAATACTTGAGTGTTACTGTTATCGAGCGCATTTAGAATAAATCTTAGTGAAATTAACTCCGCAATCTAGCAACGGACTAGTGACTTTTTGTTGCGCTACTCGATTACCATTTTTTAACGGTATTTGATAAATCACATTTCATTCGACTAGCAAACGAATTAGTTCTATTTAAAGTAGTCATTTCCAACATGCAAGCCGCGTTAAATCCCAGTCGGTTGAGAAATGGCTTAGTTTCTTTCAAATCAGTAATTTTTCAGAATCACTTCGAGCTAGTAAAATATCCGATCATGAGGACCGATCAGTCATTTATTAGTTGTTATCCGTTATGTTCGAGACATAAATGTAACCTTTACGAGTGCTTATTGACTAATGCAAAACGGATCAGGTTCTAGTATTCGATTTTTGTGTGATATTTTAGACATGATTCTAGGTTTATACGGTTATTTAGTGGGAATTTTTGTTTGTAAAATGCAAAGCTCAAGTCAGGCCAAGTTATTGCTTATTTCACGAAAGAGTACCGGTTGCAAAATCTCACTAATTTGGTTTGCAAACAAAATATAAAATGGGCCAACCGGTGGACAAATTTCATCGAAATTTCTTTCTGCGTCGCTATTCTATTCGGGACTTTGTTATGATTCATACTCCACATATAGGCTTAATTATTTACAGTACCTTTAGTGAGTCGTCTTTAATTATCATTATTCATAAGTCCTGCTTAACCTTCACTTTGTCGATAAAAAAATATCCGCAATCTTGAGTACGATTACCCGGGTAAAGAAAAATGAACTTCATATAATATTCGTATTGCTTATATTTTGTATAGAATATTGCAGTACTACCCTGTTTTCTGTGTTGTTTTTTTACCTTTTGTTTTGTTTACACAACATATGAAGTAAGACATAAATATCGGTACAGTGTTACAGAGAATTTAGATTCGGATTCGGATAAGCGCGACCTTTTTGACGATGATGATATTGACCCGGATTATTTGCCCACCCAATCGCACCCTCCAAATGATGCTGACGATTCAGATATGTAAATTGAAGATGTTATGCCTGAGATGAGTGAAAATATTGACTCAGAAGCCGACGACGAAGAGATTGTAGTAGATAACAATATGGAGGACAACAGTGAAGGCGTACACTCAGTTTGTGGTACTGAAAACGATAACGAACTTTATATTGGTAAAGATGGGACTAGATGAAGCAAAACAAAGCCGAGTTTACATTGTTTGCTTGCATACAATGTTATTCGTGAATCGTCATTTATGGGTCCTCATCCTAACACCAAACATTTAAATGACGTAGATACATTTTGTACATTATTCAGCAGCTCAATGAAAACTATGATTTGTAGGAATACCAATAGAAAGACGCATACTGATAAACAACCATTGGTCTGGGGGAACGCTACAGCAGAAAGAATTCTTAGCTTATATAGGTCTTATAATTGTCAATTGAGCTCACAGGTCAAATTACGAACCAATAGCGCAGCTCTGGAAGAAAAATTCCAAAACTGTGTATCGAGCTACAATGTCTGTGCGACGATTTTATAATATTACGCGTTTCATTAGTTTCGGCTTCGATGCCACTCGACAGATTCAAATTAAAACGGATACGGTAGCACCGATCAGCGAAATTTTTGAACTACTAAATGCAAATCTGAAACATAATTTTAGACCTTACAAATCGATTACAGACGATGAACAGTTGTTTCCGTTTAGTGGGCGAACAACGTTTATGCAATACATTCCCTCTAAATAACTCAAGTATGGAATCAAACTAGACAGGCTGTGACTCCGAACCGCATAGCCGTTCAATGGGTAAATATACATAAGAAAAATTGGAAACATACGGGACAAAAATCAAGGTGAACGTTTGGTCAAGGTGCTGATAGCTCATTACCAAAATAGCGGACTCAATGTTATGACAGGCGATATTTTAACTTTTCCACTGACAAAAAATTTACTGGTATGGAACCAATCAATAGTAGGCACGACGAAACAAAAAAGCTGTATATTCGAGAAATTTAAACCATCAAGGACAACAAATTCGGTTTTGGATAAAAAATGGTTCTTTGCTCTTATGCACGCCAAACAAACAAAACTGTAGTATTATTATAACCCAACATAACAACGATAGTGTTTCTGGAACAAAACAAAAGTCTGAGACAATTTTATATTATAAGTCAACCAAAGGTGCGGTCGATACTATGGACAAAATGTTATCGCGGTATATACGACAAAATGTAAAACCAATCGCTGACTCGTTGCAATGTTTTTCAACATTACCGATAAAGCGGGACTTGCGGCTTCCAATAAAAAAAATGTAAAAACCAGTCATCCGCGTCAATTTTTAGAACGACTGGGTGAAAGCCTCTGTATTCCTCTTATAAAAAAAGATTCTTACTTCCAAGAGTTATAAGTCATTATACCACGAGAAGTGCAGTATAACGTATTGAGAGATACAAAGTCACAGTGATGCTCCATTTAAAACGGATAAATTAACGAATCGTGACGCATCTCGTCGGCTAACTCGTAAAGGCCATTGTTTTATGTGCTACATAAAAGTAGAGATCCACAAGGAAAATTTGTGTTTAGTGTCAAAAAACAATATGTCAGCTCATCCAAACCCAGTTGCCATATGGCAAACTAATTTTGAACATTTTTTTTTGACTGATATATTATGACTGCAACATATATTATTAAATAATAATAATGATGTGATATAATTTAATAAACGAACAAAAAATTATTTAATTTTCATTAAGCGTATAGGAAATCATTTCTTTACCGGTGTAAATACTGTCGAGGTGGTCCAAAAATAATAAAATTTGCAAAAAGTGGCAGTGAAACATTAGTATTTTGTTATAGTTTTCAAATTGTTTGTAAAAATGGCGAAATTTAATCACTGGGTGAATCAGTGAACTATTCAAAAGTTAATTTTCCAATCTTTGCCCGGGTACATACCGACAAGATGAAGGTTAACCAGATTTAAATCATTGCCGATAGCTATGTGCCGGTTTTTCCCCTAAAATTTGTTGTATGGAAGAGCAACTCTTACCAAGACCCAAAACGCATAAATACGATATAATGATTATGGTAATTTACTTCGGGAGTAAGGCTAAAAATTATGGAATAATTGGTAGACAAACTCCGAAATAAATAGCATTCAGTTCCTTTCTTTCTTCTAGACATAATTGTATATGTAAACAGTTAGGTGTTATTTGAAGGACTATTTGACTATTTGAACAATTGTACAAAATCCTTACTGTACATGTCTGTCTCAGTGCAGGGAGTCCACACTGTATCGTTTCTAGTTTGAGTTAGACATTTTAGGCGATCCCGCGCGACTCATAGAGAGATGTCGATTCCCATCAAAGAAATGGATGATCAAATTTGAGTTTACTTTATTGGTGGCATTGTAAACCAACAGCTTTCAATAAGCCCGTATTTGCAAAGTGTCTATAGTTAGTTTGCAAGAACACTTTTTCGAACGGGATTGCTTACCGATACAGCGAAAAAAGTCCTCTGGTTTAGCACATTTGCGCTTCTAACGTTCATTAAAACATTATGTTAGAAAAGTCACCAATACTTGTTCATTCAAAAATTAACTGTAAGATATGCATTCTATGGTTAGGTGGCATGATCTAGCCGTAATTTTGAAACCTATGAAGTTCGAACTGAAATCAGTCAACGATGAGCGATTATTTTTGATTCGAATTTGAAGATTTTTATTTTCAATATTTCACGTTTTGGAAACCAAGATTATAAGATTTAATGCCGCTGATAATTTACGCTAATATATGTGTCTACGCTGTCCAATTCGAAATATTGGAGCACATATATTTTCCCAGCCCCATATTTAAAATAGTTATCGAAAATTAGTTCTACAGAATGGACTGCTGTCAGGTCCAAAAGGCAGCCATATAATTGATATTAATTTCCATAATAATGATTGAAATATACATCTTTGGCCTACTCCAACCAAGGTTTTACTGATTTACTTCAAACCAAGCCCGGCCGGTTGTGAGGTTAGCACATGACCGGTGATTCTAAAAGTACGAAACTCCAATATTCATTCAGAGCGGCTGCAAATTGGGAAAATTATATTTTCGGTTTCACTGGTATTAACAGCCTGATCCCGTTAGTCGAGTCGTACATTCGTGATTATTTGTAATTCTTAGATTGTCTCCTCAATAACTTTTACTATGAAATTTGTCATGCTTGTATGCATTCAATTACGAGTAGTAACTAACTTTTGCTCAATTTGATTATCCTGTATAGACCGCATATTTCCATATCCTGTATTTATTAAGTTGGTGGCTGAATTTATAATGCTTGAATGTTTAGATTTTTTCGTCACTCAAACAATGGACGCTTTGATCGTTTTAACTTTATTCAAGACCAAACACAATGAGGTAACCATAATGGTAATGGGCGCTTGGGAATTTGTACTGCACAGGCCACGTAATGTTTATGGCAAATATGCCGAGATTCAGTCTAAAATTTAATTTTTTGACGGTTCTGCAATAGTTAACTGAGCTGCATTCGAAGATGATTACGACGAATTTGAAAGTATTATTTTGAATCCCATTCACAAGAACAATAAACCAGATCCTAACGTATCACTTCATTGCCACGGCTGCCACAGCGCGTTGAGAAATGCGAATGCCTGAAATTAAATAAATATCTTTAAGTGGGAGAAGGGTGTAATTAATGGAGTGTATTATGTATGACTTAATTTGGGCAACTATTTATGATAAATACAACAAAGAATGTACAAAAGGCAACTGTCGATCAATCCGTTAGAAATTGTAACTCGTATAGTTGCAGTCCAACTTTCAGGATCTATTTTTAGTTCAACTTCTTTTAGAAAAGTTATATAACTCTACTAGAACAGACGTTATGCTTGGTCGAATAAAAATCAGAGCTTAATTTTAATCACCTGTAAAAATTCTTCAAGGTCGAAATTTAAATAAATTGAGTTAGCGTAGCCATGACACCTATTCGATCGTATATTGTCCAAATTTTTATGACACTATTTATCAAAAATAAACGAATATTTACTAATTGTTTATGATCGCTGCTTAATGGTTGTAATCCATCGTATAATAAAATTTGAGAAATCACTTATTTTGGTTAATGTCGATAGAACCGTTTCGGCACAACTGATTCAAATGAAACACAAAATCAGAACATCAAATGTTATGTTAGAAATTTCGGGAATTGGAAAATATAGTGACTAAGGGTAACTATTCTGACGAGGAAAAGCTTAGGTATAGATTTACCATTCCACTAAATCCCAAAACAGCGGAATAAAAACCAGTTTTAAAGAAATTCCCAATCCAAATAAATTCCCAGTCCAAACATGACCATATATTGGTCGGGCCCAGGTTCCAATCAGACTTGTTTTCCATAGTTTTTCGTTTTCGGCAATACAAAATTGGATTTTCGTTTGACATCTTGAAAAAGTATGGTCAAATCGTTAACAAGGTTTTTAGCGTTATTCGGGGCGTACTATATAATTCGCGCGGGACGTTGGAGTCTCATAAATATGCCTCTTGCGTTGCTAAAAGTATATTTCAATTCTAAGAATTAAGTTCAATATAGTAAAATTTGTAATGTTAAAAAGGAGCGACTCAAAAACAAAAACAAAATACTCGGCTCAGATCGTATTAATGTTGATCTTCGAAAAATTAATCAAGCGTGCATTATAAGGAACTATTCGATATCACTGCATATCTCCCTCATCTTTATAATAAAACATTCAGAAGGGGGTGTTATTGTTCTGGTTAACACATGACATTCTTTTACGACAAATGTACATCGATTCAATTTCAAAAGCAAAAAATCGAACCTACCATATTTGTGATAATAATTGTCATGTTTAATTACAAATCATTATTCCTCCTTACAGTAAACCAACAAGTTCAACCCTCGTTAAAAAATTTAATCTTTATTGCAAAAATTGAAAAAGCTCCTACGAAAGCTACCACTTTTGGTACGCAGATGTCCACCATATTTCGCATGGATCCCCCAATTCTTGGAAAATCTTGAGAATGAAATTTTATTCCGAGTAGTCAATCCGTCTGGTCTATAGAGATGCCGAATTTTTGTGAAATAAAGTTTTTTTTAACAAAACTCGTCATTTTCGATAAGTTTAAAATTATTTACGTATTTACGTTTTCTCGTAAATCCTAGTTGTTACTTTTCAAAATATTTGCAAAAAACGAAAAAGCTCCTATGAAAGTTCTCACTTAATTATGAAGTTTTATTCCAATCAACCGATTCGTCTGAGCTGTATAGGGCCGAATTTTTGTTAAAGAGCAATTATTTGTCTAAAAACGATATTTTCGCTTAATTTTTGGAAAGTTGATCTGGAGCAATACCGTGCAATTTTAATTTAGAATATTTTAGTTTATAACCGTTTTCCTCGTAAATGGTATAATTTTCAAAATATTTGCAAGAGTCGACAAGCTCATATGGTACCTGCCAATTTTAATAGATCGATTTTGGCCAAATATCACTGGGATCTCCTAATTTATGTAAGAAGCTTTATTTATGATGTTTCATGATGAGTCAATCCGTCTGGGCTGTGCAGCGCCAACAGACATTCAGTTTCCAGAACTTACGTGCGCATCCACAGAGATATTTTAAAACTGCTTTTTTGACTTCGACAATATAGCGATTTAATTACAGCGAATGTTCCTGATTACTATACTTACTTTTACTACGTAAACGAAAGTAATTATTGAAGTTATCTGCTGAAACGTTATCTGCTTATCATGCTGAAGCCAGTACATTCTTATGATTTTGCGAAACAGAAAAGCTCCAACACTTTTAAATCTAACATTGTTGTAAGTAAAAATACGTTCAAATTGCTAGCCCACTTGATTCTTCTTCGGGTTGGTTATCGACTTATAAATGAACATATGCTGCTAGTTCACGATTGCACACATTCATAGATTACCACATATTGATCCTGAAGCACTGTGTAGAGGTTTATGTAGAAAAATATGTAGAGAATGTGTCCGATATTTTCATATTCGACCAAATTTAACTGATCAAATTGTCGGTGCTTTTCCAAGAATAGAGTAAGTGCCAGACCATTTTCTGTTATCAGTGTTGATTTCTGTGGTTTATTTTATACAAAATATTTTGTAAGATCGGAAATAAAAATAATTATTTTTATTGTTCATTCGTTTGCTCGCCATCAAATCAATTCATTTTGATCTTTTTCAAAACTTGACTATTCAAACACTCCTGTCATGATTTCGACGACAATAGATACTAGAACAGTTCCTGAAGAGAGAACTACGGAATCGTTGTAAATTAAACTATTATGGCTCTGACAGCTAGGTTAACACAAATTGGTGTTCATTTTGCCAGCCCAAACTTGAAAAATGTAATACTTACAAATTACTATACTTAGCTTAGTTTAACTTTGAAATGTAATTGAACTAATACGGTGGGAATGTTTTCGACAGACATACATACTCATAGTTCATGCTCAGTTATTAAATTTTGCATTCATGTAAATCCTAAATGTTGATAATTTTATTACACAAGTACAAGGTTTTTGGTTTGTGCAATTGGCACCATAGGTTTTCGGGATTTGTTTTAGTCTTGGTAGGGCATGAACTGTAATAAAGTAGAAATTTTTCATTCAATACATAAACTAATTAATGTTCTAAATTTACTTAAATTTAATAATCATTTGTTTTATTTCTTTCTCAGGTAAATACAATAGGACGTTTTGATTGGAATTTATGTTAATAAATCACAAAGGGCAAGTTTTTAACTTTATTTTCATACATATTATATGTTGAGAACTAACTCTCTTGCATCTTTTGTAAAGAAATAAATCCGAATGGTTTTTGATTTCCAAGGAGATATTTTATGAAACTACGTCCCTAAAGCTAGCCCAACATTTTTTAATGGAGCATTTGATTAGGCCATAATGAGCCTAAAATTATTTGTATGTTAATTGATCTTGTTTTGCGTTCGCCTCAAGTGTAGTTAAATATTTTTTAAATAGATCGCATGTAAGATTACAAAATCAAAAAAAAAAAATGTAATTATTTGTACGAACAATATTTGTGGATTATCTTCGATTCTTTCGATCTTTCGATCATAATTTTGATGTATGCCGCAAGCTGGGCTTCATTCAGCTTTCCAATTTGTTCGACTGCCAATCGTGCTTCTTCTTCTTGATCATAAATTTGATCTTCTTCGGATGGGTTACCGCTTGGAACAGGCAAACCAACTGAACCGCATGGCATTCCGTGCTGTTTGAGAACAAAACTCATATCATGAAGAGCCGAGTTGATTTGAAAAAAAAAATCACTCGAACGAAATTGAAAAAAAATCAACTATGGAATTTTTGTTTAAAGAATAATAATGTTGTGTGTGTGCGCGCTCATTCGATTTTACGATTGCATTGTCGTTGCATTTTGTGTATTTCATTGACAAAATTTTGAAAAAAAAAATCACACGGACGTTTTTTTTTGGTCACCCTGTGCGTTTTCGAGTGAGTCAGTCAGTGACATATAATTATCCATAGTATCTTGTAACATTTTGCGGTATGGGTTCCGCTAGCTTTAGAGGCGTAAAACTCCTTGTTAGTTAGTTGATTTAGAACTAAAATTTGTTTAGATCGCAAATCAAAACCTAATTACATAGAAATAATTAGAGGCTACAGTTTTCATAATTAAGCTCATTCAACAATTCTGGGCTCCATTCCATAAACTACGATCTAGTACTACAATATGTAAATAATATAAAACACTGTATAGGCTACTCAAATTTCCAACTTTAAACATTTTGGGCTCTGCACGTTACTGACAGGTTTGTACTTATTCAATTCAATCCTTACATAATCTAAATTCAAATACTAAACTCGAATTTCGACCCCAAAACATGATATATTGTCATATGAAAAATTAAAGGCTTTCTATAGGCTAATCAAATGCGTCATTAATAAATTTTAGGCTTCACTCGTTTTTTGCTAAAGCATTAAACTTCTCCATTTTAAATCTAGCAGAACCCTAATCGAGGGTAATGAAAGTTTTATAAATGCCCCATTAAAACGCGTTGGGATCTAGTGGCAAATTTTTGTTGCACTTGTTCTTAACAAACCATTGGGATTTTCCACTTTTAACCTAACAAAAAACAAATTGTGAGCGGGTCGAAAATCCTCTTTTAAACGTAAATCTAAGGCCCATTATGGTCTAACTTGATTAACAAAATTCCGGATGTAAACGTTTCACACGCTCTTACAAATTCATTTTAGTTTTTCATTTAAAAGCTAGCAGAAACCAATTTAGAAATTAAACCAAACCCGTTATGTGAACAATTAAAGGGTCTCTATAGGTTAATTACTTCATTAAAAAAGTTTGAGCTCGTATGTTATGCTCATAATTACATCCAGTTTTGTTCAACAGGAATATTAGGATTTTTTTTTTGATTCGATGCTATTGACGAGCACAGCGTAAAAGAGGTTCCACGGAGTTAGCATGGTCAATATAAAATAATCGATATGATGGTTGAAACTAACGTTTTCAACAAAGGCGACTTATATCAATAATCTCGCGTACTCTAGTCAGTTATGTATCATTTATTTTATAAGCCGGAAACACCGCTTTGAGCACACCGCTCACTAAGGCTATTGAGGTCATCTTGCGCTTTGTCAGCATCATGCTTATGTTTAATTGTATGAAAATAATTTACGTCATCGGCAAATATTAGAACATTTGACTGTTTTATTAGCCTTCAGTCCGTGTTGAGGTGCTGTTGATAGTTACCTCTCTCATTCTAGCCTGCAATGTTCGTACCTTCGGTGAACCGAGGTGTATGTTGTTCAATAGTTCATTCGAACGTTAAAATATATTATCGTTTCTCCTTTATTTTTATAAAAATAAATGTGAAAATGACCCAAAAAACGGTAAAAATTGCTTCTTTCCATACAAAATGTATGGGGTGCCGTAGGCACCTCCAACACGGTTTGTGCATTTTGTGTTTGGAGTGGGCACACTACTGAATACACATACCGATCAGTGTGTGTATTCAGTATTGTGGTCACTCCAAACACAAAATGCATGAACCGTGTTGGAGGTGCTTACGGCACATGCCAAGTGTCGCCACATGTCAGTAAAATTTGACGACGCTAATAAAAAATGTTCGAAATATGAGTGGTTGCTGTTCATTCAACAGTAAGCATTTGGAAAGAGCAGTAGTATAAATTTTAAAAGATTTCAGTTTCTAGTGGAGGAGATGTGAGGACTGCTCGATTATTTGGGAAACGATATAGAAGGAGATCCGCTGGAAGGAGGCAATATTGACGTTTTAGACGCACCAACTCGCACAATAAGGCCGATAGAATATGTTGATTCTGATGTTGAATCAGATGTGAGTGGAGACGATATGGACTAAGTACCTTCTGCAGATGAAATTTCTTCCGACGACGAATCCGAAGGTGATGATGCGCTAGCGATGATGGATTTACGTGATCAATAAATAATTGATGAAATAAATTGCGACGATAAATTGTACGTCGTAGAACACCGAAATATTTCAATTGAAATTGCACCTGATGATGACGTCACTGGACAACCTGGCCCATCTGCTGTTGCTGGGATGGTGGTCCAATGCAGAAGAAATCCAAAAGAATCGTTGCAGAGTGGAAGCAAACCAACGAAACGCATCTTCAAGTTGTTCTTCAGTGAAGAAATGGTCAAACTAATTGTTGAGTACACGAATTCAAAAGCTTGTCAATTGTATAGAGACTCAGCTACACTTCCAGCAAGACCTTCCTCGAAATGACGGCGAGTGTGGACAGATACGAACGAATATGAAATTTATGCCGCCTTTATTTGCCTATTGTTATACAGCGGATCCGAAAAAAATTCGAACGTTCACGCTATCGACTTATGGGAAAGCGATCTCTCTTCTCCAATTTACAAAGTTAGAACGTCGTTAGATCGTTTTGAGCAGCTGAAAAGTTTCTTACTCTTTGATAATTTTCAGACTCGTGAATCTAAACTCGTGAACAACGCAGAATAAAGATGGCGGCCATGGGAACATTGTGGCATGAATTCCTGCCTCGATTACCACTTCCATACCAACCGAGCAAAGAATTGACTATCGACGAACAATTGTTAACCACCGAAATCTACGTTGGTCTAAAAGCTGGGAATGTTAGAGCCAACCAAGTTTCACATGATCTTGGGGTTCGTTTGATGGCTGGATACCTCAATAAAGGCTTTAACGTAACCATGGATAATTTTTTTACGTCATATCCGCTGGCACAAACCCTTTTCAAACAAAACACAACATTGGTCGGTACCGTTCGTTCGAATAAACCATAGCTGCCTCGTGAAATAACAGACGTCCGAGCAGCCCGTCAACGAGGTCAGTTCAACAGCGCATTTGCGTACTCTGGAGCGGTGGCGCTCGTTAGCTCTATACGAACCGATCCTACAAAAATGTACCATATTTTCACACATACCGGGAAATACCGGTGGTAAATGCAAACTAGCGCGAAGAAAGAAATTTTGCTGCCAAAGTTACAACAAAAGAATTGTTCGTTCTGCATCAGAGCAAAGAAAAAGATTGCGAAAACCACCAGTTCTTGCGATTACTGTCGGAACTGCATTTGCGAAACTCATATTCGGAGAATTTGCTTAGAATGTGGTCGTCCAGTCGGTGAAGGAGAACAAGATAAAATCGAACTAGGAACTCCGATTGCAGGCACCACTCCAAAGCGGCCACGTCACGAAAATTGAGTTATTGCTATTCACTTTCAAATTCAATAGTATTAATTAACAAATGAATTGAATTAATTAACAATTGAATTATTATTCAACATTTTAATTATTGAAATTTAACCTGCTTTCCCGTGGAAAAATGGAGTGCCACAGGTACCTCCAACACGATATGTAACATGTTTTGAACAACACGGACTAAGGGTAACTTGGCTATTCTATCGATGAAAATAATAAAAATCTGGGTCCAATATATGATGTTTGAGGGACACCAGATATTACTTTGATAACGTTGGATTTCTCATTTCCGATTAATACATATTGCAGACGGTTCGGATAAAAAACAAAATGCAAGTAGACTTTAAAGAGGTTTATGATGGCAGATATAATCAAATGCCTTACTAAAATCTGTATATAAGCTAGGTCTACTTGATGATGTTTTTCTATATTGTAGATGTAAACCTTCCAGGCAAGAATCTGTATTTTTAGATAGAGATGGGACGTGGATAAGCGTTGCACACAATCAGCTTAAATAATTTTGGAAGCGATGAAGATTTAGGATTTTTCGGGAAGCTGCCGTGATTTGGGATTGGTTTGAATAGTATGCAGAGCGGATTTATCTAGCTACTCGCAAACGTTTTTAATATAGAAGAGGGTATATCATCCGGCCCACATCCATCTTATAAATCCCTTAAGGCTCATATAACGTTCTCTAGCTACAAAATTCTGTAAACATTGGATCACGTATATCCCTAAATTTCACGTTTAGATCGAAAGTATTGTTTAGGATTTATTTTAATTTTTTCCTTCGATACTTGCAACGCAAGACCTATACTTAAAATTGAAATAGACGTAAACTTTTTCGCTGCGTTGTGAAAATGCCAGCTTTTCTGTGTTTAATCGTGATTTCATCATTTTTGTATAGGCCTTACATTTACGATTTTTTAAATTAGTAAGGAGGTCATCAACCCACGGGGGACGAGTGATCGATACTCTCTTGCAAATAGTCATATTCAAAGCCTTGGTGTATGGTGTTAGAAAATTTGTCAGCTTTTGTGTTGACATTGTCTCATTTTTAAAAAGGGGAGATCCAAAAAGTTTCCAAATTATTAGCAGTTATGTTAATTTGATTTAGATTGAAAGCGAGCATGGCGTCAACGACCAAACATTCTTTGTCGATTCTTATATTACATGGACAATTGCAATTCAATTTTATAGCATTCAGAAGATTGAAATCACCAAGTACAAGAATCTGACGATTTTGATCCCGTAACTGGATATGTCCGCCAGTACACAAAATAGTGTGACCGATAAAAAGTGTCTCATAATAGTTCACACGAGTTATTCGATTTCAAGTAATCGTCTATTTTTAATTCAATCCGAGCAAGCACGCTTTCCCCGGGTATTGTGCATCCAGCGAAGAGTGTACTGTGTCAAACGATTAGGTATGCTTAGAGTATTAAATTCCCTTTTGCTTTCCGCTAAGAATAAAAGAAATTTCCACTTCCAATAAGAAGAACCGAGTATACACGGTTTGAGTATAGATCACAAATAAAAACGCAGTGTGCCAAGAAAAAAATTTCTCAGGTTGAATTAAAAAAACAAAGAGTACTATTTTGACAGCGCACTGTCTGCTCAAGTTGAATTGAAAAACAGGCCCAAAGTGCGGTTATGGAATAATTATTTTAAGATGTAATAAATTAACTACAAAAGATCCGGCAAACTGACAATACAGCCGATGCGATGCGTTCGTTCTCATGAAAAATATTTGCTCTTTTATACTTTTCTGTTTAATCTCTCAAAGCTTTTTATTGAGTGACTATTTTAATTCACGGAATAATAAAATCTTTACTGGTTTAAACATTTTTTATAAAAATTTAAGTTAAAATTAAATTATTCGATGCAAAGAACATCTTGTTTTTATAGAGTCTTCTTTGACAGACGTCAGGGAGAGGAGAAAATTAGAAATTTATTGTGCGTAATAAAATAAAGTTACTAATCCTGAAAAATGTTCATATCTGTATGTGTGTATGTGGCGTTGTGCAGACTGAATGTCTATGTTCTCTCTACAGCCCAGACGGATTGAATGCTCGAAGTGAATTTTCATACTTAAGCATTTTCCATAAATTGGGATATACCAGTGATTTTGTGACCGAAATTGGTCCACTTGAAGTGGCAGCATCCTTAGAAGCTTTTCCATTGTTCCCCCACCCCAGGATTTTTTTGGTCATCCCTAAAAAAAAATTGAAATTACACGAAATATGATAATAATTGATTCAAAGTGTTATTCTTCAAATATCTTAAATAAATGATGAGAAAACAAGCCGTTAGTGGACTCGTACCTTTATCGCTTACTCAGTTCGTATATAAATTATTGATTTACATGAATGGCTCCGGTGTCGTGACCGATCTATTCTGATTTCAACATCAAATCATGTCCGCTATCCTAAATAAATATCACACGATGATGTGTAGGTTGAGATTCGAACTATGCATCCTGGGACGGCCCATTTTATTTAAAATATACATTTAAGATTTAAAGGAACGGTTCCCTGGAACCTAAAGTGTCGTGACCGATCTCATTTGGTGTCGATTGAATATAATGTGTTAGGTAGTACACATTATAGATGCCGAATCATAAACTGAATAGGCCGATCACATATGGGTTTCGTGTGTCAATCTCAGTATACGGTTACAGTATACGGACATTGCATCCGAAACTTTACACACTTTAGTTGGCCATAACATACCTCCATTTTTTACTTTTATTTTACTTCGAAACAAGATATTTTGATTGTGCACACTCGGTTGAATGAAATTTTTTAGTTGCGCTCACTTGATGCGTTTATTCCACAGGTAAATTACCGCTAAACGAAAAATTGCAAATGTTACACTGTTATAAACGTGACATTCCTAGAGTGCAGCATTCTAAAGTTTTTATTTGAAAATCGAGTTTGCAGGTACCAATTTGATTGTGCAATGAACACAGAAATTGTTTATGATTTTTAAACTTAAATCCCCTTCATCATAATGGTATAAAAGCTCTCTGCCTTTACTTCACTAAAAGTGACCAATCAATATGGTTTGTTCCGTGAATTTTTTAGGCAAAATGGTGTGCGACCTAAATAAAAACACTTGGCCTAAATGTGTTAACAACAACAACCAACATATTTTCAAATTATGTACACAAAATTAAAATATATTTTGTTTTTAGAAAAATATTTTCCCATTTTCATGCTTCTTGTTGTTTTGTTGTATAATTTGGCAAGAGCTGCTGTTGATTCCCAAAAATGTATAAAGTTGAAAATTTGAATATAACGTCGCTGTTAAAATGTAAGGAAAAATCAAACTTGTCTATTGTGTGTTGTTGTGTTGTGGTGTTTTTGTGTTGGGTCGGTTATTATTTTTTTTTTGCCTTGTGTAAATTTATTAGAAAATTTGTTGCAGATGTTGTTAAAAAGGTTCTTTTTCCGAGCCATTGTTGGTGTTAATTTAAATTTTAATGACTTTTGTAATGAGTTTGGTTTGGTGTAATTATCGATTGCTCATTTTGTGTGTGGTTTTCTATCCAAATTAGGAATTTTACCACCCAATTTTTTTAATTTTATTTTTTGTACACGACCTGCAACTGATGAAGATCATGTTAAATTAGATTCGATACGGTATATATGAGATTAGGTTAACTCGTTCGTTTTATGCTCATACGTTTCTTTTTAAATAAACGTGAGGTACCTATGGGTAGCTCTACATAAGAACAAAAAATCATAAATGTTGAAAAAATAAACACACCAAAGGAAAAGTAAAATGAAATTAGATTTTCCTATTTTATTGGTAACATGTTTTTGAGTTTCTGCCGAACAGCAGTTCGATATTTACCGAGAGGTAGTTTGAAAAAAGGGATAAATTTTAATCCAACCAATGATGGTGATACGTACATATAACAGTTTCTCGTATAGAAATATGCATGATTTACATACCGCATTTTGTTGTACTAAATTGGGATCTAATCCAAATTCAATTTTCATCACAAATTTATATTGCAGTACCGCAGTAACGATTTATGTGTGTATATCGGGTTGTACTGCTCTCAATCAATTAATCAAATTTATTACACTGTTGATCCCTGTGTAATCCTTTTTTGTCATTTAATTAAACTTGGAAACGATTTCCATTTTTTCGTGTTCTGTATTCTAAAATAGAATCCCCTTTTCAGTTTTTTGTTCGGTTTGGTTGGTTTGGTTGGTTTTGTGTTTACCAGAAATACAAAAAATATAAAGTACAACGAGGAAAATTTTAAAAGGATTTTATTTCTTTACTTCATCATATCCTCATGCGCAAATTTAATTTTTTTTATTTTCTTTGGTTCGGTTATGACTGTGTACATGAAATACCAATTTTTTTGTTATTTAAAAGCAACCAAAAATCGATTTATCTCGAATGAGAAAGTGGATACGTTACATACATAGTGTTTTGTGTATGCATATGGAAATTGTGAAAATTTACTGTTGTAAATTTGGTCTGTTTGGTATAATGATTTTGTATTTTTTTGACTTTTCAACTGATGTGTATTTACGGCTGGCTAGCACGAAAATATATATTTTTATTGGTTTGTAAATCAAGCGACATATGCATTATTGCATGTGCAGTCAAACATAATTCGGCCCTGTATACCTTTTAGCTGTAATAATAATAATCCATTAAATGTTATTATTTTTTTTTTGGGAAATTTAAATTAAATCTAATATTAATCATATTTTAGGGGTGAAGTTGCAGTACCGAGGGAGAATATAACGATAATTGTAAATTCATACTCTTATTTCTTATTCAAACAATTTGTTTGTTATATTATAAAATACGAAAGAAGTACAATTTTTACTCGAAAAGTTTTACGATTTACAATTCTAGAAAATATTAAAATCTCACTCCTTTCTATTGTAAATTTCAACTTCGACTAACGTGGAGTTTAAGGCAGCTTCAATCTGCTTCATCAGCGTCACATCACAAAACAAAGACTTAACGATGAAACCGACCCCGAAATCTACCCCTCCCTTTACATCAATTGTGTGGTCCAAGAACAACGATAGTGCTTCTTAACAGACTTGCTATTTTATATGGTTTGACTTGAGCAATTTAATTTGATTCAAATCCGAAAACTCGATTTGCAAGTCTTTACTGGTTTATTTTATATCAACTCGAAATCTTTTTTAAGCAACACCAAATCCTTCTCTATTCAATTACGCCGGACTAATAAAAAATTGCACCAACCGTGGACTCCTTTGTGTTAAGTGCGCCAGTAGTAGTGCGGCACGTGGTTTTAGGCGCGGTGTAACAAATTTTGCGGCTTTTGTACCATAATTGTTATAAAAAATGTTAGCCAACGGGGAAAGTATTAAGTATTATTTTCTAAATTTTGACCAAGCTATCTAACAATTGTTCCATCTCTTTGGAAACTGCTTCGACTAAGTCGAAGACTTGGTGTTCCCTGATGAAATGGTGTGTTTTTTGTGATCGGTTTAAGTTTGATACCGGGCCATCATAATTATCAGCAGTAGTGCCGAACTACCACTTAGCCCTTGCGAAATGGTTTAAGATGATGAACCTTGTGCTGCTGTTTAAAGAAAAATAAGTTTTTCATTTCACATTATCCACCCTACATTTCCAAGTATGTTATGTAGAACAAAGAAAACTAAAACGAAAACTATCATTTTCCTTGTTTTCTCAAATCGATTGCACTGAAAACACTACAAATCACAAAAATGCACTCAAATCTTTAATGAAAAAAAAATACCAAATATACTAAAATATGAAAATTAAAAAACTATTTATCCTTTCACCAATGATCACCGGCCACCTTCACATTGGTGCTTGGTTGAAGATGGACGCTAGATGGACGAGCCATGTCTCTGAACAATGGCCGAAGTAATTACTGCCAAAAAGTTGATGCGAGATGCACAAGATCTGTCTCCGACTATCTCTGAAATTATTACTTTTTACTGAATATAGGCAACGTGATATTCTATTCTGGTTGCTAACAGGTGCTCGATATAGCTCTATGCCCACTTGTATGTACTCTACTGTACTGCAAATAGTAACAAACGAAACCCGCTCCCGTTTCTTTGCCCAGTAGGTGTGAAATTCCAAGCTTCTTCCTTTATGGACCTAAAATATATTTTTTCTACATTTTCTTCTGTAGTGCATGACAGTTTTTAAAATATTTTAAATAATTATGGTGATTGCGGAATTTATAGTTCTTGAAAAATTAATAATTATAAAAGATTGTTTATCTGGATAATAGTTCTGATTGTAATTTATATAGCTAACTTAGATGTAATGTCCCGTCTAAAGTGAGCCAAGCAACAATTTTTCATAAAAAACAACAAATTAAAAATGGAGGGGTGGGTATCTTGTGGCCACACCCGATTTTCTTTTACCATGAATGTAGACATATGTCTCAAATATACCACTCTTGATTTAGTAAAAAATTAAACTTACCCGACTTTTGGTAAAACTGTCTTGTACGACTATTGTCTGATAAGATTCCGACCTCCACATGAAGATGACAACACTCCTCAACAAAAATGGATGAGTGGGTTTGCGCATGAGTTGAAAGGTACTCACTGAAATATAAACCATTCTGTAAGTGCGGTTGTTATTTAGCGATCGTTTGAGTGAGTCGATGTGAGTGTTTTTATGAAAATGGAAATAATCGAGTATTGAGCTGTCATTAAATATTTATTTTTGATTGGTAATACGCCTTCGTAAATCAAAGGCGAGTTGAACGCTGTGTACGGGGACTCTGGGCCATCATTCACCAACGTGAAATTTTGGGGAGTTGTGACGATGTGATTTTGGGGTGACAATGTACGTTCAGGTCGTCCAAAAACTGCAAACACTGACGATAATATTGCTCAAGTTCACCAAAAGGTACTAGACAACCGTCGAATTGAAGTTAGAGAATAGAAAAGGTTTTGAATATATCCAAAGATCGTGTTTGTCACATTGAATCACGATTTAGGCATGAGAAAGCTGTCCGCGCGTTGCATGCTGCGTTTGTTCATCTTGGACCAGAAACATGTTCGAATGAACATTTCCAACGTTTAGGCGCAATAAATCAGAGTTTTGGCGCCGGCTAGCTACTGTTGAAACTTGGATACTACATTACATTCCAGAATCAAAAATACAGTCAGAACAGCGGCTTGGAAAGTGATGGCGAAGGCCATTACAGGAGCATACTACGCATCATTACTTGACAAGTTGACCCATTATTACTTGATACCAAGAGAATATGCCATCTCACACCAGTGGGTGTCATGACGAAATTCCACGAATTACGGTTTGAGCTGCTTGACCACCCTTCTTACCCGAAGCAATTTTTTTTGTTTCCTAAGCTAAAAATTGTGCTCGGAGGACAGAAATGTTTGTCAAATGAGGAGGCCATCACCTCCGTAAACAACCATTTTGCAGAGAAACACGCCGAGTACTATTTGGACGGGTTGCAGAGATGGGAGCATCGCTGACAGAAGTGTATAGACTTACAAAATTTCCCTGCTTAAATTTCAGAAAAATAACAAGGTTAACCCTTCGTGGTTGAAAATGTAATTTTTAATTTTAGTTAAATTTTTAGTTCTTTGTGAATTTTTGTAAATGCTAAACTTCAACATTGTGCAAAATTTGAAAAAGTTTTCACTGAAGCTGCCACTTCGAGTTCACAGGTTTCCACCAAATTTCGCAAGGAGCTACCAATTAATGGAAAAAGATCAACTATGAAGTTTTATTCCGAATAACCGAATAGACTGTAGAGATGTGGAATTTTGGTGAATTTTTTTTTTTTGATCAAAACTCGTCATTTCCGGTAAAATTTAAAACATGATCTGAACTAATTTTGTTTGAAATTTAATTTACAATTTTTTTTGTTTTTAATCGTTTTTTCGTAAATGTTATATACTTTTCAAAATATTTGCACAAACGAAAAAGCTCCTATGGAAGCTCACTTCCGGTGAACCCATGTCGGCCAAAAATCACTGAATTTTCCCAATTTATGAAAACAGCTTAAGTATAAAGTTCCATTCCGATCATTCAAACAATGGACGCGATTTAGGGACCTGAAAAAGAGATTGTTTGGTAAAAAATCGTCATTATTTCAAATTTAATTTATAATGTTTTAGTTCATGGTCGTTTCTCGCATAAACGAAATTATTTTCAAAATCTTTACAAATAATAAAAAACCTGTCGCTTCCGGTGGATCGATTATTACCAAACATCACTGGGCCGTCCCAATTAATGGCGAAAGCTTAAACTAGAAGTTTTACCCCGATCAGTCAATCCGTCTGGACTGTAGAGAGGGCACATACATTTAGTTTGCACGGCAATATACACACGCACACACACACACACACACATACACACAAACGCACACACACACACACACACACACACACACACACACACACACACAAATACACCAGTACACCTACTTTAAAAATGTTGCTTTATGACGTCACTTTATGTTGGCGGTTCCAATCCTTGACTACAGATGGCAATATAATCAAATAAATGATGTGATTTGTTTTGACTTATCTTTTAAATGTATGTTTTATATAATCTTTCAAATAAACTTGATGACGTATCAAGCAGTACTGCTACTTTAGGTGTATTGCACACACACAAGCATACACACACAGAGCGTAAACTTTTTGAAACCCTCTTTTTCAGCCTTCGGCGATATAGCGACTGGTAAATGTGCAATAATCTCGAGGCCGAAAATTTTACATGATTATTTTACTACGTAAATGAATGCACAAACGATGAATTATTACTTTCTTTTTCGTAGTAACATAAAGTATATATAGTAAAAGTGGTTTTCAAAATATCCTCTTGTCTACCTGGGTGTCTGAGATGTGCAGACTTAATGTCTGTGTTCTATCTAAAACCCAGTCGGATTGATTAATCGGGATGAAACTTTCATACTTTAGCTTTTCCCATTAATTGGGAGATCCCAGTGTTTTGGTCGAAATCGCTCCATCGGAAGTGGCAGGCTCCATAGACATTTTTCGTGCAAATACTTTGAAAATTATTTTTGTGCAAATACTTTGAAAATTATATCATTAACAAGAAAATTTCAAACTGAAAGATTCTAAATTTATTTTTCAATAATATCGGCCTAGATAAATTTTCCAAAATTTAAGCGGAAATTACGGTTTTTGACAAAATACTGATGTTTATCAAAAATTCAGCTCCTGTACAGCCCAAATGGACTGATAGATCGGGATTAAACTTCATACTTAAGCTTTTGGCCGAAATTGGTCTATCGGAAGTTGCAGCTTCTTTCTCGTTTATAGCAAATATTTTGAAATGTTGCATTTACGAAGAAACGATGAACAACAAAAAAATTGTAAATTAAATTTCAAACAATATTTGTTCAGATAGTTTTTTTAAATATGAGCGGAAATCAGGAGTTTTGATAAAAAAAACTTTTTTGTATCAAAATTTGACATCTCTACAGACCAGTCTGATTGGCTCATCGGAATGAAACTGAATAAATTGGGAGTACTCTCCGAAATTTGTTGAATATTTGCGTACCTGAAGAGGTAGGTTTCGTATTAGCTTTTTAAATGTTTGCAATGATGTTGAAAAGTATAGCACTTATGGTCAACAATGGTTTTTGTATACACAAGACAGTTTTTACCAAAAACCTGATAAGGTAAATTTTTCACTTTAGAAATCAAGTGTGGTGTGTCCGAGATCTCTGTATACTCCCGTTTTGTTCGTAAGGGTAAAGTCACGTTATACGGTGTTTGTCCATATTTTCATTGTTCTTTCATTAATCGAAAAATTAACGCGTCATATTGAAGCTTAAATGCATGTCTTATCACATCGAGCAGTGCATAGCTAGAGCTAACTCTATGTTTGGTTTAATTAACGGTGTACTGGGGATATTGGAGATATTGAGACAATAAAGATATTGTACTTCAAATATGTCAGATCCCAATTTGAGTATATATCTGGTACCCTTTCTACAATGAACATATTTTTAACATAGAGTATCTCCAAAAGAAGTTTGTATGTTACTTATCTTGGAAGGATGGATGGAAATCGATTCATCGACGTTACTTGAGTCTATTGGAATGTTAAGATATTATGAGTTTCTTCATTTCATAAACACAGGTCAAATTATGGTTACCACGAACTGGCGAGCATGATACACGAGTTTTATCAAAATTGACCAACCGACTTTTGCAACAAGAACAATTTTAACAAGAAAAAATATATTTTCTCTGTGTTTAATTTGTGTATGTTCTCAAGTCAAATTTGTAGACTTTTCTAAAATAAAATAAATATATTGACGATATTTAACACACATATTTCTTAACTTGGAATAGTTGAGGGTTTTTATTGGGACTTGATAGTCCCGATTTTTGAAGTTGTCCATTTAGAAGTAACTAGCTGTTTCTGTCCAGTGTTGGAATTAGCGATGAAAGGTTGCTTTTATCCTAATTTGATCGGCTTGCCTGAAACAGTATTTACCTTGTGCATTGTTATTTCCGCCTTAGAGAGTTTTTAGCCTATTTAGCTGCGTACGCTTACTATTTCTGTTCTAATTCGCTGAGAGCGTGGTTTGCTTTGCTTATTACTATTACAAACTCGAAAAAATATTTAATATGTGACACAAATAATTACGTATTTGATTCCAGCACAAAAGTTCATCGTTTTTAGAAGTAGGTTTTGCATCATAACGAAAGCGTTATAGTCTGCATCAAAATATGTAACCATTTACATTTAATACAAATTGATCCAACGTATGACATTGAAACTGAATCGATACAAGTTGCATCGTTTTATTAAAGAAAATTTGTAGGTTTTTCTCCCAATTAAAATATACGTATTTTATTATAAATGCAACCTGTTTAATTATATTTTATACTTTACCAGATTTTAAAATCTCTAATAAAAAATTATTAAGTTCTCTCATCAAACTGCGCTGTTGACCATACTACAAATCTACTGAAATTACTTTGACCTTACATACAAAGTATCAACACAATGTCTTAGCGAATTATTTTAAATTCGGTAAACAATAATTAACCTTAGGTTATATTGAAATTTTCTTTCGATATAATTATTGAATTAGTTTTAGACGTAACTGCATCGCAAATAGATTCGATGCATGCTTCGTTTCTAAATGTGATACACGTCTCCTGCGTATAAGCCGCGATGTAAAGGTTACTTCAAAAAACCCTTGAAAATTTCTTAGTGTGTATTTTTGAAGTTGTCTTCTGTAATTCCTGCTGGACGTAGTAATTGGATTAAAACTGTTAACTTGCTGATAATTAATTATATTTTGAGATAAAAAATCTTGCACTTCTTGTCAAAATTTATTGTTTACTAGTTTTTATTTTATTTATTTATTTAAAGAAATCTATTCTGTGATTTACATGCATGATTTCAGGTAATTTAATTTAAAACAAAAATATTAAAAATTCAAATAAAAAACTTTAAAACACAAAAATATAAATTAAATTTTAAAAATAATTCTTCAGTATATTTTTGAAGTTATCCTTTGATAAATTAAAGTCAAATAGGTCGTTGACGATGTTGAAAGATTTAGACGACCTATTAATGGGGTTATTTTCTCCATAGTTTGTGGAATGGTGTTCTAGTGCTAAAAACTCATGGTTTCGAAATGTTCTGCAAGGCACTTGAGTACGTAGGTAACCGAGCCACATTTTCATGGAATGTTAAATTGTGGTCGTAAACCCAGTCACTTTTCTTTAACAAGAAAATCAGAAACTCCTTTTGAATGCTTTCAATTCTTTTAATGTGTACAGCATAGTATGGATTCCAAACCGATACAGCGTGTTCCAGTTGAGTTTGGGCGTAAGCCAAATACAGTGAACATAAGGTTTGAGTATTTTAAAATTCACCTGTCCATCTTTTAACAAATCCACACATGACATTCTCTTTCGCAATAAAATTTTAAATATGCTTATTGAAACTGGCATTTTCGTCAAATGTAACACCTAAATCTATGATCTCATTGGCTCTTTGCGATACTTCGTTGTTGACTTTGTATGAAGTAATTAACGGATTTTTCTTACGATGGAAGACATGATTTTGCATTTCTTAATATATAAGTAAAGCGAGTTTCGATCACACCACTCACTTAATCTATCGATGTCCTCTCAAGTTTCTTCCTATCTAGCATTCCATTAACAGTTCGAAAAATGTTCACGTCATCAGCAAATATGAGCACATTTGAGTTTTTGATTATCTCGGTTATTTGATCTATGAAAACAATAAATATCCACGGTCCGATGTAACTTTAATAATGTTTGATTTCTCAGTTACCACTAGTACAAATTGTCGCCGGTTTATTAGATAAGATTTGCACCAATTTATGTAATCGAGTCAAAACTAAAATGCGAATAAACTCTGGAGTGCTTTTTGATGGCAGGCAACTTGATGATGGTTTTCTATTTCATTAATTATTTTACTGGTGAATTCAACCAGATTCGTTGATGTGCATCGGCCAGTCATAAACCCATGCTGGCTTATTAATATATTACGTGCAATTGTGGATTTAAAGCTGTTGCCTAATACTAATTCAAACAATTTTGGAATTGATGATGTAGTTGATATTCCTCTGTTGCATGTAACGTCATCTCGTTTGCCCGATTTAAAAATTGGTGTAATTTTTGAAATTTTCCATTTTTCAGGAAACACGCCGGTGCTTAAGGAGTGGTTGAATAGGTAAAATAATGGAATTGCTAAAATGTCAGAGTACTTCTTCGATAGAAGAAGTTGTCAAGACCACAACCATCTCCAAATCCCTTTAAAGCCGATAAAATGTTATCCTCAAAAATAACTGGAGGAATTATTGATACGTTGTTATTCCTGGGTTGTTCGTACAATCCACTAGTAACGCTTGGTCATATCAGCTGGTTATCCTTCAATTTCGCGTTTATTCCTAAAGTATTTCCAAAATGGTTTTGGATTTACTTTGATTTTTCCTTGAACTGAATTTGTTTGCAATAAATTTCAAATTCGTTACTATGTTGTAGAAATATAGTTTTGTCCGCTTCTAACTCGATTTTCAACATTTTGGCATAAGCTTTCGACTTCCGATTTTTTAAGTTAACTAGTCTATCATTGAACCACTGAGGTTGAGCATTTTGTGGTTTACAGCACATAGGTACATAAAGTTCGAAGCCTTGCTGGAATTGAGAGTTGTTTGCCAGTTGATGGATTCTAGGTAACTTTGTAGCCACCGTTTTTTTTTGAAGTTGCATTTGATTGGTTGTAGGTGTTCCGAACTCGCCATTAAATTAGTTGAGTCAAATACAATGTCTAAAGATTTGTGATTGATATCATTTATGACTAAAGGTAACACGGATACTGAAATTTTGAAAGTGTCAATGTCGTTGCTGAAGACAAGATTCAGTAATCTATCACGATTATTAGCAATGGTATTTATTTGATTCAAATTATAACCAAGCATGGCGTCCACAAATAAAGATTCCGCATGTGTTGTTATATTGCATGGTAAAATATAATTTAGTTCCGGGTCCAGATTCCAGATTATATTTGGAAGATTAAAATCATCAAGTACAAGAACTAAATCTGATGAGTTTGTTGTATTAATAACTTTATCATAATAGTGCAAGTTGCACAATATTAAAGGATTTTGAGCCACGTGAAGCAAATCCGCTGGACTGTTGGCGCTTTTGATTTAATATGCAGTGCCATGTTTTTTGTGTGGGATGATAGATTTTATTACGCAAATTACGATTGTCACAATAAGTCATGTATAATTTTAATATTTATTCTATGAGAGTAATGCAAGAGTTGTTTGCAGAAACAAAAAATGCTGAACCTGGTTGTGTACTCGTACTCTTATTAGCAACCGTCAAATTTTGAAAATTAGTTTTTATATAGCAGCGTGCAATGGTAAATCAAACAGAATCAGCTGGCTTTAGTAGAATTTAAACCACCGGAAATTACATGCAATATGTGACAAACACAAAACAATTTATCCCATAATCAATTAATTAACAGGCTCGATATTGATACACTAAATTTAAATTTATGCAAAAATTATGCGAATCGCACCATATAAATTACATGCACGCTGTGCTGTGTAAGCAGTTTGATAATAATAATTGTATTTTATTATATTTTGTATGTACACCAACGGAAACAATTACAGCTCGATACTATATGTACGTAACGTGTATAATAAAAAATTGTTCATACTTCCATAACCGTAAAATCGTACATAATTTGAATATACGAGTATTACATGTATACCAGATGTTCTTGATATCAAATTTTTTAAATTGCATATAAAATTGGATTTTTTTTTTATATTTTATGTTTATTTATATCATAAATTTTAAGTTTGATTTAATTTAAAAATATTAAAATACAACAACAACGCCGACCCGATAACGATATTTAAAAGAATATTTATGAAAGCTTAAAAGTTTTCTACTCTTGCAACCACAACAATCTCATTTCCGTTCGTAAAATCAAAATCCTTTCATACTTTTATGTTTATGCCAAATTTTTGGAAAATTACAAAAGTTATGATTGGTATTCAGGTTAAGAAATATCCCTCATCATCATCATCAACGTCACCGTCTCTTAATCAAAATGCTGTTGTTGTGTGCGTTTTTTTTTCTCGGGAAATTTAATTAAAGAAGAAAGGAGCCGAATGAATTTTTGTTACCAACCGAAAGTTATTTGTTTGGAAAGTCTGGGGTAAAAATAATCAAAGAATCAAATTGTTGTTCGTGCATGCATAGCGATATAACGTAAATTATTGAGTGGAAGTACATAAATTTACATGCAATTCTTGGTTTAAATACATCAATATTTCGTTCTCGATTGATTGAACACATAAGATGTTCAATAAATTTGTTTAAAGAACATTTCTCTATAAACGCATTGTTGTTGTTATTGGAAATTCATATTTCGTATAAATAAAAACTTGCAATGAACTCTCAACACAATCGAAATGAAATATTGGAAGACGAAAAATGAATTTAGTTTTTTACGTTGAGCTTTTTTCATAAATTTTTGTTCAATTGATGTATGATTCGATTGATTGTACATTTGAAATATGTGTATACGAGTACTATAAACTGGTACTAGACATGCATAAGGAATTTGAAATGATGTACATATGAAATGTATACAATTGGTATAAATGGTTCAATATGATGTGGTATATATTGATGTACATAATGTTTGATGAAGGATTTGTTACAATTTACGGTTCTAGGAAGAAACATTGTTGGCACACAGTTTGGTACGAAACAGATCAACTCGGCGACGGTCATCTCGGCGATGGACAACTTGGTGACGACCAACTCGGCGACGAACAACTCGATAACGGTCAACTCGGCAACGGTCAACTCGGCGACGGGGAAAAAATAAAAAAAATAATGAAGATTAAAATTGACTGTTGCCATTTTTTTAAAAACTGTTGTAAGAACATGTTCTGGAATATGGCCACCTGAGACGGAACTCGGTCATTTCTTATCCGATTATAATGGGATTTGGTATGTTGATGGAATGGGATTCTAAAATAAGTTTTGGAGGGGGTTCTGGAATATGGCCAGGAACTTTTAACGGAACTCGGAAATATTCATTTAAATTGATTCATTTAAAATATGGTGCTAGTACATCTTCGACATGTGTTTGTTTAGTTTGTCAGAGCTTAATTAAAAAAAGTTTTTTGCAGGTGAGCTTTGACCAAGTATCGCAGTATGCAAATTTTAGCGAATAAACTTTTATTCGATTAAAGCTTTCTCTTGCCATATAAAAATTAATTTTATTATTAATGCTTAAAAAATAAATATATAATTTAAATTAATAACAAAATATTGAAGTTTTATTCAACAATCCCGATCATTTTTGATTTTTTTCAATTTTTTTTCCTTCGCCGAGTTGACCGCCTCTTAGTTGTCTGTCGCCGAGCTGTCCGTCGCCAAGTTGGTCGTCGCCGAGTTAACCGTTGCCGAGTTGTTCGTCGCCGAGTTGACCATCGGCGGGTAGACCGTCACCGAGTTAGTCTCGCCGAGTTCACTGTTGCCGAGTTTACCGTCGCCTAGTTGACCGTCGCCGAGTTGACCGTCGCCGAGATTATCGTTGCCGAGTTGTCTGTCGCCGAGTTGGTTTCGCTGGCTGTCGCGTACCGAGTTTGGTATATAGCGGCCGAACGATACAAATTGGCCTTTGAAATTTAATTACATATAGTAAGTGGTTTTGTTGAACTTACTCGTTTGAATATTGCTTTTATAAGGTACTTAACATCGATGTAATGCATGAGACAAGACTGCTTCAAATACTAAAATACTTCGATACATAAAATCATAATTTATTAACTCGTATTCGTAATAAAGGACCTTCCAATAAGGACGCCCGATTATTAAATGTAAATAAAACAAGTTGTGTGTGAGATATCCACTTAATTTTTGTTATGAAAGCATATGGTTCCATACATTAAGTATGGAATATAACGTCGTTAAAATGTCCCGTGCGGCTTTGTTTGGGGGCACGTATTCGGGAGGTCCAATTTTCAATAACTTTGTCGCATAAATCTGGCTGAATTTGCTCGATGGCATTAGTAATGTTAACTTTGAGAGCATACAGTGTTTGCCCGTTTATTCGCATATACCTGCGATTTAAGATAGCCCCGCCCGATCCCTGTGACCACTTTACGTCGTCGCCGCGCCAAATAACAGCACATCGTGGCATGTGCTGTTACACACAACTTATGATCAGCTACCTGCCACACGATTGAAGTTGGTATTATATACCAAGTCCGTTGATAGAAGTTCAACAGGGAACAACAACCCAGCTCTGAGACAAGCAAATAATGCATGTGCTGCATTCTGCGACTTGCGCAAGAAACCATCTAAATAAGCCCTTTTAACCAGTCCACCGGAATACACCAGAGGAATTAGGCAAGTTGAAAATTTTGTCGACGAAATAGACATTAGTTGTTCATTAAAACCTGCCAGTTTGCAAAAATTAATAACGATGAGACTCATCTTTTGGCTCTTATCAAAACTCAAACAATTATAGTCGATAACTCCATCAATTTAGCAAAACATAACACAAACCTTACCACAACATCGCTAAACAACTTGATCACGGATCAATATTCTCTTCGGCAGGAAATACTGCAATTGCAAGAATATAGAACGTACGAAGGCACAGTACGATCAATACTAATAAGCATTTTTGAAATGACTCTAGTACTAAAGAGCCCACAAGCTACGAATTACTTGACGTGCTCCGTCATGCCCATCGATAAATCCTACATTAATCCATACTCACACTAAGTCAGCTAGAAGAATAGTTACAATTTATTCGACACATGCCTGCAACCATTACTATACCTGGACACAATATTCACGACCCCATCATGTACTCGTATATCAAAGCATGAATATACATGTGGGATTATACACTAACATCTGTAGCTCCAATTCCTGATTTTAATCAGGAGGGTGAGGGGATGTGAATCGATGGCAAGTATTCCTGCGTTCTTAAGCGAAATATAACCAATTATCACTCTCGATGCAGTGATCCTACAACGCAAGAATGGGGTAGATACCGTATGCAGCATTAGGACACTAAAATCTAGAACTCACTGGATTAAATTTCACACTACCAACCAATGGATATGTGTGGTACCCAACGAAACCACAGTCGATGTCATATATATGGTTCCAAGATCCAATCTTACATCATTTTAGGCTCCGTGCTTTCCGTGTAGTGGAAATAGAGGTGTGCGGATCGAAAAATTAAATAGACACAGAAGAAGGTGAATTACGTTGTGTCTTTGAATTTTTGCTATAAAACGCGTAACTTTTTAATTTATTCGTTTGTTTAGTAGTTTTTAACTAAAATACCAAATTGTGGTGCAGACTTCTTCTTTCATTCAGATTACGTTAAGACCGCTTGTAGACAATGTTCGAATCACATCAGCAGTGATTTTAAAATACTGTGTGGTGACTTAATACACTACCGTGACTGAACACCATTTACTTTTAACTAATCAATTCGTACAGTTCTGATCAAATAAATCCTTTTTCGAGATACTATAGTGGACGTACATTTTTAATCACCAGTGTAAACGTATATTTTTAGGGGGATGTTAAAAATCGAAAATAATTTAATAGTGCATCAACTATAATAAAATGTTTACGAGAATTGATCACGATAAAGTCGATTATCCCGTAAAAATTAAAGAAAAAAGTTATGAAAATAATATTTCAGGGTAGAATGAGCACCGAGTGCACGCATTATTATACCCATTATTTTATGTAGCACGTGTGAGTATTTGAAAAAATTCCAAATTAAAATTACCGAGCAAACATATTTTGTATTTTAGGGCTGTACAAATATCAATTCTACATCAGGCAGTACACGATTTTATTCACTTGACTCACTATTAAAATATTTATGTATGTATGTAAATGTCAAGTGAATGTTGTGTCGAATAACGACGACGATGTCGGCAAAACAACATAGTCACAATAGATTTTATCGGAAGGGTGTTGATTACATACGAGCATTTACAAAGTACACAATATACAAAATTTAATTTCATTGATTTGATGAATCCATGTTATGTATGCTGGATGTATTAACATTAAACATAAAATCGTTTTAAAGTACGTATGTACTCGTACTCTTATTCTAATTCGATTATGTTCTCTGTGCTGTTAAGTAATTCTAAATATTGCATAAAATACATTATGCAATGCAGATAGAGTTTATGAATATGTTCTTTCTAAATTATATATTTATTTCATTTACAAATGATGATTTACCAATCATCTTTGAGGCCTACACCTTTGGCTAGTTCCCTTTACAGTTTTATTATATTTTTAGTCAATCCAGATTGGATCTAGTAGATCAAGGGGTCCTTTCTTTACAGTCGTCTTCCTGAGTTTGACTCATCCAACATACGACGTACCTCAGAATTTTGGTGTAGACTTATAAGTTGCATATGTTTTCTCCCAAGTTCGCTTATTTCTTCACTGGCGAAATCCATCTTCAGATCTCTATGGATGTTGTCATTTCTTGTGTACTACGGTGCATTAACCATTCCACGTAGGGCTTTACTTTGGAATGGCAGGATGATGTTGACATTGGTTTTCTTTATACAGCCATGCTACTGAAGTTAGCAGAAAAATTCAGCAGAAAACTGCATTATCGACATCCTTTATTTTATGTACATTCGTAGAAAATGTCAGCAATTTTTTGTTGTTTTGACCGTTTTCTGAAGAAAAACTACATTATCGACGTATTTAAAATAGCCGTATAAAAATTAACTCAATTTTCTTTATGTAAGCATGTTTTCGGCCGAAATTCGAGTAAATTTGAATTGTTTACTATAAAAATGCAATCACATAAGCACAAGCACTGTTTTAATAATTAATTAGAATTGGAAAATAGAAAAATTCTTAGGGTTTAAAAGGTCCGCAAATTTCTTGATTTGGATATGTCCTGAACTCCTATGGCTATCTACCGAGCGAGATTGGCCAACAGAGTACAGAAACTATTAGCAATGACAAATCGGTGGACATTTTAATAAAAGTCCCATCCCAGACTAATTTTCATTGTTCAAATTCGTAAAATATCATAATACGCGTACTCAAATTTAAATAGCGGAAATTCCCACGGTCAACGGGTTGCCATACTCGCACAGTAGATAGCCAAAGGAGTCCAGAACTTATGTAAATCAACAAACTTGCGGACCATTTAAACCCTAAGGCTGGAAAATTTTCCTACTTTCTACTTCTAATTAATTATTCTTAGAAGTTCTTGTGCTTATGTGAATGCATTTTTATAGTAAACAATTCAAATTTAGTCGAATTTCGGCCGAAAACATACTTACATAAAGAAAAATGAGTCAATTTTTCTACGACTTTATTATATACGTCGATAATATAGTTTTTCTACAGAAAACGATCAAAAACAACAAAAAATTGCAGTTTTTCTGCTAATTTCAGTAGCATTGTACAGCCCAAGCTGAATATCATAAGTTCACACAGGTTTTATAATTTGTCGGTATAGTAGCAATTTATAGTGTTAACTTTACATACATTACATATACATAATTTTTTCCTATGAGCTAATCCATCCTTGCCCATTTTAATTTCTCGTCTAGAGTCATGGCTAGATATTTCGCCGTGTTTGCATAGGGGATTTGCTGAGAGTTCAGTTCTTCTGATATCCAGTTGACCTTTCTGTTGGTGATGTTTACGTGAACAGATTTTGTTTCATTAAGCTTTATTCGCCATCTCGTGCAGATACTGACAATATTAGTAGCTCTATGTAATTTGCTTGTGGATTCTTCTATGCTATCAGCGACTGCTAAGATGGCCATATTATCCGCAAACGTTGCTATGTTAGTCTCCTCTATCGTTGGCAGGCCCGAGGAAGATCATGTTTGATTAAATCATCTGACTTAAATCATATTGGTAAAAAGTATTAGAGTTCATTAAAAAATTAACGCACCCGAAAACTTTATCTCAAAACTTTAATAAAAATGAAAACTTAATTCCATATTATTTGGTGAATCCCATAAGTAGTTAGTAAAATACAACATGTCAAATCGTCAATTATTTTATGTTTTATTTTTCACGTTTTAAAAACCTAAACAAAGTAGCAGGAAACGTATATGAAGTTGGCCCGTAAACCATTCCAAAAAACATTTTAATAGGAATGTTTGTTTCCTCGCTTAATTAAAAAAAGCCGTTCAGCCCGAAAAATAATACAAAATAACAGACAATTAAAATCCATCCCGAAACAATATACATAGTTTTGCTCCGGATCTCAAAAGTGTGATCTTCTAATCTTCAAACTAAGTATATGGTAGATTAATAAAAAATCAATAATTGCTATAATAAACTCCAAAATAAAATAACCTCATGTTTCGACAAATGTATCCCAGGTAACATAAGCCTATAGAAATCACCAGCAAATGGCTTGTATATGATTCTTATCCCCATCGTATGGTCGTGGTCTTGCAGATGTGTTTTATTGATGGCCTTATCAAGCATATACAATTCCGTTATATCTGCAAACCTCTGTGAACAAGGATAGACATTGTCAAACATGGCAGTTTTCATATATCGCACACTCAAAACCATTGTACAGCGAATGGCTTGTAACGGGTTTTCCAATAAGAGTGATATGATCCAAACTTTTCTCGCAATAATTCAATTGTTGCACTTGCTCTGTGGCACGTAGCCCCGTCTTGTTGGCACCAAATGTTGTCAAGATCAAATTCTTCCAATTTCGGCCATAAAAAGTTAGTTATCATCGATCTATATCGATCTCCATTGACAGTAACGGTGTTACCAGCTTCATTTCGAAAAAATACGGACCGATGATACCACCAGACCAAAAACCACACCAAACTGTCAATTTATTTGAATGTAATGGTATTTCATGAATAATTTGTGGATTTTCTTCGCACCAGAATCGACAGTTTTGTTTATTTACCGCACCACTCAGATGAAACTGAGCCTCATCGGAGAAAATGATTTTCTTAAAAAATCGTTATCTTTTGAAATTGCAATTTGTAAACGTTGTTCTTTCGTTTATCTCACCATGATGAAATTGTAAACATTACTGAATACAATGAAACAAAAAATGACAGATCATGACATGTGACAAATTGCCGAAACGTCACTTAAAAATTATATCATTCCTATTGGAAAACCCTATATATGACCCTTATTTCCATCGTATGTTAATGGCCATGCGGATGCGTTTTACTGCTAGTCTTAGTGTCACATTTGAGTGTGTGGTGTGTGTGGTTCACAGAGGTTTGCAGATATAACGGAATATGTTATTTGCTTGATACGGCCATCAATAAAACACATCTGCAAGACCATTACCATACGGTGGGGACAAGTGTCATATACCGGGTGCTTCTTTTTAACTGATACGATCAAATATCTCGAAAAATAGCCACTCTACGGAAAAAATGTCCATAATCAAAATTTAATCATACCGCGGGGGAATTAGATTAGTGCAAAAAAATAGTCCCCCACACCCTGCTTTGTAGGTGGGGCGGGAGTAACTTTTAAACTACGATAGGAAGCCATATTTTTTATTGCAGATACGGATTCTACGACTAAAAGTACGTATGATTTGAATGAAATATTTTGTTCGGTTCATGATAGATGGCGTTGTAATAGACGAAATTCAATTTTTTCAATTTCTCCTTCTTTCTTCTTCAATCTCTCTTCAATACGTTTGAAATAAAACACATCACGTTTTCATTGGAAATACTCGAAATTCGTCATCAAAACAATTTATTAATGTAAATGGCAGGTGAATAAAATAATTTTAGCTTAAAATAAGTGTTCATAATGATGGCCTGCGACTTCAATGCACTTATTAATACGCATTTCAAATGATTGTACACAACTGAGAAGTGTGTCTGGTTGAATTTCAGCACACGCATTTCTGATTCGCTCAATCAGGTTCTCACGTGTTGTTGGTTCTTGTTTGTAAACTTTGTCTTTGAGATAGCCCCACAAAAAGAGATCTGGCGAAGTAAGATCTGATGATCTGGCAGGCCAATTTACCGGACCAGCTCTACCAATCCAGCGACCATTGAAATCACGATCAAGTATTTCACGTGCCACCACCGAATAGTGTGCAGGACAACCATCATGTTGAAACCACATGTTCCGTCTCACTTCTAAGCTCAAATTTCCAAGTAATATTGGCAGTTCATTTTCCAAAATATTTCGGTACATTTGACCATTCAAGTTGCCTTCAATAATGTGGGGGCCTATGAGCTTGTTGCCAATTATTCCACACCACACGTTGACAGTCCAAAGACGCTGATGTTCAACTTGACGAAGCCAGTGCGGATTTGTAACACTCCAATAATGCATGTTGTGTCGATTAACCGTTCCATGGTTTGTAAAAGACGATTCGTCAGAGAACATTATGCACCAAAAAAAATTGGGGTTTATTGTATTTGTTGACGTGCCCATTGACAAAAAGTTACCCGATTTTGGAAATCAGCGCCATGAAAATCTTGGTGTAAATACACATGATATGGATGATACTTGTGCCGTTTTAAAATTCTCCTAACACTGGTGAGGGACAATCCGGAATCGCGAACTATTTCTCGTGTAGTAACATGAGGATTATGAGCCACTGCTGCCAATACAGCAATTTCATTATTTTCTCCAGTGACTTGCTATACGGGTCCTCTTTTTCGGTTGAACATTTCCATCAGTAATAAATTGTTTGATAGTACGGCCAAATGAAGCACGTGAACGAATCCTATCCGGAAAAGGTTGAGCGTAAATTGCAACAGCATTTTCAAGATTTCTGCCAGCTTCTCCATAAACCAGAACCATTTCAATTTTCTCTGGCACAGTTAAACGCTCCATTCTAAAGTATTTTATCGTTTATTTTGCAATTACGAAAAACATGAAGATAAGAAATAACACAAACGTTAAATGTGATTTACAAAACTGAATAAATTGTTTTGATGACGAATTTCGAGTATTTCCAATGAAAATGTGATGCTTTTTATTTCAAACGTATTGCAGAATCGAATGCATGTGTTCTAAGAAGGAGAAATTGAAAAAATTGAATTTCGTCGATCACAACGCCATCTATCATGAACCGAACAAAATATTTCATTCAAATCATAAGTACTTTTAGTCGTAGAATCCGTATCTGCAATAAAAAATATGGCTTCCTATCGTAGTTTAAAAGTTACCCCCGCCCCACCTACAAAGCGGGGGGTGGGGAACAGAAAGAAATCGCAGGGAGCCAGGTCAGGCGGGTACGGCGGGCGCGGCAATAATTCGTAGTCTGGTTCATGCAATTCGGCCGCGATAATTTGTATCCGCTTATTGCCCACCGACATTTTTCTCACACTTATCATTTAAAATATTAATTGCCATTCCGTACAGCACGCTTGCGGCCTTTGCTGCTTCGCGCACTTTAGTTCAGCGATCAGAGAATCATGTCGTGGACCTTTTCAACGAATTCCTCGGTAACAACTTTTGCAGTGTGGCTTGGCCGCTCATCATCAAAAACAGAAGTACGAGCACGTTTAAATTCGTTGAACCAATATCACGGTTGTCATAGATGGTGAGGGGTTACCATAGACAGCATCCAAATTCGTTTTTATTTCTTCGCATGTTTTTCCATCCAAAAATAAAAATCGAATTACGGATCGATATTGCTCTTTTTCCATTTTATTAAGAAACACGAAACACGAGTGATAGAACTGGCTGCCAAATAAAAACACCCTGTGAACTAGACTAGACCCTGTGAACGCTACTGGTTTTCAAACACGGGAACTTATTGATCGACCCTCGTATTCTAGTTAACCACTTTATTTACTGGTGGTATGTTTTCCTCTGAAGTTTGTCTAGGTAGAAGCTGGAACGTGTTCACCAGGTGAGTTGCAAACAACGAAGCTTTTTGCTTTGCACTTATAGCCCATGTGCCATCCTCATTTTTAACTGGTGGAATTTATAGTTTAGGTCGTTTTAAACTTGTTGTCGCTTTCCAAAGGAAAAATTTGTTACCTTTTTCCCCAGTATATCCACTTAAATATTTATTAATGGATTCGTTCTTGATTTCTTTAATTAGCAACTTCAGTTTATTGGACAACAAATTTATAGTTGTTTTATATTCTGGCGCTCGCGACCCCTTTGTTAGGCCTTTCTTGCTTTTCACCTTGCTGCTACCAGTTCCCTAAGTTCCAGAGGATAAATTGCATTTCGGTGAATTTCCTTTGAACTTGAGCGGGCACTACTCCACGCTGAGTATACTGTTGTTGAGTGTTCTAGTTCTTCTTTTGGCTGTACCGGATTTTTATTTGGCACCTGAAGATCAATATTATCCTCAACTAGTTTCTGGAATTTTTCCCAGCAGGTTTTGTTATTAGTTAGCCAAGATTGACTAGTATTCTTAACAATTGTTGCACTAATTGTCATAATAACAGGCGTGTGATGTGACATAATCCTCTCACTGCTTTCTAGGTATATGTAGTTTTCGTCTATACCTTTGGTGATAAAGAAGTCTATGATATCGGGTATTTTGTTTCTATTCGTAGACCTATAATTTGGTTGATCTCCAGAATGAAATTCGTCCTGCTGTAAACAACTCTTTTTTAGAACGTCTTGACGATCTACTCTCCGATTTAGGAAAATTTCTAATTCTGAAATATGTTTGCATCATTTTTAGTAGGGAATGCATATCATTTCATTTAGAGAGTCTTGCTTATCTAACCTTTTGCTTAGAACTTCAGAGCATTTCTCGTGTTTAGCTAGACGAATTTTAAGAGCTTCCGTGCTTCTTAGTATCTTTTGGAGCACTGTTGTATCTTCGGTAGTGCCCTTCTAAATAACTGGTTTTGTCATTAACACTTGCGAGTATAGTTTTGGTTCCTCGTTAGTAAAGGTTTGATTAATTTTATCCGATGTTCCTGGATTTTGTTTTCGCGTTTTATTTCTTATTCTTTGTAGTTCCTTAGCTATTTCACATCCCCGGTAATTTGCGTAATCTGGCTTCTTGCAGTTAACACATTTTGCAGCACTTTCTTTATTAACCGGGCATACTTGGATGTGATGCTCTCTTTGGTAATATTTCTGCGTATGATTAAAACCTTAACATTTTTTGTACTTTTTTAGACCGCTATTTTTGAAAGCGATGTTTTAACTCTCAAGGAAAGTTTTGCCTTTGATATTATACACATTTCCACTTTTTGTTTGGAAGCTCTCTTTTGTTAAATTGAACTCCTTGTTCAGTTTTGATTTTTCTTTCTTAATGATGTTTACAGCATTTTCTATTTGATAACCCTTTTGCTTGATATCCTTAATAATTTCCTTTTCCGCAGGTTGTGTGAAACCCTCTACCCATAACTTTGATTGGGCGATCGTTCTTATCCTCATCGGTAAACCATTGATGGCCCTCGAAATTAAATTTTGTAGCCAAATTTCTATACGTTTCTGAGTTTGCAACATTAATTTTCCATACGCCATTGTTTAGAAATTCGAGTTTGTACTCGGCTACCTTAACCGATTTGAGAAATTTGATATACCGTCGATATTTATTGGTGGAGGTGATTTTTCTTTTGATTTAACTGGTTGTGGTTCTAGAGCTAGTTGTTTCTTGGTGATTAACTTATTTCTAGAAACTTTTGAACTTGATGGCAAAATTTCTACCATTTCTGGTGAGTGTTGAACTTTCCTTTCTAATTCTTCTTCATCCGTATGGAATGGATTAATGTCATCATCGATTGCAGAGCTAGGTGTCATCTTAAGTGGATGCTCAAGTCTAAATTCTTATTACAATTTAGTTGTAAATTCCTTTATTTTTCTTAATTGTTCACGGAGTTCGACGTTTTCTTCTCGTACTGAAAGAAATTTTCAGTCGAAGATCACGGTGATCTCGAAAAGTTTGAGCTTCGTCCAAATGAGTTAGCAATGATTGGGCCTGCCCTCGAAAAGTCTGGATTTGGCAGTATTTCCGGTGCTGTACCACGTGGGGTATTACATTTCGTATTCGTTTTACTCATTGCTGGGTTTTGCCAAGTTATGCCACGGACATTTGGCTCCGGTAGCACTTTGCTATTCCTGAAACAGTACCCGCTCCCGTGACGTGATGCGGCTACCTAGGTGTTATCTAGGTGTACACAGAGACAGCTGCAGCCCTCTGGATACTCTAGGCTGAGGGGCTTTTATGGATATGTGAAAAGCTTTTGTCTACGTAATAAATTATGATTTATTGTATTTAGGGTGATTAACCATATATTCTTATAAGACTATGTCAAATAAATCTAAAGCCTCTACGAGATTGTGAAATTTTAAGAACCATAAACTAAAGTAAAATTATTTTTTTTAATTGAAATTTTTGAGTTCTGGTTAAAATTCTATATTTTTGTTAAAATCTTTAGAATTGTTTTTCCCATTTACGTGTTTCTTGTTAATTGCGAAAAACAAGAAATTATCGTGAATTTATGTTGTAAATTACGAGCTTTCATCACACTTGATTACTATTTTGATTTTCAAATGATATAGAAATGTAAAAAAAGTTTCCCTGTGCGATTTTTATATCACTTCAACACATTTTTTGTTTTTAACAATAAAGCTCATCAAAAATTTATTTAAAGAAAATAAAGTTTTCTTCGCCACATCTTCTTCGTTTTCTTTATATATTATTATTATTTTATAAATAATTCTGATGCTGTTTATACTTTTATGGAAAATTTAAGTTTTCGAGAAATAGACTACAAGTTTCTAAGACTCACCGAAAAGCTCAACTCAGAAAAAAGTTTTATTAAAAATAAGAAAATTTAATTGACTTGAGTGTAAGTAATATTTATGTGTGAGTGTGTATATATGCTTGTGTGTGCTGCTGTAAATATTTAGACGTATAACAAGTAAATTAAATTAATTCTCTAAAGTTTGTTGTTATTCCAACAACACAAATAAAAAATTAAAAAAAAATTAAATTAAATTAAAATACAAGTTTGTTAAAAAAATCTAAATTTTTAATAACTACAGAAAGATGAAACTTTTATTTTTAGTTTAACCATTCTTAGCATTTTTGCAGCATAATTTCAGCAGCATTAATGTTTTATACTTTTTGGTGGTTGAGATAAAGTGTGGTTATACTAAAAAAATGTTTTATTTAGTTTTCCAAAATTTGCTGCTACTTCTAACGAAAAAAAAAATGTATTTAATGAGATCTATTAGTTTATTATGATTGAAACTCACATCACTTGAACAATTTGCATGTAATTTCATTCACTGTGAGTCTGTAATCATTAAACTTTTACTTCATATTCAAGATTGGTGCATCTAATACCACGAATTAAAAAAAAGTGTCACGGGTCTTTTTGCGAACAATAGATTCGTGAAATTTATTGAGTGTATGGTATCACAGTGGCTTAAATGCCCCACCAATTCAGTCCAAAATCTGCACAAAATCTTTGTTTCATGAAATAAAAAAATCTCGTGCCCGTATAATATTGTAACAGTTTTCCGTGTCCTTCAATTTTGTGTGATCGCACGCAGCTCACCGTGCACCCTTTACCCTCGGTCATTCATCTTTAGGTTGCGTAATCTAAGCATAACACTATGCTGTAGGTGCCAAAGTCTCTTTGACTTTAAACATTAATTTTGATTAAAAATGAGCTGCACACAACTCCAATTTTGGTATTGATACATTTCTCACAGGCGCAATCTTTGTTGTGAATATCAACAGCTAGATTGATGTTTATTTCTCCTTCGTCAATTATAGCCCGGCTATATACCACAGCAACTGATATACCATTGAATTTGTTCGTAGTGATGCGAGAAACGCTGGACTTTGATTTCTTCTTTTCTCATTTTTCGGTATTCTTGTTCAAAGTAATCAGGTAATTTGTCGTCCCAGTCTATATTTATGAACCACAGCTTCTGGAACATTTTTTTTTAGTAAAATAGGAGATAAATAACTTAGTGGGTCAAACACTCGTGAATATTCTGGTATAATTTTTCGCTTTGTACTTTGGCCAATTTTTCCTGGGCTAACGCATTGTAAACCTAAATTGCGACTGTTGCATTGTCATCACTATATAAGTCCATCTCGGTTCTCACGTTCTCTTCATCACAAAGGATTTGGAACCCTCCTTTCTGTAAGAATAATTGAATTGAATAAACTATTTTTCAAGTCAAAATTTAACAGTAGTGAACCGATTGAAAGGTCGTCTGTTGAAGGGATCGTATAGCAAAGAAAGCAGAGGAAGCAAGACCGAACGTTAATCGTTAGTAAGCTTGTGCAAAGAATGCTTTGGAGTTTGGTATCTTCTGAGGAAAGGACTACTTGTATACATTTGGCCCATAGGTTTGGCTGAATGGTGGGACATCAAACACCACTCGCACTTTTGTGGTATCACTAGTTACCACTAGTTATCGAATAAATGAGGCAAATAAAACGAGTTCTCATCATTAAAATCACTTTGAGTTCAGACAATTTCGACCATATGGTCGAAGCTGGTTGGTCAAAGTCTGGATCTGCCAATTGTATTTTATGGAATGATGCCTCACACATAAATGTACAGGTGGGTAGTTTCGTTGGAAGTTGATAAATCACCAAGGCATTCACTTCTATCTTTAACTTCGAATTATGAATTAGTCCCATCTTAATCAAGTTTTTGCCTTTGGTTATTATTGAATCTGCAGTTATGCCTGTTATGCGCATATTAGCTGTAACTGCAACCGTTCTGCACAATTTTCAGACACGACCGGGGATTGTGAACCTGCGTAAAGAAGTGCTCGACATTTGTTAAGTCACTAAAATTCCTTGTGATGCTGAACAATATGACGGCCTTGTTTTTAGAATCACATAACACTTTAACTGGTTGTTTAACAGTCTCAACTTGAATCGAGGATGTAATGTGACGTGATGTTTTCATCTGGATATTGTATATTAATGACTGGATGACAAACAATTAACGCGTAATTTTTCCACTGTAATTTGTTTTCTTTCAGAAATTGGCATATTCAGAAATTTCCCAGGCCTTCCCAACTAGTTTTTTCCAGAGCATAACGAACATATATTATTGATGAATTGGGTTACCAAAAAATTAATCCTTTGAGGTTTAATAGGATTAACCTTCATTTTTGTGTGAAGCTTACATGGATAAATATTATCCATGGACTCCGATTTTCTACTTGTTCGGCAAGAATCTTTAGTCCACGTCTTACTTCAAGGACACGTCTGTTAGCCTTCGTGACGCTTTCGGGCAGCTCTGATGTAGAGTGAGTTGTTCCATGAATTGTTTTAGCACGGTGTGGATCTCATATTTTCGTTGTCGTATCTTGCCTTCCAGTAACTGCTAGTTTGATTAAAAACGGAAATTCAGAATATTTACAAATAAATTTCCTAACGTTGGCACGAGGTCAACGTATTATAACGAGTTATCTAATTCGAGGTTGATAAAGTAGAAATCTGTATACCGACACCTGTCAAAGATAAACGTCAAGTACGCTGTCATTTATTTAGTTGACATTCTGCCATTTAAGAATATGGAGCATTTAACAATTGACCAACGCGTTAAAATTATTAAATCTTATTATAAAAATAGTGATTCTGCCGTATCCACATTTCGCGCTTTACGAGCAGATTATGGTCGTCCTAATCGTCCTACAAAGCAAACCATATTGAATACAGTGAATAAATTTGAACAAACTGGATCTGTTACTGATATTGTAAGGTCTGTGCATCATCGAAACATTCGCAATGCTGAAAATATCGCTTCTGTAGCTGAAAGTGTGGAAGAAGATCCAAATTTGTCAATTCCTCGTCGAGCGCAACATTTAGGCCTATCTTATGGCTCATTATGGCGCATTTTGCATCTGGATTTGCATCTTCATCCGTATAAAGTCCATTTGACACAAGAGCTAAAGCCTGCTGACCATGGACAAGGAAGAACATACGCAAATTGGGTGTTGGAAAAACAGGCCGTCGATGCTGATTTTTCGAACAAAATTTTCTTGAGTGATGAAGCTCATTTTTCGCTTGGTGGATACGTTAATAAGCAAAACTGTAGAATTTGGGGCTCAGAAAATCCACAATTGATTGTAGAGAAGCCATTACACCCGGAAAAAGTCACTGTTTGGTGCGCATTGTGGTCTGGTGGTGTGATTGAGCCGTATTTTTTTGAGAACAACCATGGACGAACCGTTACCGTCAATTCTGAGCGCTATGGCCGCATGTTAACCGATTATTTTTTTACGAAAATCGAAGATTATGATCTTGACGATATGTGGTTCCAGCAGGATGGAGCAACCAGTCACGTAACACGAGCAAATCGAGATCTTTTGCAAGAGAAATTTCCTGGACGTTTGATTTCGCGATTGGCTGATGTCAATTGGCCTCCAAGATCCTGTGATTTAACGCCTTTGGATTTCTTTTTGTGGGGCTACGCGAAAGATCGTGTTTACGCAAACAATCCTCAAACTCTTGACGAATTGAAAACTAATATTCGTAAGGTAATGGCCGAGATACCGCCCGAAATGTGCCGAAAAGTCATTGAAAATTACCGCAAAAGAATCAAGGCCTGTAAGAAGTCCCGTGGAGGACATTTGAATGATATCTTGTTTAACTAAAAATGGCAAGGATCAATCTGTAAAATGAAATAAAAATTACAATACATTCCGAATATTTTGTGTGTTTTTTTTAAGTTTACTTTATCAAGCTTGAATTGGATAACCTTGTATTATCGCGTTTACTAATCGTACACAGCTTTCTTCAGCTTTTTCCATTACAATAGTTTTTGTTTTAATTCAAAATGATCTTTTTCAATTTCATCAATTGTATCCAAATGGCTGCAGCGAATTTGCATGTCAATGCTTTGCCAGGTCTTGCAACTCATCAGCGAGGTCCGTAAATACCAGGAGTGGCAAATTCGGGTAGAACAGGAGAAGATGACTGTCGTTTTAGAAGCTGTGAAAATAAATTTGCAAATTCAAAATCACCGATTATAAATTCTAACTGAAATTTTAAAAATGAACTATTTTTTTAAAAATAAAGTAGCAAAATATTTTTTTTATTTTGAATAACTTGTGTTGCTTTGTTGTTGAATTGCTGGCATCATCATCCGATGTTGCTTCATCTAAAACATCGTAGTCGCCAATCCCATCTCTCGTACAATGAAATTATTTAGTACACTCGCCGCTATTACATTTTTCATGTCAATGTAAGAATTATTAACATCTAATTATTTTAGTTTTCGGAATTATCGCTTTAAAATGGCAACTCTTTCTATCGGCGAGCGAACAAAGCTCAAATGAGTATTAAGTTGTTGTTTGGCTCATTATATTTACATGGAGTTATCAAAAAATTCCATGCTCGATTAACCGAATCTCCCATTAGATGATTGTTAGGTCCAATTGGAGTTCGGCCTTTCTAACATTTTAAAAAGTGGGTTGTATTTGAATTATTTTAAAATTTGGACTAGGTCAGACATTCCAACAAAGTCTATGAACTTTAGTTCATGATCGCAAATACATAAAAAAATATTAAATTATTAGGTCATAATTTACGGGTGCTTTTTATTTTCAGTGGCTTTCCCTGGGAATAACATTTTCGCAGACTTCTGGAGTTATTTCAGCAAATGTTGTTTTTAAACATCGAGATTTTGGTTGATTTATTGGTGTACACCTTTTCCTTCAAGTACAGGGTGTCCGCCGGGAAGGTATACTAATTTGTTTTGCCGCCATTTAGGCGAATATTAGTATTGACAGTTCATACTTGACAGTCGTGAAGTAGACACGTGGCAAATTTATTATGGAAAAATATTCGATAAACCATCGTGTTTTAATCGTTAAAACATTTTATCAAAATCAATCATCGATTACTGTGACGATGAGAAAGTTACGTGAAATTTTTGGGAGAAACAACGTGCCAACAAAACGCACTATTTATCGTGTAGTGAATGATTTCGAAGAAAGAGGGTCTGTAAGTGATAGGCCCAAGCATGGGCCACAACGTACTGCAAGATTAGCTGAAAACATTACTGCTGTTCAAGAAAGTGTTCAAAACAATCCATCAACCTCAATTCGACGCCGTGCTCAGGAGCTTGGTCTTCAAAGAACAAGTTTGGCCACAATTTTGCATACTTTGGGCTTGATTAACATGTGGTATCAACAAGACGGTGCCACATCGCATACAGCCAGGATTACAATGGAATTACTGCGAGAACTCTTTCCACAACAAGTTATTTCAAAAAATGGTGATGTTGATTGGCCTCCACAGTCGCCTGATTTGACTGCTCCGGACTTCTTTTTGTGGGGATATCTAAAAAGCAAGGCTTATGCAAACAAACCAGAAACGCTTGAGCAACTCAAATAAAATATTCGTGATGAAATTAATGAAATACCGTTTGAAATATGTGAGAATGTAATGAAAAATGTGCTCAAAAGGGCTCGCATTTGTGAGGCTAACAGAGGCGGACATTTATCTGATATTGTATTCCATACATAATTGCCGACATTAAATAAAACATTTATCAATATAAGATCCATTCTCTTTCATTTAATCAAAAATCATAAACAAACAAAGTAGTATACCTTCCCGGCGGACACCCTGTACTTCCCAAGGAAGAAATCGGTAGGGGTCAAATCAGGGGATCGTGGAGGTCAAGCTATATCATCACTTTTTGGCATTACTCGGCCGGGAATTTTTTTTTTTGAAAATTTGTATTGTAGGACGGTGTGTGATGGGCCACCTTCTTGTTGAAACAGCATTTGCCTATAGCGATCACCAGTAACGGTTACAGCATTGCCTCTAGCATTCTCAAAGGTGATGCCGTCGGCCCAAATGGCGCACCATACACTTACTCTACGAGGGCGTAGTGGTCTTTAGTGTGTCATTTGAGGGTATTTCAGTCCTCTGTTCTGTTTATGAACAAAGCCAAGCCGAAATGTGCTTCGTCGTCTATAATGATTTTTTGCCTAAAAATGGTTTTTCGCCAAAAATAAAATGTTTTAATAATTTTCACTCCCTACGGCTATGAAATGCGATCTGACAAATGTCATCCAAAACAAAATGGCGGTCAAATAAAATCAAGCTGGAACAACTTGTGATGATTATTTAATCCTAAATTTCTGGATAATGAAATATCTAATTTTCGAAACTCATAAATTGTAAATATCATTCACTTCAGCAATGCGTTTTCGTTTATTGTCGTTTGGAAATGGAATAATTTGTCGTTTTAATTTGGCTATGGCCTCTACTGCAGTGGTAAAAATATAATGCCCAGTATTATGGAGGCTACTCCAAATCGGTCGCTAGCTGCCAGGAAAGATTTCTGCTTTCTTAAAAGCGAAGCAGGTAAAAGTATTTTTTTCAAGCGTTATGTAGGCGAAGTGCACTGTTTGGCGACTTTACCAAGTAATTTCTAAAATTAAAATTAGATACGTATTATCATTTACAGGATTACTAAATAAACAATACAAACCTCTAAGTATATTTTAGTAGTTTGGAAATTAAATTCGTCTAAATTTTATTTAGGGATAGTTTCCTCAAAATAGTTATTATTGCGAGTTTGGGGCACATTGGTTTTAGTAGGCTCGTCGGCATATTAGCTATCCAAAATTGATATAACTGCGCTATAGTGCTTATAATATGGACGTCATTTGACTCCGATTATTCATCCGGCACAATACTTTCAATCAATTCAGTTATTATCCAAGGCATAAACCTAAAAGTGAAATTATTCTCATTCTAATATATCTCATATGCCTATTATACCATTACATAATTTACCACCAGCGGCTGAACATTAAATTTGTGAACTAAAACCTTTTAAACAATGTGCCACATGATTATATCGAAGTGGAAAAATTTATCGAGCACCAGGTGCTTCAGCTAAATTGATGACATGCTTTCACACCATTTCAATAACACGTGACACTTAAATATTCTATAAAAAATTAACAACTTGCTAGCAGCGCCTAAACGATGAATTTGTGAACTAATGCGGGGATCGAAAATTTCACACAAAATAACGGCACGATACTAAATCGCAACTTTAACACAAACGAAAAAGCAAAACAAAAATGTAAGCTCAGACATTTATTTGTTTTTACGCGATTATGCCTAGGACGCAGCTGAATTCAAATAATAGTTTACATATAAAATGCCGAAAATTTCACCGCTGAATTTTATTTTGCGGTACGCAGTTTAGCTAGCGAAACTGGTATTTTTCGTATTAGAATTTAGATGTCTCTGTTTTACTCTACGCATTTTTCACTGCATTTTTATCTGCATGTACTATAGGAGTAAGCTAAATTTTTGACATTTCATCAATTATTTTTATTTGTTGTTAAACAAACTCACATAAAAATATTTTGACATGAAGCTATCTGCTTTAAAATTTTACGAAAATCGACAAACTAATTTTTCATGGAATAACTCATCTGGTTAATTTTTGGAGACCAGCAAAAATTTAATTTCACGCCAGCTGCGTACTACTAGCCTTTATTATGAAAATAAATTTTTGACCAAAACTAAACGCCTGAGTAAATGTGGATGTGTATTTTATATTTGGTTTTAATACCTCTTAAGCATCCAATATAAAATGTAATTTTTTTACACAGACACGTGCCTCACTTGAGTTTTGCGTAGAGAGGCGCGTGCTGCTTGAGTTTTGTTTGAAAAGTGGTGTGTGGGCCAGAAACAATAAGTGTAAAGGTATAAGCCACCGCTCTCAGCGAAAACGAGATCAACGTTTGTCTCCCCCAATTGCGTCGTTTTCGCCGGCCAACGGCAACAACTAAAACAACACCAGCGGCAACAATTTTGTGGTTGTAAATACATTTTTTGCAGATTTATTTAGCGACTTGTGTCGATCATGGACATGTAAATTGCATGACTTATGATCCAGCGGACGCGCATGGTGCACTGAACAACACAGTGCTCTCTCGCGTCTTCTTGCGTCAAGCATTGTCATGGAATTCCCATGATCCATTATTTAGCGGCATGCATGGTACGTCACAACCATGCCAATTTAGTCGTAGACACGATTTAATTCGAAAATAGAAATGTTATTTACTTTTGATGATTGTTTTACTTGTAGATGTTAGACAATAGTTCGTATTTAATGCGAGCCTAAGAGATGCATAAGCTCAGTGAATATGATACTTTCGTTCCTGCAGATATGAGCTCACCGATAAAAGAAATTGCGCTGAAATGGTATTCAAGTATAAGATGTAAATTCCGTTAGATTGGTGGTTGTATACACGACAGTTTCACAATTGGTCTGTCGTTACAGATATCAAAGTTACAGCGCTTCTTGTGGATCGGAACTATAAAATAATTTTTCCAGACGTATAGAAACATTCCTAATGAGAGTGATTTTTGTAAAAATGCGGTGAGACTAAAGGCGGTAGATCATCAGGATCGGTTTAAAAATCATTTTTTACTTTGATAATCTTGTTGAACACAGTGTCCTGATTGATTTGTATCTGAAATTAAAGTATTTGAAATTAAAGCTGTTTCAGAAAAATTATTGAAATACTTGAAGTAGTCCATGTCTGCTTGGTCGAAAAAACTAGCAAACTGGTAAGTAATGATTGTGGGTTCATTGGAAGATTGAAAATTTTACTTCATGGCCGCAGGATATTCGTCAGATTTTTTCTTAAAATTGGTGAATTGCCAAAATCACTTAGGGTCGACAATTATGTCGGATTGCATACGGTTGATGTACTTATGATAAAGTTCAGATAACTAAACGCAAATGTTCAGATAACTAAAATAATCTCAGTACGCATTAGCTTTTACAATTTTATGTCACAATTTTTTTGCGAATTATATCGAGGTAGAGTCTCAGAATTAACGTTAACATAACAAGAATCGTAATAATATGTGTTTAGTATCGGCGGATGGTACTCAACAAAGTAATTACTAACAAATAAGCCGTCACTCAATGGCATGCAGTGCGACCCGGTAAACAGACTAAATGATCTGAATAACACAGACGATACATGTCTGCAAACAATACAGATATGCATCAAAATCTAGAAGATTCCAATTATCCGGAAATCTGTCTCAAAATTAAAATTAGAAACACAATGGCCATACGACTGATCCACACACCGAAGCCATGGAAGCCATGAAAGATGTTGATACCTTGGAGTGAAGCAAAAATAAGCAAAACAGAAGAAGCTTCATAAGATCTGGAATACGTCTGACCTATCAACAGATACAAAGTAACGAAAGTTCAATTCTTGGGTAAAATTAGTATAGTGTTGGGCTGTGAATTCCAACAAAATTACAAAATTACAAAAATCATTGTTCTCGACTCGTTACAATTGACCCATTATTTGCGCAATAGACAGAAAATATTATAAGCTTGCGAAAAATGTAGACGAGATCCAGTGGACACCTCTAGTAATGGCAGTACAATTGAAAACATGAATTCTATTCGGCATAGCAAAACCCATTAGAATCGGATTCTAATCACTATAACGGTAGAATATTGTGTAATCTATTCGAAAGAATGGATGAGAACTTGTGGACATCTCTACGATCGGCGATATCAAAAAAGGGTATTTGTTAAAAATCCAAAAAAATGTATTTGCCAAAACGAGGTTCATCAGAAGTGAATAATGTATACCACAAATTAAAACGGGTTCGTCGTTTGCACAGAAAATAGTATAAGCTGTCGAAAAATGTAGACGAGATTCAGTGGTCATCCCTGGTTAGGGCAGTACAAATGAAAACATGAATTGTATTATAGGCATAGCAAAACCCATTAGAATCGGATGCCAATTACTGTAACGGTGGAGTATTGTGTAGTCTATTCGAAAATGTGGTTGAGAATCTGTGGACAACTCTACGATCGGCGGTACAACAAACGGAAATTTTTTGTCCAGGGCCTGTAAATATATTTAGTTGTCTCTTTATTAGACTTGAAATATTTGTCAAAATTGTGAAGTGTCTAACAGTTTTAAATCATAGTAAAACCCATCATAATTTTATCCCATTCACTTAAGACTCAGTAAGTCACTTAGTGAAACCCCGTGGACATCTCCAGAATTGGCTGTCATATTATTTGAAACCCGTCAAAAATGCTCAATTTCTAAATATAATTTTTAATAGAACGAATCTCAAAAATATACTTTATTTAAATCTTTGGAATAGTTACATGTTTTACTGTCTCTAAAATGTCAGCTAGAATGAGTAGATATTTCTAGATTCTAGGAAATATAATAAATTTAACAGTGTAATTTTTAATAAATCGTTTAGGACAAACTTTACTATCATCTCTAGACGAGGTAACTGGTAAAAATTAACTTCGTACAATATCTACCATCATCTTTGCTCGTTCCTCTGTATTATTATTCTTTCATACGGGTACCTACACACAACCAGGGGATATCTTTGATCTAAAAACTAACATGAGGATTATTCTTTACTTCTCAATTTGCTTAACATGTTTTTTTAATATTACCATAAACACAGAAGAAGTTTATATACGGATAACGTACAAAACACTGGCAATAATGACAGAACCGACAACAATAACTAACATATACATACACATAACTATAAAAACAAAGGATTATAAAATGACATTAACATACACGATTTTATTTATTTATTTTTTTGTAAAAAAAATAAAAAAAACTACAAAACAAACATATGTTGAGACAAGGAACATGTACCCAACAAAAACTATTTGGAATAAATTGAAAAAATTGTTTTTCCTCGCTCCTGGCTACAAATCAGAAATTAAATTAAATTTTATGTATTGATTAGTTGTCATACTCGTATACTGGGTAAAATGTGCAGAGACCGTAAAAATTGCTAGTTTTTCAAAAAAATAAAAAATAAAATAAAAATGGTCGATTGAAAATAATTTTGATGGCACTAGCTTGCTAATGATTAGGCGCTGAAATGTTGGTGAAATAGGCGGGTGGGTAATTACATTGCAAATCAAAAACGGTTACGCCTATATGGGGTGAAAATATGCATAGAATATATGCATATAGGTGCATCTGTTGCATTATTATTAAATCATGCGAAATTGATGTAAATGCCTGCTGGTCCATATTTTTATCTGTCGAGCGTCACGATTACTGTATGATTATTTTTATTGTAATAACTCCGCGGATAATAAATCAATTTACTTACTTGTTTACAAAGTCTGTCATTCGTCGCATAATTATGATCTAAATAAATATTTGTAAAGATGTACACAATTCGGTGTACGGCACAATTCTAAATCACCACCCGATTGTTTTACCTCATATAACTATTAAACGACATAAAACGAGGCCAATTTCTAAATCACCATCCTTGTTGGTTACCATAATCTTTGATAAAAACATGTTCACAAAATAAACAAACAAGAAGTCAACGGGAACAATACGACGAGTCGAGTATTCCAAAACGAAAACAAAATAGAGACACAACGAATACAATTCAGTTCGTCTCAATCAGCCGCCAGGGCGAGTCGCTACACTCGTCAGCATCGCTGTACACCAAGATGGCGCACGCATCGTCCACCATTAGATATGGCGGACAATAAATATAAAATTAAATTTAAATTTAATAATAAATTTTAAGTTCGTAATAATAACGCGTCATATTATGAGTTGCAACTATTAAGGGTAACTTAGAGTGAGCTCCCTAGTGACAACCGTCCTGGGTCGGAAATACAGATTAATGTTTTGAGGTGGTACGTGATAAGGTGAATGCTGACCAAGTGGCCAGCACCAAATGGGCAACTACCAAAATCTCAGATGAAGTTAAATAAAAATATGATTCTCTTAACAAGTTCCTAGGCCGGAAATCTGTCTGAAATTCTGTTTTGAGTTTGAGATGGTAAGGACACAGTCTTCCAGCCTCGATATGGTTCCTTATACATTTATTTAAAATTCGTCTATAACTTCTAAAACCGTGCCGGAACTGGCAATTGACCAAGTGGCCAGCACCAGTCATGTGTTCAAATTTGAGTAAACAGTGAATTTCCAAAATTTCTGCTGACGCTAAATAAAAATTTCTAACTCTTACGAACTTCTGAGGCCGGAAAGGGTTCTTAATATTTTGAGTTGATAATGGTAATGGTAAACTATGGCGAGTTTTTCAGTGCCGGATGTTAGGATTGGCATAATATTCCAGATTCGATATGGCCCCATATAAATTTATACAAAAATATCTATAAGTTTCTAGAATTTCCTGGGCCGGAAACTTGCTTTTTAGAATATATACTTGGTCAGCAGTCACCATATGACATATTATTTCAAAACATAAAATGGCTGGCATTGAAGAGCTCCCCATTGTTTGCCCTTACCATCACTAACTCAAAACATAAAGAACTAGTTCTGCCTAGGAAGTTCTTAACAATTACAAATTTTTATTTACCTTCACTAGACATTTTGGAAATTGGCTATTTACTCAAATTTGAACATACGGATGGTGCTGTCTACTTGGTCACCATTCGCCCTATAACGTACCATTTCAAAACATCAATCGCTAATGCCGGCAAGGTCTTGGAATTTATACACGAATTTTATATAAATATATATGGAACCATATCGATGCTGGAAGATTGTACCAGTCCTAACATACGGCTGGCATTGAACCGAACTAATTAGGAGGTGCAAATTATTATTTAACTGCAATTGAGATTTTGAAGTTTTTGGCCACTTACTCAAATTTGAACATACGGCTAATACAGGCCATTTTGTCAGTGTTCACCTTATCACGTATCATCTCAAAACATCAATCGTTATTTCCGGCCCCGAAAGGTTTTGGAAGTTATAGACGATTTTCATTTAATATTGTATTGGGTCATATCGAAGCTGGAAGATTGTGTCAATCCTAGTATACGGCTGTTAAAGGAGAGCTCACTCTAAGTTACCCTTAATAGTTGTAACGCTTTATTATTCCGAACTTAAAATATTCTGAATCACTTCCGCCAAACCACAGTACAGCATTTCAATATATTGGGAGCGGCTCAAAATCTCGTATTTCGAAAATTATAAATTCGTTTTTGGAAGAAGTTCTGGAATATGGCCAACTGGAACGGAAATGTGATCAGCCAGGAAATGTGATTATAAAATAATTTTTAGAAAAAGTTCTGGAATATGAGATCTGGGCCATTTCTTAACCGAACCTTTGTGTAATTTTGGTACCCAAAAAAGTAACAACATAAAAGTGTAAATGGGTTCACATTTATTAATAGGCTGTAACGCGTACTAGAAATGTTCGCCAATGGCTGGAAAATTATTATGAATATATACGGGGCTTTAAAATATGAAAGTTAATTCATTTTATAATAATTAACGGGAACTTAGAAAAAAAATTGAAATGTGTCAGTAGAATAAACTGAGCTGATGAACTTGAGCTAAAATTTCAAAATTATCGGATTCTCGAAATTTTTGAGAAATGGATAAAATATTTATATTCGAGAAAACAAATTCCCGAGCCTAATCTTTACTTATCCGTGATAAATAATACGTGCTCGCTAATGCAATAATACCGGACAACTGATTAAAGCGTTGGCACTTTAGCTGACAAGTATATTTTATTTTTGAATAAAACGCCGCTCTTCTATATCATTGTAAAGTCTCACTTACGTTTCAATCATCATTTAAAGCCATCTTTCGAACGACGTCGGCCAATATTTTTAAAGATTCAACGAGTAGACAATCGAAATAAAATAGCTGTCAAAAGTAGAAAAGGAGCAAATCCAAGTGAAATTGTATGCCGATTTTGTTGAATCGATGTAACTTACAATGAACGAAATGGTATCACCTAGTAATCGTGTTAACAGATAGCCGAATGATGAGAGAGATTACTGCCACGTTTGCTCACAGTGAAACAAAAACAGAATTGTTTGATAACTTCGAAAACTAGTCCCAATACGCTACGTATTGTTGCGTTGTCCTCCTTCATCCGGATTTAGCGGGCCATAATTTGGTGGTTTAATTGACTATCGATGCATAAGCCACAATGCTTGAGGTAGAATGTGACGTCTCTATCATTTATTTCTCCTATTAATCTACGTTTGCCATAGCACTTGGTTATTACTGTTTAAATATTTATGAGCCTTGGACCACTAATCACTCGAAATATAGATACATGTCTCTGAAATCAACGTGCAAGATATTTTTTTTGAAATTATCGTTTATTCAATATTATAACTGATTCAGAGATTATCTAGTAATTTATCTATTTTAAATAAGTTTGTCGATTGACGAATAATAACCTATTGGTTAGCTGTGTCACAAAAATTTCAATGTTGTAATTGAAACTGTACTCTATTCATCTTAGCTTATCATCGAGGGTTATTTCCAAAGTGTTTAGCTGTAGACATGTACTGGTTTTGCTTCATTTAATAAAATAAGAACTGTCGTTCTTAGTCCAGTTACTCATTGTGTTCAAATTCGACTCGAAAATGACAATCTGCAATGTAGGATTTATAAATTTCGTAAAATTGATTAGTGAGGTTCCGATGCAGTTTAAATTGTATTCCTCGGTGCCAAACTTGATCGAAAGGTTGAACTACATCTAAGAAAATTCTGGACCTTATCCTTTTATTCTCAACCGCATCTTCGATGACGTCCATTATTCTGTGAACTTGTTCAACAGTAAAGTGACCGATCAAACGGCACAGTGGTTAAAACTTTGGCGTTTGGATCGGGATGTACCGGGTTCGAATCCCGATAGGAGCAGGATACAAAAGGGAGTTTTCGTCAACAGATTACGATCTGTGATGATATGGAACACAACACAACTATGACTCCCTGACGAAGAGCAAAACTCATGGGCCAACCCATCTTCCATACCAGTATAGACTGGCATGGAGCTATGCAATGTGCAGATGGTGATAAAATTGGACATATAGCTGTACATTTTCGATTTGGCTGGCAACTGCGTAAGGTAAGTACGTAAAAAAGCGAACTGCGAAAGAGTTGGGAGTGCTTCGGCCCCAGAAAAGATTGCAAAGATTAAAAAAAACAATAAAGTGATTTTTTCATAATCTAAATTGATATCATGGAATTAACCTCGTTGTTCCTTCTATTGTAGCTTTGAACCTATGTTTGATGTGACTGGAAGTATACTATAAGATTTTTATCGTTTGCTGGTCTACCTGGTTTAGGAATCATAATAATTTCAGCCATCTTCCATCGCAATTTGTTAAAACCATAGAATGCAAAGCATAAGGGCCAGTGGAAAATCATATATTAGCTTAATAATCCTCCTAACTACAGTATTATAACGAATTTCAATAGAGACCAGAGATTATTCATGTAACTGAAGTAGACTGCTTTGGACTCAATATCGTTGTTGGAGTAGACCGTATTAAAAACATGCTTGTTCGCAGCCAGCAATGGTTTTGGGATCATCAGAACAATGATCACTGAACTCCGTCGTAGAAGGGTGTCCATCTGATTTCTTCTTGGAGTTTATGAGTTTAAGTGAGATTTTGGGTTTCCAGATTGTGCTTATTGTCCAGAATGGTTTTAAAATTTGTGTTAGCTAATAACTCGCTTAGCTTCTTAAAATCGGCCTTACGAAAATTAATATTAGGTAAACTTTCGCAGCGTTAACTCTATATTGTGCCCTGGATGTGATTAAATTACGTCAAATGTACTGAGAACCAAATTTGTTTCTGGCATCAGAAGAGAACAGAAACACTAAGTCAAGCTAACCTGTTTAGATTGTTCTTGACGTTACTGATCGGCATAAAAGCAAAATTTGAAAAGTTATCAGTAACCAAAGTTAATTTGGCAGCTCGTGCATTCGCAGCAATATAATGTTTACTATACTCAGATTGTGTCCATATAAGATCCGGGAGGTTAAAATCACCAACAGAAAAAAAAAGATCTTATAAAATTCCGTGCTTTCAAAAACGAAATCGAGAGCATCTACGAGGAGCTGGTAGATGTCCGCATGACTATTCGAAAGTGAACCATTTTTCCGAACGTAAAATATTTATTACTGTTGAAGTCGTTGGTTAAATTTGTTGCCGAGAGTACAAAATTATCATAAGAAAGTGCTTGAGTTGTGCTTGCACAAATACTTCGCGGGATTTTGTTCGATAGTCCCAATATACACGCGTTGGTTTGGGTATGCTTATTCTTAGCCTGAAGACCAACAAATTTTTGCAGTTACGTTGACTCAGGTCATGATGCTGGAGACATTAGTAACATCAAACATAGTTTCCGGAACCGCGTCACTTTAAAGGAGGAAACATCACCTAATAATGTAACCAATATAATGTGATTGTATATGAAAATTGTCTCCTGTATATGAAAAATCCTGAGACGGATCAACCCTATTTATTATAATACGACTTACCAATTTAAATAGGCTTGAGTGTCTTCTATCCACCGTGTGTGCTTAGACATCTCTGAGACTTACTTATTTGTTAAGATTTGTTAATCATTTATCAATTGCCTAACTTTTAGTTTTTACAAATTTGATAGAGAAATTAACAAATATTTTAAAAACTTCGCACCGGTGAGTTTGAACTCCACCACACTAGTGGTAAAATCATAATATCAGATGCGAGATAAAAATCTACTCTAAATATCTTGCAACAGGCACATTTGCTATAAAATTAAAGTTCCGTGGAAAAGTATTTGCTGCAACTCATAATTATTAATTATAACTTTATAAATTTACTTTTCAAAATAAGGTGGAATAACAACAAAAACAAAACATAATTAAAAGTTTAAACCACCCAAAATAATAGAAATAGGAATTTGGTATACACAAAAAACAGTACCTTTCTACATATACAAATTTTAAGAGACCAGCAAATTCCATCCAAACCATGCATTCCATTACCTTTTATAATTTTGAAAGTGGCCTTAATTAACTTTTCCAAAAAAAATTTGCTCTTTGAAACTTTAAGTAACACACAACCGTAAAATCCATATTTTTTTATTTATTAAACCATACACCCAACCCCTGATTTACGCGATACTCGATTTCTATTTTACACGGTTAACAAAATTTAAATAAATTTCTCGATCAAAAATTTTTTCCTTTCTCATGTCAAAATCGAAAATAAATGGTTGGATTTATTTTTAATTTAAAACGAATCTTATCAAACGGCATGTAATTTCGTTAGAAACCAAAATCAAGATTTTGGATAAATTGAAATCGGGGCAGCGATCAACCCTTGTGGCAAAACAGCATGGTTTGAATGAGTCGTCGTCTGTAAGAACAACAATGCGGATGGAAGATTCTAATCGTAATTCTATTAAACACAAAGCACTTCAACTTTCCAATCAAATAAAAGAATGGACTCCTACTACCTCGACAACCGAATTTTACGCCAGTAATGAATAGTTCGAACAATTCGAAAAACGTCATATGTTACATAATCTCCAACTAAAACGTAAAACTGCGGCCGATGATGAAAAATCAGCCAGAGAAATGGGCCAAGATAATTCTTACGAGCCTGATCAAGTATTTAATGCCGATGAAACCAGACTGTTTTGGAAGAAAATACCGAAAAAACGTATCTAGGCAGCAAGATAAAGAGTCACGTTGCTATTTTCTGTTCACGAACTGAAAAGCTATTTGAAAAAAATAAAGGCCAGGGCGTAAATTCTACTACTTTTAAGGCATATTATATGGGAATAACTTTTACCGATATTTTTGGAAAATTAGATGATAATGCACTCCTTACTGTTCATGAGGTGTGTAAACATTTTATGATTTTCAATTGTGCGACACATGGTTTGGCAGTGGTCGAAACTAAAAATAGAACTCATAATGCATGCTGGAAGATCATCTGGCCAAATGTAGTGAATCAGAGATATACTATGTCGCCAACCGAAATGATCTATTCAAACATAATCAATCTACCTCATTTTCTCGGGGAAGACGGATTCGAAGATTTTGACATTTCCGATGTAGAGAATTGTTTGAAGGAGGTATCGAATAGACCTAGAGTAAGTAGAGGTGTCTGATGGCGTAGCAGAAATGGATAGGGTTTGCAGTTTGGCAGAAATTTGCAAACGTTCTTTATGAACTCCTGTACTAATATTTCATTTGCGTGAGCAAAAAAATGTCGATTATAGATTTTTCAACGGCTTCTAATCAAAAAAATATCTACATAACACAAATTACCGTCATTGATTTGGATAATGTTGTAATAAATGTACAAAAGAAAACTCGAGTCCTGAATTTTGAGAATTTCGTTTGACTTTAACTTAATTTACATAGTTCTAGGTGCAGTGGTAGGGTTGCCAGAAATGTTATTAGGAAAATACGTACATGATCGGAAAAAAAATAAAAACAACGAAACCAAAAAATGTATATAATTATGTCATATTATAAAGGGTTAGGGGAAAAGTTCGTGACCTTTTTTGGGTGACATTGAAACAAAGAATTTTCTTATTTTAAATGAACTTTATTAAACCAAATATGTGCCATTTTAATCGATGAACTTTTGCCATTTTTCTGGTAGAGCTATGATCCTATCAGTGTAGAACTTCTGTAGTCGAGAAAACTCATTTTCGCAGGCCTCTTTTGAATTTAATGTAAAACCATTAAGATGCCGATGGTGTAAGGTCAGGACTATATGGTGAGTGCATCAAAACTTCCCAGCCAAGCTTTCTCAGTTTCTGTCGGGTCTTCAATGATGTGTGTGGTCTAGCGTTATCATGATGGAACACAACGTCCTTCCTGCTGTTCAATTATGGATGTTTTAACTGAATTGTTTGCCTTAAACGCGTTAGTTGCTGACAGTAAAGATTAGAATCAATCGTTTGGCTCGGTGGCAGCACCTCATAATGCACGATTCCTTCCAATCCCACCAAACATGCAGCATTAACTTTCTTGGCGTCAATCCTGGTTTATATACTGTTCGGGAAGGTTCACCGCAGTTCGGTCATGATCTTTTTCGCACACCGTTGTCGTATCTTATCCACTTTTCATCACCAGTAATCATTCGCTATAGAAATGGCTCGATTTCGTTCCGTTTCGGCAGTGTTTCGCAGATAGAAATCCGGTCCATTAAATTTTTCACTGTTAATTCATGTGGTAACCAAACGTCAAGCTTTTTTTGTATCTAGCGATTTTAATTCATTATTTCTTATTGTATAGATTGAGCCTCGCACGAACTATGTTCTTTCGATAGTTTCACCCATACTAATTGCTAAGTTAATCAAGTTATAAATACTTATCACTTGATTGCACTTTTTCCAATATATCATCATTTTAGAGAATGAATTTATAAAATTATCTACACGTCATACTAAAATTGTTTTTTACTATAATTTCCGCTTCAACATTTTTAACTAAAATACGATTTCTTTCCGGCCTCCAGGCCTGAAACATTAAACTGAACATCCGCGCACACATTGCGTTAGAGTGTGGCAAACTAAATATAAACTGAACAATTTTTCCATGTTTGAAGTTTTCAACGTTTTCACCTTAACACTTCATTTTCTTCGTATGATAAATTTCCGCTTTCGCTGTTAGTTCTTTACATTGCGTAAACTCTTCAAACAAAACGTCTTCGTCAATGCCATCTAATGAAAATTCCTTTAGTACTCTGGAAAGATCTATCTTATTATTATCAAAATCGCACCGTTTTTCAATATATTTAATTATTGATTCCAGAAAAGCGGATGCCTTTTTATTAAACAAATTATTTTCTAATTCATCCTCGCATTTTGTTAAGGCATTTTTGGCAATACTACCATAAAAATGTTCATCAAATTTTGATTTTAAAGACTCGCAACTTTTGCATCAAATCAAACATCTCGATAACTACCGGTCCATTTTCCTCAAATTTTAAAATTATTCTCGCCACCGTGCTTCCAATATTTGACACAACGCCTATGTAAGCTTACTCTAATTCATTACTAAGAAATTCTAGTAAGAAAGTAAAACCGTTCAAGAGCCTTGACCAAGGAGAGCCATCGTGTTGAAACGTGCCGAAACATTTCACTATATTCAATATCACAAAATTCGATTATAGTTTGCTTACGTTTTGTGTGAGAGCAGAACTCATTGTAAACTTTTAAAACGATGCATTCGACATTCAACATTTTTTACAGCATTCAAAAAGGGCGATCAAAATTCACGTTGGCATTGTCTGTACATGCTGGAAATTCTGTTTGGGTTGAGTTCGGCTTTTGTAATACAACCAAGCAGTAGACTTGCGATATCTATTGAAGTTTCGGATGGGCACTCAAAAAGATTTAGAATTTGTGTTTTCACTCCAGTTTCTTTTTAGAAAATATCGCAAAACAAGGGGAAATATTTTTCCCTTTTTAGGAACATCCGTTGCGACAGAATATGGAATTTTATTTGTATTTAAATCGGTGTTAATCCAATGTTGACTTTCGTTTGATAATACGTTTGAACCAATTTTACCGCATTTTGTTCGGTCACATGGAAAATTTGTTGCTGTTTTTGAATCAGGAAAAATTGTCGAAAATAAAGAGCTACTACAATTTGCGGAGTTAAAGCTGTGTGCGATAATTTTTTTGTATGAAGGCTGGAAGATGGAATTCAAATAATTGTAGAGATTTTTATTGTCTGCAGTGAATTTTGCGTTGGCCAGATTTCTTTTGGTTTTTGTATGGGATTTAATATCCCGGATACCAGATTGGTGATAACTAAATTCCGATTGGCGGTAGCTACATTTAGCAATACTGATTTTGTCTGGTACATTGTGCAACCAAGGATACTGTTTTAACCACTCAACGTTAAAATTGCTTTTCCGCGTACCGCACGTTTCTGTTTCGGCGGTTGGTTTTTTTGGTTTCTCTTTTCGCCTTCGAAAATTAAAATTTCATTAAACATAACAGTATTTAATGATTTTTTTTTAGAATTTGCACTTTTTTTTACAGCCTCTTCAGTTGAAATTTGATCCTCTACTTCAGTTTCAGTATCAGATTCAACGTCTTCTACATCAACTGTCTCGTTATCCATTATTGAATGAGGTATAGAATCCGGATTTGGTTCACAACAAGTAGCTACACTGTCATCGTCTCAAATTCGCCAAATATCTCTGCCGATATCCCCAATGTATTCTCTGGCACTATAATTTGTTCTACCTCTTCCAAATCAATTTCAGTTTCGGTTGAAATTATGGAAAAGCCGCATTTCTTACAGCAATTTTTAATGCAATCCGCCGATATTTCTTTCCACGAATCTTGGATCCATGTAATAGAATCCAGCACATTTATACAGTTGGATACATCTGCCGCTGTCATCTCACTATTTCCAACCAGCTCCAGTGTAGCCACTACCTTTTTAGGATGTTGTTACGGTATAAGCTTTTTAAATTTTTAATAATCTCTTGATCAAGTGGTTGAATTCGTGATGTGAATTTTAATTTCACGTTTGTTAGTCCATTTACTTCGGTGTGTGCTGGGCAGTTATCAACAGTAAGCTAAATTTTTCTATTGCTTTTCTTCATTGCAACGTCATTCAAGCTGATTTATTACTATGCCCTGTAACCGGAAGATCCTGAATTTTTGAATTTGTAGAAGCTCTAGGCTTTTTTAATTTACCAATAACAAATGGCTTAAGTTGCTCGCCCATAGCACTAGCACACAATAGCACTGTTAGTATGAACTACGAGGAAAAATCAATACACTAAACTTAGAAGTTAAAAAAATAGCAATGTCCGTTACAATAACATATTCGATGAAATAAGTCAGGGGTTAATCATGCTGTAAACGTTTGTTTAAAATCCATAATTAATTTTACACTTACTAGATTTTCTAATTTCTTCTACCCTGAACTCGAAAACGAATTCGAACACATACTACTAAGGATATGTAGTAGTATGTGTTCGAATTCGTTTTCGAGTTCAGGGTAGAAGAAATTAGAAAATCTAGTAAGTGTAAAATTAATTATGGATTTTGGACACAGAAAAATATCGTGTTTATCGCACTGCTTTTTTTTATCCTATTAGAACGATTTGTATGTTTAAAAAATCTAAAGGAGCCATTCACAAGCATTATAACCACATAATATGAAATTTTACAGTTTCTATTCTGTATGTATGGGTATCAACGGTGTATAAATGGCTGTATAAATTTCTTTAATGACGCGTAATAGAGAGAAACAATCAGGCCCGAGCCTAAGTTCACGTCGGCCGAAAATTTTATCGGCCGCCCCTTTATTTCCATAACATTAGCTTAATTTACATAAAACAAGCTCTTCTAGCTTTGCAAATTCAGATCCAATATCATCCATCTTCAAAGTGCCAACCATCTGATGTTCTATTGACATTAAATCTAAATTTCCAACTCGTTCCTCTAACATAGTTGATCTTAGAATTTTTTAAATAATTCTTAACTTTGAGGACGATCTTTCACCGGTCGCAACGAACTGTTTACTAATGTTAATAAAATACAGGAAACCCGATTAATTGGTTCCGTGTTGTTCGAGACTGTTCGATACGTTTAATTTTATTTTTTGTTATGGTTTACAAAAAATAAAATAAAAGAGAATCAATGAAAATCGTGCAGTTTCAAACCGTGTAATTCGAGGGAAGGTATCCGTGTTCTTCGAAACTCGTATTCTTCGAATACCGTACCCTTGGAGGGTTACATGTAATAATTAAGAATATTTTCAGGTTCCATTGTTCTTATAGACTCAAAGGCCTCCTACAGACACTCGTCTGAAAGAGTACCTATACAATTTAAATTTCGTCAAACAAATCAAAACCATTTATGTCACTTCTTTGTTCGTCTGAAAGTTTCAAAGTGTAAATCTTTACAGTTTTGCAGTAACGACTCATCTGATTGTTCTCCAATATCGTAAATAAATCCAAACATATCATTATATCTCCGAAGTGCTTCGAATCTTTCGGAAATAGATGTTAATGCTTGATCCAGAATGTAAAAATAAAAATTAATTTTAAAATGCTTTTTTGGATCCAAGATTGGTTCATCCATGCTTTGATAATTGAAATTTCGGATTTCTCGGTTCTTTTCTCACCAAAAGCAGGCAAAGCAGGTTCCACCTCCAGTTCATTATCTAGGTCATTTGCTATACCATGGATTTCTTCGTTATCGTTTCTACATTTTGACAAAAAATTGGTTAAGTTCTTTAACGAAGAAAATATTGCTTTCATATGAGTGGCTAGAAATTGCTGCTTTGTGTGATATGGTTGCGGAGTCATTAGCAACCAGATTCAAACCATGTGCAGAACATGGTACCAAAGTACAAGGTACTACAATACTTGTTAAAGCGTTAAAGGGTTGCTGCCATACAATTAGAATTGTCAAAATTTCGTTAGATTTTAGAAAAATCAAAAAACCCTATGTGTATTAATTTAATTTAATTAATGTAATTTTGAACCAATGCCCGTTTTCAGTTAATAATTTACCGTCGCCTTTTGGAAACGGCCGCCTGTGTGTGATGCACAAACGCTAGTAGGCGCGGCCCTGGAAACAATAGTATGAAAACCAAAAAAAAATAAATAAAAATTCCCACCACTCTTTTTTATTGTCTCAGTAGGCATAATTTTGATGTGTCCCATATACAGAGGGGAATTTTTGTAAAAATATAAAAAAAAATCTCATAACAAAGTGTCAAAGTGACAATATATAGAGGGAGTCCAATATACAGAGGGTTTTAGCAATTTTTTGAAAATAATTGTATGGCATTTCAAGGGGCTGAAAGAAAATTTCCAAGATACTGAAATGTCCAATATATAGAGGTGTCCAAGTTTGGAGGTCTTACTGTATTTGTATTTTTTATTCATTGGGCGCATTCAGGGCCGCCAACTGTTGGCATCATGATTAGTGAAATCATCGCCAATTTGATTTCAAAATTTCATAGTACTAAACATTTTTACAACGTTGGCTTTGATTTTAGTCAACATGTTCGCAACTGTTGGGTGTCCTGAATGCGCCCATTATATTTTTCTGTTGGTGAAAGTCGATTAGACTTCAATTGTCCATAATTTGTCGATTTGTTATATAATAATTTAGATTTTTGTTAACTTTGTGAGGTTTTTTGTCGTCGTAGTGGGGAGTCTGGGTGTATTGTTTTTACTTAATTATGATGATGGCTGACGCTCACCTCTCTTTGTCGACTTGGGTTGGCGTCATCGGCTGGGGGTGGATGTTGTCGCAGGCTGGAGCTATAGAAGGAACTGGATGATCGCGCAAAATGAATATACATATAAAGGAATGTATATTATTGGCGATTGGGAGGGGGTTATACTTTTTCTCTGTGGTGCGAAAACTGGATTAGGTTCTGACGAGTGGTGTATGTGTGTGATTGGTATACACAGTGGCGGCGAGGATGTGCTGCTGCTGTATTGCAGTGAATCTTTTTTGATATTTGGAGTGATTTGAATGGGTTTCGTTCATGGTGAGTAATGGGTCGCTGTCAACTTGCGGAGGGTTGTGTTCATGTGTATTCTGTCGTTACCTGCATTTATAAGGTATTTTTGGCTGTTTTGAGTTGTTTTGTTTAGGACTTGATGTAGTTCTCAATTGTTAGTGTATGAAGGCGGATTTGCAATTTTGTATTGAATCATTGCCTGAAAGTTGGATTTGTACGTCCAAATTGTTTTCGTTGCTGAATGTTTCGGATGTTTTTGTTGGAGATTGCCGTTGATTTTGCGGGGACTGAATCATTTTTGGAGTTTTGGTATGATCGATCGTACGCTGAAGTTTTTGAGCTGTAGGGTTGCCATAGTTCGTTTGTCATCCGTCATGGATTTGTCACGGCTTTGTGAAGCGTGGGTTTTGTGGAATGGTGGTGTTGGCCGGGGGTCGCTTGGTGGATGGTAGTGGTTTCATGGTGGGAGGATTCGTGGAGTCTGTTGGGATCGTTTCGGAGGTAATTTTAGGTGTTGCAGTTTGTTTGGTTTTTTGCTGTAGAGTAGCGTGTATCGAGTGCTCCTGGATGGGCATTGCACAATTCTCTTGGTACATTTTACTACGATTGTTTGTAGAGGTGGCTTCTTCCACGGTTTGATTTCGGAAATTTTCGGAGAGAGCTATTTTGGTGATGTTCCTTCATCCAATTATTCAGCGTTTGTGTAATAAATTGTTATATTTTTATTTTGGTTTGATTAGCGATTTGGAGTTGTCTTTGTCTCATGTGTTTCTTGGTATTTGGGCTTATTTATTTGGTTCTGGTGATGATTTGTGATTAACGGGGAGGTGCAGACAGGATAGGAATCATAATGGCTATCGGGTTTGCTTGTGGATTTGATGTTTCAGCGGAGGCTTGACCTTTTGAAGTTGTGGAAGGCTTAGAGGCTGCAGTGTGGATTTGGAGTGCAGTTGAATGTTGTTGTGTTTAGATACCTTTTCAGGGATCGTAACGTTTCTTTAATTAAATTATTTTGTACGGTGTTTGGGAGGGGGACTGTGAATTGGCGGGGGTTTTGGTTGGCTTGTTCTGGGTTGGTTGGGTGATTATGCTGGTTGTTCATTTTATAATTTATTATTTATTTAACACTGTTGTAAATTTGTTGATTTATACAATGGTTGACGACTATGTCTTATCGAATGTCTTATTTTGATGTTTACTTAATCATTTATTTTGTAATCCAGGCGTTGAACAGTCGATTGGAAAGTTTTGTTTAATTCTGGTTCAGTTTGTTTGGGTGTTAGGATTCTGGAACTGTGCCAGGCATCCATTATTGATGTATTACCTAGTTGATTTCAGATTTCCGGAACCAGATTTCATTTAATTTTTTATTTTAATTTTTTTATTTTCTTCATAAATAATTTGTATTGGATTGGGGATGGCGAGAACAAGTGACCTTCACATTGTATAGTTTTTCATTAAATTATTTTTATAAATGGATCCGTTAATTAGCGGGTTTACAGTGATTCTATCCGGTAAGGATGGTGGACTCGTTGGCGTTCCTTTCCTACTTTGATATGAATGCTACAGTATTTGGTTGTTTCTGGATTCGATTTCTTCTGTTTTGGTTTGATTTGTTTTAAGAGAGGCAAGTTGGTCTAGTTAATACTGGTCATAATATTACATTAATTTTGTTCAAGTAGAATTTGACTCATAGTAATGACGTATTAGTTTAACGTGACGTAGTTTGACGTAGTATTGTTTAAAGAAATTTGCTGCAACCCTTTGCAGCATCCTAAAAATTTTTTAGGATGCTGATTGCTGAATATTTATATCCAAAAAGAATCAAAAATAATTTTTCTGTCTTATGCTAACCTTCTTACATTATATTTTTGACTAACAATTTATTAACTGTTGACTACTTAGGTGTCTGTAACTATCCTATCCTTCCATCTTGTTAAATGTAATAAAGAGTGTACGGTGGGCCCGTCGTCATCCGGCAGCTCCTGTTTAACAACTTGGTCGTACATTCAGAAAGAATCAATCAATTATATTTTTCTGTTGGTGTTGGCGAAATAAATAAATAAATATTTAATAACTCAAAGATACGTACATTTTGGTACGTATTGTCAAATCAAAAAAATACGTACTTGCCAAGTTCAAAGATAAATTATACGTACTGTACGTATAAATAAGTGGAACCTACCTACCTGTATAATTTGAATCCTTTGTCCATTTTACACGATTTCGATATACACGAGTATCCGTGGAACGTATCTACCGTGTAAATCGAAGGATGAGTGTACATTTTTTTAATGAATATCCGTCCCTAGTCGAGAGGCGATGGAAACAGCAAAATTCTAAAAAGGTTAAAGCGTTTTGTTTTGTTATAAAATAATTACTTTGCTCCTTCTTCCGCCGTTATGTCCCACAAAAATAATTTTTTAAATTAATTTTATTATTTCGAACTGAAAATATTGATAATTTTTTATACGGCATGAAAATTTATCATCATAATTTTCGGTTCGTTTGAGTTCCAACTTTTTCATGCTGCTGCTACTGTTTTGAAGCAAGACATATTAAGCACAGATGTTCCAGAAACATCGATGACAGATGTATGTTGCATAATATGCCATAAGACGCATATTACTTTATACCAGTAATGAAAAGTTAACAAAACTCCTGGTATTTGCCTAATATGCTCCCCTGTCTTGGGCTGACGAAATTTCTTAATAAATCATCAGCAAAAGAAACTAAAAATTAATGAAAGTAAATGAAAAGCTTTACTGCACAATATTTCGTTTAGTTGCTTCTGCTGTAAATGAAAAATCAAATGAAATGAAAAATTGAATTTTTTTTGTATTCCGTTTGTTAATAAAATTGAAAATCTACAGCATACATATATTGTGGTTGTTGTTGTTGTTATTATTTTTTCGACTTTGTAATAAATTGGAAAATAAGAAAATTTATTTATAACAAATTCTCTTGTTTTTCTTATTATTTTTCCAAATATTGAAAATATGTATGTACCGGTGTGTGTAAACGTAATAAATAAATTGAAAAGTAAACCTTTTGTGCTTTGCTTTACTCTTATATAGGTACATACATGTATACATATCCATAAGAGAGTACATTCACATAACGAGTATATGGGAAATTTTATGAGTGTGTTTTTGAAAGCTTATAAAAGATTTACTAGTTGTAATGAAATGAAAAATTTAGTTTATTTGCCCTTGTATGTATGTGTTGCTGCTACTGCTGCTGCTGCATATTGGTAGAAAGTTAAAAAAATCGAAAGCTCATGTAGAGCGGGAATATGTACTCGTATCTATCGTTATTTAACCATATATACACATAGGATGTAGATAATAGATAAATTAGTAGTGCTTATGTACTTGTTTCTTGACTTTTCTCTATATTTTCATTGTTTTCTGTATTTACATCTAATTAATCCTCTTATTTACAGTTTTAATGTAGAAGACTTATTTCATACTTATATTATTACAAAACACCCAAGTTAATTAAGATTGTAACCAAAATCATCATCATCATCATCACGTCTAGACGGTTTTAATATCATTACATTATTTTGGTTAGTGTACATCAATGTTTTTTTTTATAAACTACGGTAATTAGATATCTTAGAGTTTATATTGTAACTATACCCTAAGGATGTGCTTACCCAAACGTGAATTTTAATCGTTGTGCAAACTACTTAGCTTGACAAAACTCTATTGAAATCGTTTGAAAATAAATCTAATTCGATTTGATATAAGGCAGAATAGTATCAAAGCTGCATTTGGGGTGTACAGTGTTGTGCAGATTAATTACGTTACATTAGTTACGCGAAATACTTTACGTTACATGACGTAACAAATGTAAAAAATGTAATTAATTAGCGACATCTGCATAACAATACTTAAATTAGTAAAATAATATAAAATACGTTATTTTCTAGTCGATAATACAAAAATTGTCTAAGCAAAAAACATACCACAACAAATTGCAGCATTAAAACCAATTGTTTTACCTGCAAGCGTAGTCACCATACTTTGCTACACTGAAACTGAACATATCAGCGTTCGACAAGGATTGTGACCCAGTGCTCTTAGCAACAGCTATAGTAAAAGTACAAAATATATACGGTGGTTTGAGCATGTTGCGGGCACTAATAGATCCAGGATGACAGGCCCCCTTTGTAATGGAAGAAGCAGCAAAACAACTCGGCTTACCAACGGCAAGGGTTCTAGTCGAAGTTATCGCACCAACAGATAATGATAAACATCAGTCCCAGATTTCCATCGATCTTTAAGATACAAGCTAATGCTCTAGTCTTAACAACTATTACCAAACCACTTCCGGATAAAAACATATTGGGTCTAGACCGCCAACTACAAAAGGAAGTAATCCTAGCCGATCCTACCTTCGATACTCCCGGACCTATTGATCTTTTAATAGGCGCTGACATCTACGGAGAAATACTGTTGGAAGGAATAAAGAAAGTTCCGCTTCATAAGTGTATAGCCCAACAATCTGAATTAACACAGAACAGCTGCGTATCGATATCTCGATTAAAAAGCCATGTCACACTAGCAGACATAGAAAAGCAATTAAAATGTTTTTGGGAGGCCGAAAAACTACACCCGGAAACACCTAACTGCTGCAGTGGAAGAATGTGAAAAACACTATGAGCAGACGCACATGAGGTCAGATAATGGACGATACGAGGTTAGAATACCATTCAACAACGACAAACTGAGAGAAGTGGCAATGGGAGACTCTAAAGCCAAAGCAGCTGCTAGATTGCTTCAAATGGAAAAACGATTCAAGAAAAATGAAGACTTGAAGAGTCAATATCATAAGTTCATGAACGAGTATCTCCAGCTTAACCACATGGAACTGATCAATGATGAATCAGTAGCAGATAGTTCTTGTGTTTATTACATGCCGCATCATTCTGTAATGAAAGAAGACAGCACAACAACCAAGTTGAGAGTAGTTTTCGATGCTTCCTGCAAAACAGGCACGTCTTTAAACGAAATGATGTACATCGGTCCAACTTTACAAAACAACCTAACCACAATATTGATGAGGTGGAAGAAGCATCGTTATGTATTCGCATCAGACATTGAGAAAATGTTCAGACAAATCAATGTAGCTAGGGAAGATCAAGATTTTCAACGAATACTTTGGCGATCAGATCCAAATAAACCAATGAACAGTTATAGATTAAAAAACTGTCACATATAGTACGGCATCTGCAACTTATTTGGCTACGAAAACATTACAACAATTAGCTATAGATGAAGCTTCAAGATATCCAATTGATTCAAAGATTGTGCAAATAGATTGGCTACTCTGGAACTCTACAACAGATACGTTCCAATTTAAAGTATCCATGCCAGATACAAATACAACCGTATCTAAAAGAACAATCCTGTCTAAGCTTTTCGATCCGCTAGGATGGCTAGCACCAGTAGTGATCCAGGCAAAAATCCTACTTCAAGACTTATGGGCTTCTGGTGTAGGATGGGATGACAAACTCCATTTCAATATTGAAAATAGATGGCTAAACTACAAGCTAGAATTACAACAGTTAGAGAAGGTTAGAATTCATCGTTGGATGAACTACAACAACGGCTCAAAAATTTAACTACATGGTTTCTGTGACGCCTCCAATCAAGCATATGCCGCCGTGGTATACAGCAAGATGAACAATGAAGTATTAACAATTACTGCCAAAACAAAGGTTGCACCACTAAACCAAACCATATCACTGCCAAGACTAGAACTGAATGCTGCTTTGCTTCTCTCAAAACTAGTAAAAAATGTGGTACAGGCCTTAGACATCAACAGCAACTTATCAACATTTTACTGGAGCGATTCAACAGGAGTTCTGGGTTGAATAAAAGGAAAGCCCTAACATCATACAACTTTTGTGGCCAACAGAATAACAGAGATACAATCCAGCTCTAACCCTAGTCAATGGTATCACGTGGTTTCAAACGAAAATCCAGCAGACTGCGATCACGAGGATTAAACCCTGTGCAATTATTAAAGCACAGGGTTTGGTGGTAAGGGTCACAGTGGCTGAAAGGTTCAACCACCCCAACAGCAAATATTGATGCTCAAATATTGAAAGAAGTAAGCAGCATGGAACGTAAGTCAATAACCACATATACAACAACAGTGGAAAAACCAGTGGTTGAATTCAATCGATTCTCGTCGCTACAACGACTCATTCGTAGTATTGCATACTGTCTACGCTTTGTATCAAATACAAAGACTAAAACCAAAAATGCATCTCAGCTCAACCCAAAGGAACTCAAGACAGCGCTACGAGTAATAATCAAAGTTGCACAGAAAGAAACCTTTGAAATGGAACTTACAAAATTAAAATCAAACCAAAATTTACCAAAGGACAGCAAGAAAAGGCCCTAAGTTGTCAAGGTTGCTCAACAAAGAAGCTCATTTAAAAACTCTACATGGAGGCAATCAAGCAACGTTATCATATTTGAGAGCGCAGTATTGGGTAATAAATGCCAATAATACAATTCGCAACACTATACATAATTGTATAATTTGCACCAGAGCAAAGAAATTTGCATTAACACAACTAATGGGTATGTTACCAAAAGAGCGAGTAACACCATCCCCACCGTTCACCGACTATGCCGGTCCAATTAGTATAAAAATGTGGCAAGACTGCTGTAATAAAACAACAAACGGTGATTCATTTCAAGACTTGAAATTATTCAGCGATTGCGGGACTAACTTCGTTGGGGCAGACAAACCATTACAAAGGCAGGCAAAACAACAGGAAGGTGAAATTAAAAACAAAGTGGCACAAATGGGAACTGAGTGGCACTTCTTGCCCCGGGAAGTCCTCATTTTGGAGGTTTGTGGGAAGCCGGAGTCAAATCAATGAATCAACATCTCCGGAAAGTAGTAGGAACTCACACGTTAACCTTCGAGGAGTTTGCAACACTTCTAGCTCAAACGATTCAGATCAAGACGGTATTTTAAGTCCAGCACATTTTTTAATAGGGAGAGCTCTTATAGCAACACCCCAGCCTGACATTGAAGGCATCAATACCGTTACAAGGTGAAATTTGCTGACCAAGCTCAATCAAGCTTTTGGAAAAAAATGGCGCACGGACTATCTCTCACGATTACAACGTAGGCCAAAATGGTTACAAGAACAACCTAACCTCCAGGTGGGAGAACTAGTAATCCTCAAAGAGGAACAACTACCCCTACGCATTGGCCACTAACCAGAGTCATCGAACTACATCCGGGACAAAATGGACTAGTCAGGATAGTTACACTCAAATCACAACAACAACACGTTGAAGAGGAATCTAACGAAAGTATGCCGTCTTCCATTAACTAACGAGTCTAAAGTCCACGTGAACATATACTCCAAGAATAGTAATCCTGCTCAGTCGGTAATAGACAAAAGGGGAAATCAGTATCAACCAACAACACAAAAAACAACCACAACCATGCAAGACGACAACACGCAGTCCAAAGAAATCAACCAAAAGGTGAAAAAGCAGCCTCAAAGACGAACAAACGCAAATCATCTAGTGTTAGCAATACTCTCAACTTGCTGTCAAACATTCAACAGGAATATACTTTGAGGATCTAGGTAAACTCGAGGTGGTAGCTATGAAGTGGACATTAGTAATTTATTACAACATGACGAGCTACTGGGAGATGGAAGACTTTAAGAAAGCACAAGTGGAATTGGAAGCAGCTTGCAAGGAGCTCTAACTTAAGATGCCACATAATCCTACAACAACTCCAGTGGCAATTCAAAAACTTAGTCGCAGATAACGAGCTTCTACTGACAATCAACAAGGAACGAAATAAAACGGGGCTTGGGAAATACGGTAGGCCTTATGTTTGGTGATATGTTTGGACTTTTCACCTAACGTGAAGCTGACCAATATGAAGTTCAATTTGAGAATATTAACAACAACGAAAATAATCTAATTTCAGTGATGAGAAACCAAACATCAATAATACACAACACAATCAAGTTGGTGAAGCACAATTCTATCTAACAGTGACATCGTTGAATAATCTAATTAAAGAGTAACAAAAACTAAGATTGGAAATGGAGTTGTTGAACGATTATCGTACATACGAAGATAGGGTCCGCTCAATATTAACAAGCATGATAGAATTGACTCTAATACTAAAAAAACCTAGAGGACACACAACGGGGGTTGCTTGATGTTGTTTATTATGCACATCACAGCATCCTACGTCCATCGATACTCTCCCCGTCACAGCTATAGGCTTCAATAACCATACCGAGACACAATATTCATGACCTCATTCACATATATCAAAGCACGAATATACGTAGCAGAGTAACACGACGTAATGTGATAATTGAAATCATCATACCGTTGTCCATTGCACTGGATTATAATCTGTTAGCCGTAATTCCAGTTTCTGATATTAATCATAACAGCACTCAATCAAGCATTTTTACATCAACAAAGTACCTAGCAGTAGACAATCATCGAGAGCTTTTTGCATCCCTAACTACAGAAGAAATGAACCGTTGCCAAGTATGTCAACCTACACAGTTTTTATGCCAGGTATCGCTAATTTACAACGCCATGACAAATAAAAGCCAATGCGAAGTTGCAATTCTATAGCGAAAACCAGCGCTCGACAGATTATGCAATGTTGAGTCAATAAATTCAATCAACCACTGGGTAAATCATATGTGGATCCAACATCGACTCGTACACTTTTCAGGGATCTGGGTTAGTGTCTATAATCGCTGGTTGTACGATATTAGTAAATCGTTTCGCAAATCATTCAACACGACCACCAATTTAAAGGAATTCGGTCAGTAATTAAAACCCAGAACAACACTAAACGAAAATGTCACATTGATGGAAGCACCTGACACTACAGATTTGGAAAGAGAGCTGAAAACAATAAAGGAAAATGAACAAATGCCGACAGTAATCACCACGACATCCATCATTACGCGATTTCCTACTCAACTATAGGAATCCTGATATTACTTTTCGCCATTTTATATTTTTGATTCAACTCGCAACGTCCATCATCAGCGCCAGCACCTCGTCCCTGAGCTGATTCTAACAGTGACGCTTAAAAGCCACACCAACGCCAATCTCTTCTGTAGCTCCGGAATATGTTAAGTCCAACAGTAAACATTTATGCTAACTTAGCAACTACAATTAATTTCGTACTCTTGTTCATATTTTGAGCAAGATAGGCATTAAAATTTGTATAAAAAGAGTGTACATTTTTAGAATAAAGTAGAACAAAATTATATACCAACAAGTTAGTTTTGTTTTCACTTTCACATTTATTTAGAAATAGTGGTCAAGCCCCACCCGTGGTAAGCGCACTATTCCCTAAATAAACAACAACCAACCACATGCAACTACATCTATTGAAATTTTGACATTTGAATTTTATTTTTATTGTTAGCTAAAATAATTGTTTGTGTTACTAATTTCCTTTGCATACCAATACTCGAAAAACCGAGTTTTTCGAATTTTTTTAAGTGCATGTATTTAGTGTAAAACTGTAAACACATACACGCTAAAATTCTAATTGGGTGATCCCTATTTTTTTTATTTTGAAAAAAGTCGTAAATAAATCACCCAGCGTTATTCCAATCAATTCCCTGCGAATATTTATTGCCGCCTAAGGTATTTATTCCTTTGAATCATAGATGGATCTGCTATTAGAATGTATTTCCTTATCTAAATACCAAGTGGATTACGCTTTTAAATAGTAAAGTAACGCAACATTATAGAAAAGTGCATTGGTATTTACTAAAAATATTGATATTAGCCGTGTTTTAATATTGGAGCACTATCCGGCGCCGAAGGGAAATTTCTATTGAAACTGTAGCTATTTATTCACTGATGTCGCTATACCATAAAAATGAAAAATTAAATTCACCATAAAACAAACATTTAACGACCTGAAATATACCAATTTTTACATGTATTTTGGCATGATGTTATACAAAATAAATCATCTTGCTGCGTTTTAATTTTTTATTGTAAGATTAATTTTCTAATGGTTTAAGGGTTGTACAAAACAAAGGAAATTTAAAATTTCCCTTTCAAATGGATAGCGCTTCCGATAGCGGCTCCCAATAAATAGGTGGAGCAAAATATTTTTTATCGATTTTTAACTAAAAAGTCGAATGATAAATCTAAGTTTAGAATTAAATAAATTATTTTTATGCAAAAATAGCGCGCTAAATATAAGTTTGGACATAGAAAATTGTGTGCTCCGGATACACCTATCGGGCGCTAATAAAAAAGCACGGCTATTAATGAATATTTATGTAAAATTTACACATTAAATTATTGTAGTGGCGCCATTAATTAGCAGATGTCAGGCCCACAAAATAATCTATAATAAATTAATTTAAAAATTACAATAGATGTAGCTGCTTGTAATGGTTGTATTATCTATTAGAAAATAATGTATTTTAAATTATTTTATTAATTTAAGTATTTTCATGTAGATGTCACTAATTAATTACATTTTTTACAATTTTGTACCGTTATTAATCATTTGAAGTAAAAAATGTAAAAAATCATTTTTTCGTGTAATTGCACAACACTGGGTGTATATGTTGTGGCCAACTCCAGACTTTATTTTACCTGAATGAAGCTACATAGATCCGGAATATGCAACTCTTGATTTGAAAAATTTAACTTACCGGAGTTTTGGTAAAACTGTCTTGAATAATAGATAAATTACACGTTGCAAGACATGACCTACGACCGGAAGTGTTACAAAGTGTAAGATTGTTCTGCAGAGCAAGTTTGACTCCAATGTTCCCACGCTCATCAGTTTTCTGATGATAAACATTCTGTCCGACGAGCCCTTGTGATAAATGTGTCTGGTCTAATCCGATAATAGACTCAAAATAAAAACGTCTCTAAATTTACTAAACTTACCACTATGAGAAATGGTTGAACTGAATCAGACCGGAGGTCGCTCCAATTACCCGAGATAAGCCCTTCATTCTTACAAAATTTATCTGGTTGGTTTTCATTTCTATTGGTGTTGGCCATAATCTATCTGTGGCTTTCTTTGACCATCCATTTTATAGCACGATCAAGGATTCGGTGAACATAACTCCTAGTTACGTTGAATCTGTCGGAAAGTTGTCTGTAGTTTTCGGTGGTTGCTAAAAACCATAGAGTGATATATATCTAAGTTTCTGGACCAACTTTCGAGCGCCCACCGTGTTCTAAGTCATGCGAAAATGTTATGATGTACTGTTCTGAAATTATTAAATACATGCACATTTATGGTTACCTGCCTATAACTTTCTCTGCAACAATTCTGGACAATCGAAAATTTTGTTTGAATTGAAGATCGTTATATATATTTTGGGACTACTTCTAAATAATCTTTTATCCGTGCTCTTTTTACAATTTGATCCACTTCCAAGTCTGGATATGAAATGAATTATTTATTTAATTAAAGTTTTTAAAATGTATAAACAAACACAAGTAAACAAAAAATGTTTTTAAATCTGGCCTTTCAAGATAACCTAAAATTATTGAAAGCCATCTATTGGATTTTTAAGAACTAAAATCCATCTGGCGGAAATTTTTTGCGTAACTGCTTCCAACATCTACACCAGTATTTGAGTATGAGTAGATGTAAGTAGAAACAAGTACATACTTGTGAGTAGTTTGCTTACTTCAATGGAACACAGTAAATAGCCAGGTGCCAATGGCATGAGTAAAGTACTCGTAAGTACTTCTAACTACTCATAACTACTCAATCAAAATTTTCATTTTCTTATGTTTTACTTCTAACTAACAATTTTGCGTTCCATTGAACATCTGCTCACAAGTACTTGCAAGTACTTTGCTAACACCAATGGAAACCGACTAATATGTCCAGGATGAGAGATCATTTATTATTATATGCAATATTTAGATCAGAAATAATGCCAATTAAATAATTTATTTATAAATTTTAAACAGACAAATAATATAAGTAAAATTTTGAAAGCAAATTACATAAAACTTGGGTAAAAAATTAGTGAAGAAACAAACCAGTTTGCATACAGTATAGGAGCATCATCTAAATAACGATACTAAAAAATTATTTTGTTTTCTCAGTAACCATACAGCCTCAATATTTTTTGTTACACAAATTTTTGTATAAATTGTAAGTAATTTATATTGGGAATACACGGCCCGTTTTCAAAAGGTGGCTCTGACTATAATAAATTTGTATAGTGATAGCTGATTTCCGTGGTTTCAGACAGATTAGACATCTGCCGTTAACATTCAGTTTGTATTGCTTAGAGTTTCATACAAAACGTGTTTTTTACGGTGTTGAATATGTCGGATTTTGTGATAACTAAACAGCATTTGCGGGAAGTGTTAATTTTTTGTGTTAATTGGAAAAAAGTGCCGCTGAAGCACATCGAATGCTTGTGGAAGCTTACGGTGACAATGCTCCAACCGAATGCTCCAATCATGTAGAGAAAGGTTTCGACGCTTCAAAAATTATGATTTCAGTGTTGAAGATAAGCCTCGCTTGGGACAGCCAAGAAAATTCGTAGACGATGAATTAGAGGCATAGGAAAAAATACTACGTTTTGCCCGGCCAATCGTTGCCATCGACCTCAACATCAACACCAAAGACAAACATTCATGGTTCGAAGGTTATGACATGTATCTGGTGGGACCAAACAGGCGTTGTGTACTTCGAGCAGCTACAACCTGGCGATTCCATTACGGGCGAGCGGTACAGACTACAATAATTTCGTTTCAGCCGTGCATTACGAAAACACGAGCGGAATATGAGGAAAGGCATGTTAAGTTATTCTTCTGCATGTCAACGCTCGGCCTCACGTTGCAAAAGTCGTCACAATTATTTGAAAACGCTCAAGTGGGATGTTGTATCGCACCCACCGTATTCTCCGGAAATTTTTCCTTCTGATTACTGGTTGTTCCAACGGATGCAACCCGATTTGGAGAGCCACCGGTTCACTTCTTTCGAAGAAATTGAAAATTGGCTTCAAACTTGAATCGCCTCAAAAGACGAAACGTTTTTCCGAGATGGGATTCGAAAATTGCCTGAGAGGTGGGAAAAAGTCGTAAGCAGCGATGTATAATAGTTTAATTAATCTGTTCATACATTTTATTTTAAAATAAACACATTTTTAAAATTAAAAAAGCGGACCGAATTAATTTGTACTCCCAATAGAAAATTGGAGTTATAAGTTTGACCGATGACTCCATTGCTTGGTGTATTTTTCACACAGATCATTTTAAAGTAATAACTTCTTATTTTTGTGAAGAAAAGCTTATTTTATTGTAAACTCTAATATTTATTTATTTAAAAGGGTTTAAGTTTGATAGAACGTTAGAGTTGGAAAATCGATGAAAAACGCGAATATTCTGGTCACAGGCATCATAAGCCCAAAAACCCATCAACAAATTCTGCAAGAAAGTATGCCATTGTATTAAAACATTTTATTAAATATATGCAAATTTACCTGTCCTTTATAATTTTTAGTAAGGACCGCGCCTCCTTTATTCATCTTATTAGTAGTGTCACAATTATGAGGTGCGCAATATTTGGTTTCTAGTGTTTCGTTTAGTCCTAGGCACAATGTTGAAGAATTTTGAAAATCATGTTGTGTCACTTGTAAAGATGGAAAAAAACCATACGCATAACCAAATCTATCCATCATACATTGTTCTTGCTGGCATTTGGCTATGGTATCCACATAGTTGTTCATCGTGACAACTATGTGGATACCATAGCCAAAAGGTGTAATGAAAATCATTGCAATTTTATTTTCCGTTAATTGGTACTCCGATGGCAGAAATTTTTGTATGACTACAGTGCCAGGACTTATCGAACCAGTATTAGTTCCAGCATATAAAATCATGGTGGAGTCTTCCGGAAATGTATTCAAACATTCTTCGCTTGTCAATACAACATTTGAATCGGTTAAAACACCAACACAATGATGAACTATGTAAAAATTTGTATCTAAACTATTTTTTTGAATCGTAACTATCCACGGAGCACTATGTGTGTCAGACGTGATTGCCAGACAAAACTTTACCATTGTTAAGACGATCACTAAACTTATTTTCAAAGCGTGTACTATATCCATGGTTAAACGCACGCTAATTAAATATTACGCAGGAAATCTGTTCTACTGAATGTGACTCAATTGCTATAAATTTCGCCTTATATACGTTGAAAATTGTTATCTAAATATACCAAATATATTTGTTTCTGTGGTACCTATTTATGTGAAAACCGCAATCGACCAAATAATAACAAAAATTTTGCAAAACCTGTTTATAAGATAACATTACTACAATTTCAAACTCAATTTCTATTTGATATTGACATAACATTACTAAACCGCTTTGACCAGAATAACATTTCATATTTCTATTTAACGAGTTTCAGATTATCGAATTTAATAACACATATTGCACTAAATACTAAATACCAATTCAGTTTGCTAAATATTAAAGAACAGTTCTTCTGGCTTCAAATTTCTCACAGTAACTCGCCAAAACGAGTTGAAAAACATACCAGTAAAAAAATGTTTTTTTTTAAATATTAAAATTTTGTTACGAATTTGCCCTGTCAAATCCGGTTCGGATCACTGGATTATGAATACTGTTATAGAGTTTCACGGTTCAAAACCAATTCTCGTAATTTTCAGCACTTCCGAAATATTCCCAAATTTTTCGGAAATAATCTTTGAATAATATTCACTGCACATATACCACTACTGAAATATGAAAACCGAAATCTGAAAACTGAAAATATTCCCAAACTTCATTAACCACAAATAATTTTCACAATTATTTATTAATTCGCTTAATTTCTGCAAAACCACTAAAGTGCCTTATTACTATTTCTAATACTACAACTTAAATCGAGATGGTTTAATCAACCAGCCCAAGCGACCAATCGACGAGGAATTAAGTCACCAAAATAAATAGGCGAGATCGTAACACTTAATGCCGTTCGTCTCTTTCCAGGTCCAAACCTCTGCCTCTGCAGTACAGTCCGTACAACTCTAACAAATTCAACATCTCTCTTGCCACCGCCTCTGGACACCATCCATCTTGATAACAATACGCTCCGCCACTGCTGGAAAATCAGGCAAGGCACGCGTCTCTTCCTTACTCGGTACCATTTGTCCAAACATCTCATTCATGCTTTCAGCCTCGAACACATCCAACGCCGATATTGTCAACATAATATCGTTGTCGTTCCTCCAGATTCTTGGCCGTTTGTGTATTTTTTCCACACACCGTCCTGTATATCGTCCGCCCTTTATACGGCTATTATTCATCATTGCTCTGCTAGTTCTTCCAGCACTCTTGGAAGATATATCCACATATATTCGAACTGGCCGTATTCTCTCATATCCAAAAACTATGTTGATTCTTCTCGATGATTATGCAGGATCCATTTCTGGTGCTTCCAACTTCTTTACAAATATCATTTCTGTCCACCTCCAGATAGTTTTCAATATCCTCGCCAATGGACTCCCAACAGATCCTAAGAAAACCTAAGTGGTATATCTCATTATTCTGTTCAAACGTAAGCAGTCACAATTGTCTTCGGCATTATCCAAAAACATCGCTATACCTGCAATGAATTTCTCATTTTTCTTTAAGTCTGATTACTGACATAATCCTGGTGCTGCAATCCGTGTTTAATATTTCAGTTTTTAAGTCACTTTAACACCTCTGGTATTATCACTTTAGTATTACCTATTTCCTGAAGTTCTTTGTCGTTTTCTCGTTAACCGACAAATGATTCATTATAAGACGGCGATTGAGCATACGGTTGAGCATCCAAAACCATAAGCAGTGCGCCTCCCTTTTCTTGAATTATGGTAATATCCCGGTTTTGTTCGTGTCATCTTGGAACTGATTCTACTTATCTGTTGTCTCCAATGGCACCCACTTCTCTGGCATCATTTCTCGCGTCTAATCTTTTATTGTATTGTTGTGTCTTTTTACTTTGTCGCGTTAACAGCCAATAATTGTGCCATATTGAAAGTTCCAGTTGACTTGAGAATTGTTTCCACCACCACATACTATATTTATCTAGTTTTTCCTCTACTACCTTTTTTAACTCATAATTATCCGGGGTTAATTCTTGTTTCTCCATAGTCCTCACGTAGTTGCAATATTAAATCATTTTTACCACCACTCCTCGGGTGTTAAGTACCCACCTTCTAATATTTACAACCCCGCCGCTGTCATTAATTATAACGAATTTGCCCTGTCAAATCCGATTCGTTTTACTAGATTGTGAACACCGTTATAGAATTTGATAGTTACACCACCAGTTCTCGTAATTTAAACCATTTTCAGAATATTCCAGTTTACTCACGAAAGACTAATTTCAGACTCACTCACTGTGTTCATCGCACTCATATTTCTATACCGAACAATCGCAACTAATCTGCAAAATCACTAAACTGCCATACAACTTCTTATAATACAACTACTTAAAGCTAGATGTCACTAATCTCACAAAAACTTTGTTAAACCAATTTACGCTAAATCAACTAGTTCAAGTGACCGTTCCACGCGGAATTAATGTCACCCAAACCAATAGACGGTATCGTAACAATGTTTGCATTTTTCTATGTTGCACTAGTAACCTTTGTGCAAAATTCCGCCTTGTTTTTCCTCATTGGAGCTGAATGGTGCTGAATGCGGAGAAATTGTAGGTATACGCTTTATTGACTCTAAACCGGTAAACCCAAAAAATCTTAAATATTGATCTTGGTCTTACATCCAAGGCACCATCGGCCTCACAGAAATTATCCCTACGATAGTGGTTAGCCAATGATGGAATACTAACCGCTTGGTTTTCTTGTGTTGCTACTCTTTTATGGTCGTAGAAGAAAATTTGCTTTTCGAAATCACAATGGGTTTATGATTCGGTGGGAAGTTGATAGAACACAAATATATAAAAATAAATTTATTAAACAATTTTTTTATAAGAAAGTTAATTACAAATTTACAGGTAAAATTGATTAAGCACTCAGGTTTTTGCTAGAAAAGTGCTTGTTGCCAGCCGATTATTACATTTTGAATGGTTCTCTTAGCGCAAAAATTTAAGTTTAATGTGCCTAAATTTTGCTTCATGTTTCATTTCGAGAAATTTTTAATAAACTCTAATGTCTTTCGTTTGATAAATGTTTAGGTTCTGCGGTTAGGCTCCATACAAAACACGTAAATTAAATATTATTGCAGACTGAGTTGCATAATTTCGTGATACTTCGAATGTATCATTCGTTGTTTACCTCTATGATTTGCAATACGGTCTTTTATATACGTTTGAATATAATTAGTGGTGTTATAACTAGGCTAAAGGATTAAAAGTCTTCTGCGATATCAAAGTTGTGGTGGCCGAAGTTTATTAAAGAAGGTTTCCTGAGTTGACAAGTATTCCGTTTTGCCATTGACTTTCAAACCTAGCATTGGTCAAGCAGTACAAAACTTATCTGCATATTTAAGGTTATACGTGAGTATATCCCCCTCTCACAGAAGTACCCGTTAATTTTAAGAAAAATAATTCATAGAAATGTGCTTAATTCAACTTATTTAACTTCTTCACACATGTAAAGCTTCCTTGAAATCCAATATCCAGTTAAATTAAAGCAAAAAGTTAATGCGTTGCTAATTAATTTGCAGCATGATAAATCTTTCTAGTCGTTTTGACAGAACCAATTTGTCGTTTAGATCATAATCGACCACGTCGTTCCCCTTTATCATCAGTTTTTTCCCCTATGTCTTTTGTTCGGTATCAAAACGTCAAGACCTTCTCGCTTGTAAACTTCGATAACATAGATTAATTCTGCAACACAAACCTTAATAAAAATCAGAAGAGAGGAAGTTTGACCCTATATGGTCATTCGCCTCGACGATAAAATTTTAAAATAATTTTAAATCAAGCTTTTAAAATTTACGACAAAGTTACGCCTGCGCGATCCGCAATCTTAATCAAGGGACATCGTTGGTAACGATATTCCTATTTTCGATACAAATATTTAAAAAACCTCGTTTACAAACTATTATATTGAGATTAGATCGTCCGCTGCCTTTTCCAATGAGTATGACGAACATTAAAGTAGTATTTAGAGGCAGCAATTCACTTTCAAGATTCTTCCAACAAAGATCAATTCGAGATTTTTACGAGTTTGATACACGAATGATTCGTGGATACTCGATTGGACTCGCACAATTGTCTCAACGTGTGGAAATGACCGATGAGAGTGGCATATATTTCAAATAGTTTATAATATTGTCGCAAAGAGAGACACAAAAGGGGTTTCGCTAACGAGAATTTATTCGTAAATGCTCGCTGAATATTGATCGATCGCCGTGTAATATTTTGTATGTGAGACCATATGAGCATTTTTGATCTCAAATCACTAGAGTCAATGAGCAAGATAAATGATTTAATTTTACTAGACCGAGTAATTTTTCTAGAATCTGCACGAATCCTCAATAACGACGGAGATGTTCAACGTGTGAAAAATCAGATCACCCCATATAATAATAAGTCGATTTTGCAATGTTTCGTGATCCTGGACATATATAATCCAATACACGAGGCAGAAATAAAAGCCAATGCTAGTTCCGATGGCTCGAAGGTGTTACAGATTTTTTAGCCTGAACAATAGCTCAACGATTATACTAGAAGCTGCCTGAAATGTCTCATGTAATAGTTAAAAGTTCGAAATAAGCCAATTATTTTATTAAGGACGCATTTAATAACCTTCTCCGAAATATTCGGCTTGGCAAAACCAATAATAGGCCATCTATGTTTGAGCTATTGTCTAATAATGCGGCTCATGCGCCGTAATGCATTATTAACTGTCGTTTCAGCAAATAATGAACTCTTAATATGAAACAGTCAAGAGACCAGTAAAAGTTAATCGGGAAATGTAATTATACATAATTGAATTCACTAAATTTGTAAATGGCAGATACAGTAATAAAAAATTCTGGTTTCTTTGTACAATCGCTTCTTCTAGATCATGTTTTCCGCTGAACGATGTTCATTCCTTTTGTGGATAATATGCAGTTCCAAATATTGACTCCTATTGTAACTAAGGCGAGATTTGAACCTTTGGCAAGATCTGGAGTTGCTAGTCGACACAATTTTAAATACTAAATGTTATATTACACCTCATGAGGTAATCAGAAGGACAGGTGGACTGCGGGATAGTTAAATTTTCATTGAAAATTTGCAACATATCTCAGATAAATGTGCGGATCATTTATTGTTACCATCAATGATCTTTCGCATGTTCTTGAGATTTGTCAAGATAGTATGAAAGCACCATTCCTTAAAAACCAATTTCAGGGAAATCAAACCTGTTTTATTATTTTTTCGGTCACCACGTAGTAGTTAGTAATAGTAATAATAGTAGTAATTTGGCACGACTGCCACATCGGTGGATTTGTGAACTAAAGTGCTCATAACAGAATTGTTACTTGGTGCTAGATCTTTCAAACGAACTGCTACATGATTTTATCAGCGCAACTGATGTTAGTGCTTTCAGCGCCACGGCGGTAGTCTTGAGCACTACTTTATTTAATTTAAATCTGTGCCACTCTTAAAAACCTTGAACTCGTGCTGACAACAAAATGTTTGCTTTGTCCAAACCTTTTGAACACTATACCAACAAATATGTATGTTTGTCACCAGCGCTACACCTGTAGTTTTGAGTATTGTGGTACTTAATTTTTTGACATTCCTTAAGACGTTTTCAATGATATCCAAGAGGTAGAATATATCTATGAAAAAGGAATAGTTGACAGTAGTGCCAAAACGGTGAATTTGTTAACTAGAGTGCAGATAACAAAATTGTTCTTGACCCAACACAATTACGATGTACTGCAGCCGAAGTGAACTTTTAATGAAAAGTGTAGCTACACAAATTAAAGAAAACCAACCATTAAAAAGTGTAGAAATGAAAAAGTGTAAATTACTAATCTTCACTAATTTTTTTAACAAAACTGCTATTATAAGCAGATATTTGGTTTAAATATTATCAGAGGTTCTACGAAGTGTGGGCACTTGTCCTCTAATAGTAGACAAATTGAGCAGTTCAAAACCGTTAACCACATTAAGATAAAAAATTTCGAGTGGCTCCACACAACTTTTAACTCATCAAATTTTTGGAAAAACTTGATTAAAAATTATCGTGAAGCAACCCAACTATTTTCATTTTAATGCGATTAACTTTTTGAACAGTTAAATATGTCCAACATTAGAAAACATATATCCTAACTTGGTAACATTTCTAAGATTCCTGGCGAGCTGGATTCGCTTATAGTGTAGCAAGTATTTTGACGATTATTTGATTTTTTTGAAAATTTGACGACTTAAAATTTGTGTCGAGCCACCCAAATCTTTTTGTTATAATATGGTTAACTGTTATGTACGGCTGAATTCGTCGACTATTAGAGGACATATGGTTGCACTTCGTATAACCACTGTGCGATTCTTTTAATGTGCCATGGCGTAGCATATGCCGTTTCAAACATTTAAAAATATAATTTTTTTAGAAGCCCCACCTAACTTATTTTGACAATATTTGAACGCAATATCTCCATCTAATATACATTTTTGATGATCTTTTTAGCAAAGATTTGTTAATTTCATGTTTTCAACGTCACACCTCTTAATAGTTACACTTTACCAGTGCAGCCACACGGAACGTCATGAAGTCGGTTTCAATCTTCGTTTCTTTCCCCTTTACCTATAAAACCCGTTTTGTGAAAACCGGTTTTCTAGGGAAAGGAGACGAAAATTGAAACACTATCATATTAAAAATTTTGTGGGGTTTACACTTTTATTTTGAGCGCAAGCTCATTTATTATAAATTATATAGCCCAGATAAATCCAAAACTTTTAAATTTTGTCACGTTATCCTCGTGCGCTGTTGTGTTCCTGCAAATCACCCACGGCTAGTACTCTTTGTGGCTCATTCAAATCAACCATCCATGTACATATATCTAAGCTGTAACCAAAAATTTGGCTCTCTTGTTTTAATTCTCAGCAATACCCAATGTACCCAATGTCTCTTTAGGTTTCGGTAGCTTAAATTAAATAAATTTTAGAAAAAAAAAATGTCGTGTGGTTGGTTGCACGGTACGGATGTGAAATTTTCGTACTTGAATAACCTGTATGAGTAAATGCAACAGGGAAACTTTCGAATTTCAAAATGAAACTTTGTACACCGATTAGGCCGAATTTGTGCTAATTAGTGCTCACCGGAGAAAATAGTGCTAGTCCAGGAGCCGACAAAACTGGAAAAGAAAATTTCAAATTTCGCCTGAAAGACGAAACAAATAAAACCCGATTTCTTGAAATAACCAGACATAATTTAGGCCTAATTTTATAACTTTCTAAAGGCGGATAACTGATGAAATTTATGCTTATCATAGAAATATGATTTTCATAAATTTTCATTCATAAATCGAAGGAAAACAAACTAGCCCCTAAAAGATACTAAATTAAACAAACAAAACACAGAGGAATAGTGTTCAATAATATTTGTGTTGAACAACAAATTAAACAATAGAAATAAAATTTCCTAAAATCCAAGTCATAAGCAATTCAGATAGTATATTCCTGTCAGGTATGGTCATTGCCATCCGAAAAATATAGTGGTTCAATTTGTGCTAATCCAGAATTGGTCCAATTCCATAGATCAACAAAAACCGTTTAATGAACAATTTTCTGACAAAAAGTGTTCAACAAACCAATGAAGTTGGCACTTCTGATTGCGAATTCCTATCAGATATGTTTATTGCCATCCGAAAAATATCGTGGCTCAATTTGTGCTAATCCACAGTTGTCCCAATTTCATTGAACAACAACAACCGTTGAATGGACAATTTTCTGACAAAAAGTGTTCTAGAAACCAATGAAGTTGGCACTTCTGATTGCATATTCCTATCAGGTATGTCCATTGCCATCCAAAAATATAGTGATGGAATTTCAGAATTGGCCACTATATTTTTCGGATGGCAATGATCTTACCTGATAGGAATATGCAATCAGAAGTGCCAACTTTATTGGGTTTTAGAACACTTTTTGTTAGAAACTCGTTCATTCAACTTTCCCTGTTCAATGGACTAGCACAAATTCAGCCACTATATTTTTCGGATGGAAATAAACATAGCTAATAGGAATATGCAATCAGAAGTGCTAACTTCATTGGTTTCTAGAATACTTTTTGGCAGGTCTTTGTTGTTCAATGGAATTGGGTCAATTCTGGAGTAGCACAAATTCGGTTACTATATTTTTCGGGTGGCAATGAACATATCTGACAGGAATATGCTATCTGAATTGCTTATGTCTTGAAGGTTAGAACATTTTATTTCTAATGTTTATTTTGTTGTTCAACACCAATTTTATTGAATGCTACTCGTATATCTCTGCGTTTTGTTTGTTTAATTTAGTATCTTTTAGGGGCTAGTTTGTTTTTCCTCGATTTATGAATGAAAATTTATGAAAATCATATTTCTATGATAAGCATAAATTTCATCAGTTCAACCGCCTTTTGAAAGTTTTAAAATTAGGCTTAAATTATGTCTGGTTTTTTTTCTAGAAATCGGGTTTAATTTGAAATTTTCTTTTCCCGTTTTTCAGCTCCTGGACTAGCACTAATTTTTTCCCGTGAGCACTAATTAGCAGAAATTGGGCTTAATCGGTATGCAAAGTTTCATTTTGAAGTTCGAAAGTTTCCCTGCCGTAATTACCCACACGTATAACCTTGTATATGTGTAATTTGTGCCCCTAAATGTTGCTTAATTGCAAAATACCGAGGCTTTAGAACAAAATGAAAAAAATTTAATTTCTTTTCTAATAAAAATTTCTGGAATTTCTTTTCTACTAAGAATTTCTGCAATGCCATTGGGGGGAACTTGTAGAAAAATTACTGATGGTCGATACATAAGGCCATATAACAAACAAAACATTTTGTTCTAAAAAAATCAAAAGACCTCTATAGACAATGGTTTCTAGAAAGGTATTTTGTACTTTATACTTATAAGGCTGACCCTACGACTGATCACTTGAAACTTTCAGCACTAATTACACGTCAAAACCTTTCCAGAAATTACTGTCTTTGTAGACTGTCTTTGATTTTTTTAGAATACAATTTTTCGTTGTTCTTTATGAAGTACACATCAAAACCTATCAGAAACCACTTTGTCGTCAAATATTTATAACAAAACTCAATATCATCATGTTGACCTTGTTACGTTGGGGATCTTACCACCATAAGTTCACGGTCGAGTTATACCTAGCGCGTAGTTTTGTCACTATAATTATATTGTTTGTTCGTGCATCATTTGGTTCAAATCACGCCAAAATGTATGCTATGATCTTTATCGAACTAATGTTTCATGCAACAATTTTCGCCTAAATGTATGATGTTTTGTATAGACGCAGACTCACATTTTTTGTTATTTGTTAAGTATTTTACTTCCGTTACACTTTTCGTTAATTTGTGTAGATAGACAATGTTTTTTCAAAAATGTAACTGTTTCCAGTGCCACAATGGTAGTTTGGTGAACTAAGCTGACTCGGCTAAATTTATGGCATTGTTGGCGAAACGGCGCAGACCAAAGTTAATATTTTCAACATAATGTAGTTAAAATTGCAAAATGATGATACAGAAACATATCTACTGAGATATAAAGCGCCAATTAGCGATATTCTTATATGTGACTGTTCCAAACATCGTCTTGCTGAAATGTATGTTAAGCAACTGCCAAAATCTAATATACAATAAATTTTAAAACGTTTTAAAATATGTACGCTTATACACGTACATGAAATATATCGATATACATACTCGTACATAAATCCCATCCCATCATCGTATACATAAAATGAAGCTACTTAGCATCAAATCAAATTTGAACAAGTATCAAATAAAAATCTGAATCATCTTCAAAAGGAAATTCAATTTCAAAATCGAAAAATTCATTTCATTTATTGTTGTATTTGTTATTAATTATATTTAAGTTGCAAAGAGGTTAAGATAAACATCTGTCATAAATTAAGATGAATTTCAATGATTTCGATTGTTTAGATTTCCAGTCGGATCATTGTTTTTTACTTTATATTTTTCTCCCATTCTCCACGTGGTCTTTGATCAAATGCGGCTGAATTTTTAATTTTCTTAATCTTTGGATGTTTATTTAAAATGAAATCTTATTTTAAAATATATACACGTGACAAGGGACATTTGGACTCGATTGTTTACATTTCGAAATGGTCGACAGCAATGATTGATGTAGTGTACTCTACTCGTATATGCAGTTTGATTTATATGGCAGATGTTTTTTTATACGGGATGGGACGAAATTTTCGAAATTGAATCGAAGTCATGTTGTACACAGGTCATTAATTGTTTAGTGTTTGAATGGGCCACCCACTGATTTTGTCATGTCTCGTATTAACATGGGGCGTTACTTTTTGGCACGAGTCATTTCTCGATTATGACGTGAATTTTTGTTGCTTTTTTGCGTTTCTTATGTACCGAGGTAAAATATTGTTATCCGAAGGGAAATCTTTAAATTTATACAGTCGAATATAAAATGTAGTTATTATCTAGCGCTTTACTGTTGTTATCCTTAGAAATACACTCACAGACAATGTTTATACAGTAATTATCTTCGAAATTTTTATAACTTCGTTTTCATTTTATGTTGTATATGTACTTGAGCGCCAAGATAAGGAACTTTAAAGGAAAATCTATTTAAAATTTTAATGAAAATTACTTGACGATGGAAAAATTAAGATAAATTGTAATAAAACAATTTTATCTTGCATAAAGTTTTATGGTGCGCACACAAAAAACTAGGTTAACGTAAGTCGTTGCATAAACTATGTAGTATGTATATCTTTTTGTTCAGTGGGCTGGTTTTTGGGTCCGAGAAGCCCTTAAATCACAGATACCACTTGCCTTAAATATTTTCAAATTTAAGTAAGCAGTGAAAGTCATTAATAGTCAGAATTGTCATTTTTAGTAAATATTGCATATTTAAAAAAAAATTGACGTGCTCTTCCTTCAAACTTATATATACCATACATATTATATTGCCTGAAAATTTGCCGGTCTGATACATAGACGGTTTTTTTCCTTTATTAATTACAACTGAGACTGTGCTCATCTAGCAATTTATCTTTCAAATTTTTGCAAATTTTACATTTCTTAAGCAATTCTGATTTGTTGGGGTGAAACCTAATGGTTAGTCCCAAAATTAGTTAAACCTATCTAAAATACTAATTTTAATTTGGTATGCTTACTAGATCAAATGGCCTCGTTCTTTGACATCGATAAACAACTTGATCAAGTACGGAGACAGGGTACGATCAGCGGTAATAAACATTTTTGAAATGACGCTAGTACTAGAGAGCCTCCAAGATACGCTACAAGGCTTAGTTGAGGTGCTCTATCATGCCTTTCAAGAAATCTAAGTGATGTAGATTTCTTGAAAGGCATGATAGAGCATGAATCAATGCATGAATATACGCAGCCGAGTAACTCTAAACAGTGTAATAATTGAAATTATCTTGTTGATATTATTGAAGCATTCAGTCACACATCATTAGTGCTAATGCTTATTTAACACTGGACAATCGACGTGAACACTTTGCATTATTAACGAGCGAAGATGTGAATTGATGTCAAGAATTCCAGCCTGTACACTTCTTATGCGGTAAATATCACCAATTATCTACATTCCAATCAACCAAACGCAGTGCGAGATAGCAATCCTACAACGAAAGAATGAACTAGGTACCGTAAGCAGCTGTAGGTTTATAAAATCTAATAATCACTGGATCAAACGTCTCTGCTATAGGTACAGCCCAAGATTTTTATTTGAGGCATTTTTTTAAATTTAATTTAAATTTAAATCGTTTCGGATAATTTAATTAAGTTTTTATTTTGATTGAGGAAGTTAAAAGTTGCTGATTAAGAAATAAATACATTCAGATGTATGTTCAGAGTATATACGAAAGAATTTTTTTTCTTTGGTAGCTGAAAAAAAGCCGATTGATGAGCAACGATCTTCGAACAATCAAATTCTAATCCAATCGTCTTGGTTCGGAAAATTACCTTTGGATCACTGCACCTTTCAACTTTGTTAAGGTGATAGGTAAACTACATAGTCCTTCAAGGTCATATGTCAACGACTTTTCCCATATATTCAACGAGTTTTTGTTTTCATTTCCTGAAATCGTTTTTTTCAAGTCATTTAGTAATTTTTATTTCTGAAATAAAGATTCAGATTTGGCGGGCAGTATCCAAATGGTTACTCCCGTTTGAATTTACATAATTTATTATATTTCTCTGTCCCAACTAAATACAACTGCCCGCAGTTCTAAAGGCTTCTGCCTTTGAAGTCTTCATCTTGAATGTCTTTATTTGCATGTTTTTTTCACTGACATTCCATGTTTAAGTCCCTATTTAGGTTATCATTTCTGATGTGTAATGGGCTATTGCACCATTTCTTTGTCCAACTACTCACTGAAAATCTCTGGTGTACAGGATATACAATATAGGACCCAGTACACTACCTTGTGGTATGCCTGCTGCTATTCTCTTTAGTTCAGAGTACTTTCAGTTATATCTTACACGGAAATGCCGATCTGCAATGCAAGATTTAAGAATTTGATAGAACTGCTTAGGTAGATCTCAATGCAAATTCAATTCAAGTCCTTGGTGTCAAACTTGGTCGAAAGCTTGTGCTACATCTAAGAAGATATCTCAAATCCGTCTTCTATTGTGGCCGTTATTCTGTGAAGTTGTTCTATGGTAGAGTGATTTTCTCTAAATCCAAATTGGTGTGGAGAAATTAAATTTCGTTCTTTTAATATTGGCTTAAGCCTCTTGAGCAGTAATTTTTGAAATAACAGGAAGTAGTGAAATCGGCCTGTACGACTTTTTTGTCGTTTACTGGTTTAGGAATCATAATTACTTCAGCAACCTTCCACTGTCGTGGGACATTTTTTAGTCTGAAGGCAGCATTGATTATTTGCACCAATTTTCGTAATCCCTTCTCGGGCATGGCTTTTACAACTTGGCGAGTAATTAAATCATAACCTGGATATTTTTTCGCATTTAAATTGTACTTGATCTCATCTTTCAATTCCTGTAATGTTACAGATCGTATATTATGGTCATCAATTTTGCTAATTCCAAGAGAGCCGCAAATAAAGTAGCTTTTTGCTTTTCACTTTTGCCCCAGATTCCTTCCTCATTTTTAATAGGTGGCACATGTATTTTGGTCCTTTTTAATCCCTTTGTTGCTTTCAAAAGATACTAATCAGTGTCTTTATGTTCGGTGAGACCACTCAAGTACTTGTTAATAGTTTCGTTATTAGTTTCTTTTATAAGTTGTTTCAGTTTTTTGCAGAGATAATTGACGATTTTTTTGTTTTCCGGGGCGCGTATCCTTTGCCTGGTCTTTCGGGCCTTCTGTTTAATTGTACTGTTAAGTACCTCCAGTTCGTCTTCCAATTGTACCGATGTTTTAATTGGTACTTGAAGGTTTATTTGCTCTTCAATTAGTTCTTGGAACAGGTCCCAGTCAGTTTTATTATTTGTTAGCTTAGGCAAGTTATCTTTATTAATTATCATTGTGCTGCGTGTCATGATAACAGGTGAATGATCTGAATATACCCCTCTCTATTTTCGAGACACATGTAGTCCTCGAAAATCTCTTTCGTTATATAGAAATTAATGAGATCTGGTCTTTTATTTGTATCAGCAGGCCAATAGGTTGGTTTACCTCCAGAATGAAACTCGCAGTTATTTACCCGAGCTGCTTCGAAAAGCTCTTTTCCTTTACGGGTTGTAAGTCTTGATCCTCAATAGGTGTTTTTTGCATTCAAGTCACCACCAATAATAAAATTGGATCCTAATGATCTAAAGAGTCTTCTATAACCTTCTTTGTTTAGATTATAGCGTAGAGGGCAGTAAATAGAGAAAATACTGTCAACTTTTATGGTTTTAACTTGCATACTTTCTTCTTCGATACCAAGTCCTTCATAGTTTTTGACATTCTTTTTCACTATTACTAATGATCCTCTCCTAATTTTTCCTCCTGGATGAACAGCATGATAACATTCATAATCACATATTTTAATAAATGATATTTCTATCAAATGTATTAGAAGTATTTTTTCTAAATTTATAAAAATTTCTTACTCCTGAATATGCTGCGCTAGTGCATTCGCGTTCCAGGTGACAATTCTTAATGTTTTAATATATTGCTTTTCTAGACGCTTATATAAAGCTTCTAGACCACGTTCTTGCTTTGCTAGCCTAGCATTTATAGCTTCGAAGCTTCTACATATCCTTTCAAGAGGGTCATCAGTAGTAGTATTAGATGATTGTTGTACAATTTGCAAGAAGGTTTTCCGCCCTGTATAGGTACAGGGCGACTGGTGGATTTGGCTCCGTTTAGTTTTTACTTGATTTCTCTCTGGTATAACCTTAGAGTTTTGAGGAAACTGATACATTTTGTTTCTTAGCCTTTCGGGTTCTTTGGTAACTTCACATCCTCTGTAATTCGCAGGATTATGCCCTTTACAGTTTATGCATTTTGCAGGGTTGTTTCTACCTTCCCTACACTCTTTCGCGTTGTGTTTTCCAGCACATTGTACGCATCTAGTCTCCCGACCGCGATATTTTTGCGTGTGGTTGAAGCCTTGGCATTTTTTGCATTGAGGTATTAACCTCGTGTTTTTCTTTAGGGGTGCTATTTTATGCCTCATTTTTAGAATTGCTTTGATGCTAATTTTTTTTAATTTTCTCCTTTTTATTAAAAGTAAGCATAAAGAGTGGGAGCCCTCTTTTTTACTTCTTTGTTCTCACCTCTCTCTCTCGTTCTAGGTTATTTACTGCATCTTCTATTTGCAGATCTTTTACCTTTAGTTGCTCTATTATATCCTCCTTCTTACATGTTGGATGAAGGCCTCTGGCCATAACCTTAATTGCATGGTTGCTTTTATCTCCGTATGTGAACCATTCTTTACTTTCCTCATTGAGCTTTATGACTAGTAGTCTATATGTATCGGAATCTGGTGTATCGATTTTCCACACATTATTGTTTAGTGACACTACTCTGTACTCCTTAGTGGTCACTGTGGTGCAACCTTTTGTTGTTGATTTTCTTGCTGTTGTTTTTGTTGCTGATGTGCTGAACTAGTATTAGTAATACCAGTTACAGTAACTTGCGATTGCTCTCCAACTTCAGGCGAAAATTCTGATCGACGTTTTTTGGGAGGTCTTTTTTCCTTTTCAGTACCCAATCTGTTTCTTTCGCGAGTTCCTTTTCATCAGCAAGGAACCCGGTGTTATAACTGGTGATTACAGGGTTTACAGAAATCTCCATTTCTTTGGGCTTCTTTAGTTCTTCATTTTCCTTTTTTAATTTGTCAACCTCGCTTCTTAGTTGAGTTATAAGTGTTTCTACTTCACTTAGTTCCCGAGAGAGTTCAGCGTTTCCATTTTTCAGCTGATTTGCTGAGTTAGCTCGTCTAGTTGGTGCTCTTGACCATTTCGAGCTACTTTTGAATGGGTATATCAGCCTTGTTAAATGGTGGATTAGCCAACTGGGTAGTTGATGTACCACCTGGGGTATTTTCTTCATTTTCCGTTGTATTCATTGCTTTAATTGGTCAGGTTATATCTCCCAACACTAGGTCCCTGGCAGAATTTAGCCCGCACCTACCAAGAATTTCCGAAGTGCACACAGTTACAGCCGTAGCCCCTGTGCGCCTACAGCCGAGGCACCCTGGAATCGTTGAGAAATATTCTATCTGAAAAAAATTATAAATTAGAAACATATGTATATTCTAGGGGTGGAACATTTTCAATGAAGGCGATCGTTTCAAGAATTAAATACTAACAACTTTTGTTGTTACTGACGGAATATAAGCATTTTTATTAAGTACAAAGCTTTTCTCTTTACACTTACGTATTTATTTAGGTTTTACAGCTGATAATAAGACAGTGCTTCAGTATAATTACGACCATTTCAATAAAATGTGATTGCTGCTGTTTAACCTTTGAAATGTGTTTTATTTATTTAACTTTGCAATTTTCCATTTTCCGCACAAAGTTTGTTTTCCCCAATAATACTTAAGTATATCGTTATTGTCGTTTTCCCTTACAAAATAATAAGACATGCCGCGATTTACTTTTTTCTTGTTTGTTTATTTATTCTGCCTGTGTGCTCCTCTATCGTACATTGTACATGGGTATTGTTTAAATTGCACATAAAAGCAAAAACCACACCATCGTACATTGAACGTATTTGACGGATTTAATTCCACCATAGTGTTTTACTATACACGAGGAAAATCAAGAAAATGATTGTGTGTTTGCGTTTACTTTTGATTTGTGCTTCGTTGTACTTAAGCTTTTGTGCGAACTATATACTCGTTCGTATATACATGTATACACGATTCGAGATACGGACGGGAGGTGTATACACAGTTATAGAAAGGGAATAATTCTGTTTTATGTTTGTTTGACTGGCGTCATGTCTGATTTTTATGAAAAGCTCTTTTTTGTGCCGTCGTTGTATTGTATTTTCCTAAAGCTTTTGTGTGAACAATTTCTTATAATAATTTTTTCTTTCTATTTTCAGGTAATTCTACTTTACTACTTTATAAAGAAAAACTTCATGGGTCAACGAGAAGATAAAACGATTCGATACCGCAAACGACGTTTTGTGTCATAACAATAATTCATCGTGTATTCAGACAAAAGGTTAAAGTTTTTTTTTCTGTATAATGGTCGTTATGTGTTTGCGGGAAATGGGACAGAAATCTTTAATCGGTTTTAATTAAATTTTTGCGTTTGTATTATGCTTTTTACATAACATTAATTTTTTTCTGTTTTATATTGATTAACCGTTCGATGAATTGAATAGGAATTACGTATTTATATAAATAAGACGAGATAATTGTGTTTCTTATATATTTCTTCGTCGTTGTCTTTATCTTGTACCACCGCGCACACGGCCATAAATGGTATTGTAATTTAAAATTATTTAATGGATTTCTTTAATTGTTTGGAAATAAAGCAATGAATGAACGCATTACAAAAAAAAGAACGAAATCTTTAAATGTCATAATGCCATTTCAATTTTTCAATTATAAACAATTCAAGATTTATTATTATTTTTTCGATTTATCAAATAAACCATTAATTGTGTATGGTTAACGTGTGGTTAAATTGTATTACTACTGCTCGAATTAAAAATTTGGTAAAGTGTTTAATTAACGAGTGATTTATAAAGGGTGATCCTTTTCCAATTGGGAGGTACTTTTTCCCATTGGGATTCTCATTGGATTTCATGCGTCACAACTGTCATGTTCATATGACATTTGTGTTCAGTACTCATTGACATTTCATCATGAATAGAGTTACGCGAGAACAACGTTTACAAATTGTGGAAATTTATTTCAAAAATCAATGTTCAGTGAAACATTGTTTTCGTGCTCTTCGACCATTTTATGGTGTTCATAATCGTCCAAGTTTTGTGAATATTGCTGCTGTAGCTGAAAGTGTATGTGAAGACCAATCAATTCCTCGCTGTTCTCAAGCTCTGAGTCTCTCGTATGGAACATCATGGCGTATTTTAAAGAGATATCTTGGTTTGAATGCATACAAAATACAGCTTGTTCCAGAATTGAAGCCAGTTGATCTTCCTTTGCGTCAACGATTTGGTTTATGGGCATTGGAACAGAAACGGACCCGTGAATTGGCCTCTAAGATCTTGTGATCTAACGCCGTTAGATTACCTTTTACGGGGGTATCTGAAATCACTTGTTTATATCGATAAACCAGAATTCCTGCATTAGAAGCGAGCATAACACGCGTAATTAACGAAACATCGGCCGAAATGCTCGAAAGAGTGCTCGAAAATTGGACCCATAGAATGGATCATCTAAGGGACAGTCGCGGACAACATTTAAAATAAATTATTTTCAAACATTAAATGTCATAAACCGAACTGACGTCACAAATACAATATTTGATTAATAAATTGATTTTAATGCGTTTTATTTCAAAAAAACTTCCGGAAGCACCTATGGGATCATCCTTTATAAGTAAATATTTTTTAATTGTTGGTTGGTTATTTTTTTAATTTGTCTCTTTCTTGCCCAATGGCACGATGTGTCCTTTGCGGGTTGTTTATTAATTGCCGTGTTTTTTATTAGCGCCCCGTAGATTGTATCCGGATTCCGGAGCACCCAATTGTCTATGTCAAAACTTATATATTAACGCGCTATTTTTGCATATAATTAATTTATTTAACTCCAAACTAATAAAGGGTGTTTTTTTAAGAGGTTGCCGATTTTTTTTTTGAATAAAACACATATAAAATTATGAAATGACCAAAATTTTTTTTTATTTGGTAGATAATTTTTTGGCATTTAACATTTAAACACAATTTCTGGCATATGGCTACCACGACTATTTTTCACAAATGTCATTCTGGAGGTCCAATTTTCGAGCACTTTTTCAAGCATTTGAGGGCGTATGTCAGCAATGACACGTTGAATATTGGTTTCCAAAGCGTCAATCGATTGAGGTTTATCCACATAAACCAATGACTTCACGTATCCCCACAAAAAGTAATCGAGTGGCGTCAAATCGCACGAACGCGGAGGCCAATTCACCGGACCATTTCTCGAAATAATGTTGTCGTTGAAAGTTTCTTTCAATAAGTCGATTGTTTCACGTGCTGTATGGCAAGTGGCACCATCTTGTTGAAACCACATTTCATCCATATCCATATCTTCAAGATTTGACAACAAAAACTCATTTAACATGGTTCTGTATCGATTTCCATTCACGGTAACGCGTCGTCCTTCCTCATTTTTAAAGAAATATGGACCGATGATCCCACCAGCCCATAGACCGCACCAAACAGTACATTTATCAGGATGAATTGGTAATTCTTGAACGGTGTGTGGATTATCTTTGCTCCAAATGCGACAATTTTGTTTGTTGACGTATCCATTTAACCAAAAATGCGCCTCACCACTGAAGAGAATTTTACGGTAAAAAAATGGATCTTCGTTCAATTGATTTAACGACCAATCACTGAATTCACGGCGCAAACGATGGTCGTGTGGCTTTAATTCTTGCACCAATTGAATTTTGTATGGCACCAAACCCAAATCTTTACGTAAAATTTTCCATAAAGTCGATGGACAAAGTCCAATTTGCTGAGCACGACGACGAATCGATAAATTGTCGTTTTCTTCGACACTGGCCTCAACGACAGCAATATTTTCTTCTGTACGAACTCTTCTCATTCTTGTCGGTGGCTTGACATCCAAAAGAGTGAATGTAGACCGAAATTTGGTAATTACGTTCTTTATGGTGGTCTCTGACGGACGATTATGTGCACCATAAAATTCACGAAGTGCTCTATAAACATTTTTAATTGAACACTGATTTTGAAAATAAATTTCCACGATTTGAAAACGTTGTTCTGGAGTTAACCTATTCATAATGATTTGCCAAACAATACTGAGTAGAAATGCCACTTTGAGCTGTCAAAACAACTGTCATAAAATAAAACGACATCTATCGGAAAAACAAACCTCCTAAAAAAACACCCTTTATTTTCCATTTAACTTTTTAGTTAAAATTCGATATACAAATATTTGGCTATAACTATTTATCGGGCGCCGCTATCCATTTCAATGGGAAATTGGAAAAGGCGTTTGTTTTGTACAACTTTTATACCATAACAAACTTAATCTTACAGTGGATGAATTTATTTTTAATTTTATTGATACAGCGACAATACAAAGTAGCGTAAAAGTAGCGAAATTTCTAATAGATAATTCCCCTTTCAGCGATTAATAGCGCGCCCTGGATTGTGAATAAAAAAACACAGCGACAGCAAATATGCTGTTTCAGATAGCGAAACATATTAGTTTATGCTACTCCCGGAAGAGCAAGCACTATCACAAGATGGTGGTATTTTATAAGCAGCTTTTGGCGAAATAAAATCTCAAAATTATTTGTTGAAATCATAGGTTTTCTTGAAATTATAAATTCAATAAATCTTTAGCTACTATAGAAACTAGGGTGGTGCAGTGATTAAGGCTTTGACCTGAGAGGTGCTGGGTTCGAATCTTACCGGAAATAGGATTAAAAACTATTTGAATATGTTCGTAGGTTTGTTATACACAACTAATACGATTTATTGAAGTTTAGATCTCATAGTTGACCAATCTTGCATGTCAGTGTACAGACTGAAATGCGGATTCATATAACGCGCAGATGGTATACAATAATTGTGCTATTAAGTGAATTAATAATTTAGTTTAATAGCATGAATATGTATGGGGGTACGGAGCAAATGTCGCTCACACAAAAAATACTTGGATTTTTCTCTACGATTGGTGTCAAACCAAAAATTCAAAAACAATTATAGAAAACTATCCCCTATTCATGTTATAAATCTGTCGTAATACATAAATCTCATAATATGAAAAGGCGATTCTCAAAATTGATTTACCGATCTAAGTATGGTCCTCCATCCAATACGGTATTAATCATACGTTGTTGTGGGAACCTTGCAACGTGGCCGAGACATCTTGCCCGATTGGATTTGATGAATCCGATTATATCGCTGTCTCTGAGATGTTGTTTTTTCTCGTGGTTCATGCGAAACCGATATTCGTTTTGCACAAACTTAATTGGATCAAGGATTGAATGAATGACCTTCCTTTCGCAGGTAGATAACAATTTGCAACCGTTAGAGGTTAGGATACAGTTCTCGCTTCCGACCGCAAGCACAAATCTTATGAGTGCTTTATAAATTTCGAGCTTGCAAGACTGCAATTCGGGCTTTTATTTCTGCCTGCATGTCATTTGACGATGTTATAACTGATCCGAGGTATTTAAAATTTTTAACGCTATCAAAATAATGTTCGCCGATTCAGAGATTTGCTGTGGAGATACTCTTGAGTGTGGTTAAAACTTTGTTTTTGCTACTGTTAACTTCCAAACTAAGTCTTCTTGTGCAGCCTTCGAGCGGTAAAAACTGTTCTTGATGTCGCTAGGTCTTTGGCCAAGAAGCACGATATCATCTGCAAATACAAATATGCACATAAGTATACAGCGCGAAGTTTCAATGTTGCTTCTCCTTACTACGTACTCAAGCCCCAAATTTAACAGCATAGGCGGGAGTGCATCTTTCTCGTGCTAAAACAGTCCTCGTGGTAAAACAGTGATCAATGGTCTATCGGTTAGGCAGTGTTCAATACAGCTATGCCACGATAATTTTCACATTTAAGACGGTCGCCGTTTTTGCGCGGCGGATATATAAGCACGGTCCATCAATTCTCCGGCTGCTCTTCGGTGGTCCCAAACAGAGACGATGATATTGTATACCTTTGGTGGAAGAGTAGCGCCACCGAACTTAATCATTTCTGTGAGGTTTCCATTGAGACCAGGTACCTTCCATTTTTCAATCTACTAATAGCTGCGTCTACTTCCTCCTGTATAGGATATTCGACAAAGGCCTCTTCAGCTGGAGGAGCTATTGCTTTAATTGGGGTCACTTCGTCGTTTCAATTTAGCAAATTTTGGAAGTAGGCTTGCCATACTGAGAGAACATCAGTCACGTTTGTTCTCAGCTCTCTATTCCCGTTCTTGACGGCTTTGTTTATTGTGTGGAAGTCTTTAGTGAGATTTTTGGCGTTAGCAAAACACGTCCGTTCGCGTTTTTTTGACAGAGGAAATTAATCGTGACTTTTCTATGACGAAAATATTATGCTAGAGTGCTTTTAGTTGTCTGAGCCTACCATTTTTCACGTAGCTTTTGTGTATTTTCCACGACCAGCCTGTACCGATCATCGAACCAATCTTTGCGGGATCTCGGACGTTTACTTCTTCTACTGTTGCGGTCTAAATAGTCAGTGATAGTTGATTGATTACTCTGCAATGATGTGCGTTCTCACTTGTACCATATTTGAATATGGAAAGCACATGATCGCTGTCCATGTTTGCACCTTTGTAAGATGTCACATCGGATATGCTGGTGGAGTGTTTCTTAGGCACCATGACGTGATCGATTTGGTTTCCCATTTTCCATCATGCGATCGCCACATTACTTTGTGGATTCTCTTATGTGGAAAAACAAACTTGATGCAACTAAGTTGTACATTATTTCCAGGTCGGTGACGCGTTGGCCGTTGTTGTTACTATTGACCTGCAAGCTATTAGGACCTATGGGCGATATATTTTCTGCACTTTTACCGGCATTAAAGACACCCACGATTATTTTAATGTCGTGGAGTGGGATGTTATTGATGTCTTCCTCCAGCTCGACAAAGAATAGATCTTTAATGACATCTGAATTATCTTCGGTGGATGCATGTATATTAACGATTGTGATGGAAAATTTATTAGCGTGGAGTCTGACCATACATATCCGCATGTTGATAGGACGGAAGGTCATGAGATGTTGCTGTATTGAACCGCTGTATTGAAGAGTGCAACCATTGGTGGTGTCACGGATCCTACTACTATACCCTCTAAGCTGAGCAAGTACGTGCAAGTACGTCTAATGTGTAACTCTTTGCCTGGTTCGAAACGTTTTGGCGATCTCCAGGTCTTAAGAGACCAATCACGTTTCATGTTAACATTTTTAAAGCGTTGTTCGTGTACAATTTCCGAGGTCGTGTTTGTGATGAATCCGATATGGTAATCCGATATGGTAAAACCTTTATTTAGGGTTCATAACTTAATTATTTTTATGAGAGCAGGTTGTTAGCCAGCCGCTCAACCCGCTTGTTATGTGTCGAATGTTGTTCAATGGAATTGGGCCAATTCTGGATTAGCACAAATTCAGTCACTGTATTTTTCGGATGGCAATGAACATATCTGATAGGAATATGCAATCAGTGAAATCACACTAATTGTTAAGGAAATTGAAATGTTCTTTATTTAATGTGAAGTACAATCGATACAATTAAGTTCTGAATAAAACGTCATTCAAATTGCCTCCACGACTTCTTCTGGAGGAACCTATTCGATAAACCCAATTTTCGAGCACTTTTTCCACTAATTCTAGTCTTATGTCATGAATAGCACGTTCAATATTGACTTGTAAAGCTTGAAGAGAGTTTTGTTTATTGCTAAAGACCAATGACTTCAAATAACCCCACAAGAAATAGTCTAATGGTGTTAAATCACAACTTCTTGGAGGCCGTTCAATATCACAATTTCTTGAAATAATCAAATCTCCAAACTTTTCTCGCAATAATTCAATTGTTGCACTGGCTGTGTGGCACGTAGCCCCGTCTTGTTGGAAGCTAATGTTGTCAAATCATCGATCTATACCGATCTCCATTGGCAGTAACGGTGTTACCAGCTTCATTTCGAAAAAATACGGACCGATGATTCCACCAGACCAAAAACCACACCAAACTGTCAATTTAGGTTAATATATTGGTTTTTCATGAATAATTTGTGGATTTTCTTTGCACCAAAATCGACAGTTTTGTTTATTTACCGCACCACTCAGATGAAAGTGAGCCTCATCGGAGAAGATGATTTTCTTAAAAAAGTCGTTATCGTTTTCAAGTTGTTCCAAGACAAAATCAGCAAATTCACGACGTTTACGGTGGTCCAATGGGTTCAGTTCGAGTGAGAACAATTTTATACGGATGCAAACCCAAATCCTTTCTCAAAATCCGCCAGGTTGTGATTTGAGACTGTCCCAATTCTTGAGAACGACTTGGAATCGACAAATTGCAATCTTCAGCAACACTTGCCTGAACGGCAGCAATATTTGCATTTCTTCGAGCGAATCTTTGTCTTATTGGCACTTCAACATTATGTAAAGAAAATGTACGCTCAAAATTTTCAACAATTCGTCGAATAGCGAGCACACTTGGACCGTTAGTACGGCTATAAAATGGCAAAAGCGTACGACAAGTTGCAATTGGAGAACGTTCTGCGTATATCTCACCATGATGAAATTGTAAACATTACTGAATACAATGAAACAAAAAATGACAGATCATGACATATTACATGGCCGAAACTTCACTTAAAAATCATATCCTACCTATTGGAAAACCCTATATTTCAAACACAACTGAGAAACAAAAGTACGAGGTATCATATGGTAATGTTGAACTTACTTGACCTACTACGACCTAGCTAAACCTACTAATATAATGATAATGACAAATAATGATCATCATCCTTTTAATAATAAAATTATCGAATATTTACAAGTTAAGAGTTATAAAATATTTAGTGCATAAAAAAATTTAAATAAACAAAAGAAAATTACTTGTCATTAGCCATTTTATGTTGCTTGCTGAGTTGATGTTTGTAGAACTAAAGCTGCTATGTTGAAGCGTTGAACGATTAATCAAAAAAAAAAAATCTCGTATATCGTCGAGTGTAACGTCAAGCACTCTGGAGTTTCGAGTCGTGGCAAGCACTAACAGCTAGCATAATTTGTGGTATACGGTGTATGCCTAACATTTGAATTTTAATTTTGATTTATGAAGACACTATGGTACCACAACATCATTCTCGGATATACGCCATTTGAAGGCTGCTTTTTAGTGCATATATGAGACACTTATAGTTATATTTATTAACAAACGTAAATTATTTAACAACAACCTATCGAATATGAGTTATATAACATTCTTATTGTTATATAGTTTTTTTCGCCCGAAAGACACAGTTAAAATTATCGCACATTAATTTCTTAACTGTTCTTTACCAAAAAAGGTCCACCATTTTTTCTTATTCCACTGAATTTTTATATTTAATCACAAATTCGTGTTAAATTTATTGTTTTAGTTAGCATACTATTTGCATGCAAACCAAATTTTTATATTTTATATTTCCGCTTGACCACCATAAGAATTTTGCACTTCAAAGAAAGCTTCGGCTTATTCACAAATGTAGCATTTCCATACATATAGTTCGGTATGATTATCACATAAAAGGCACTTTAACAATTTGTACTAGTCTTTTCCACTTGCATTTTATTCAGACAGTTTTTTTGCGAAAATTCACTAAATTTAAAGATTATTATGTTTGGTTTATTTTTTTTTTGGTTTTAATGATTTAGATAAATTTAATATTTTTTTTTTGATTTATAATAAAATAAAATTCACATTACTTAACTAACCCAATTCAAATATTTATATAAAGTTTTTATTTTTGTTCACTACCAAACTTATCAAACTTATACTTTATGGGGTCTCACTCAAACTGAATAATTGGTACTCGTTAACTCGATGTACCATCCACGAACTCCCCGTGCAGCTCAAAATGTTTCGTTTTTATAGCTATAAACCCTACCCGATCTAACGAAATCAAACCTTGTTTTTCGTTACCCAACATAAAAGTGTTGCCGAATAAACAATTTCAACTGTCGCGCTGAACGCACTGACGCGGTGGCATGCATTTGGTATATTTACGGAACGACATGTAATGTGAACAGGGGGTTAAACGTAACAGTACTCTAATGGAATTGTTTAATCAAATGGATGGTTTCAATTCGTTGGGTTAGGTTAAAATGATTATGGCTACAAACCGTCCGAGTTCGCTAGATCCGGCTTTAACATGTCCCGGACGTTTAGATCGTAAAATCGACTGCTTCCTAATGAACAGGCACGTTCGGAAATTTTTCCGAAAAATTTATGCCCAACCTATCGCCATGTTAAATTGTTGGATAGTTTTAACGGTGGCGATTTAAGAAATGTTTCGAATGGCGGTTTATGAATACAAGTAAGTCTTTCAATAAAAAAATGGTAATTACTAAATGTTGACGTCGAAGCCAACTTTCATCAATACATTGTTTAAACCACTATTTTGGCCAAAATGAATTTTCATCTCCAATCTCGATGCTGCTAATTCGATTGAGTACAACTCTGAAATAGATTTGTTTGGGTTTGGCCGAATTAGCATTGCCAGAGGTGCATTCATTTAACTGTGATGGTAGCAGTCTACAAGGCAGATGCGGTGGTATGCAACGACGATTTCAACCTATTCAAGATTTAACCCCCGAAGATATTGAGGTTGGGCCACCATTACCGATCAAACAAATTCGATTGATTACGATATTTGGACGAATACGAATTTCTCGTTGAACTTCCATTGACCGAGTGCATCTTATCGAAATTGGGCGGTAAGCATTCGGATTTCGATAGACGTCAACTGGCATCACTGGATCCCGTATTGCATAGAGCTATCTTAAACCATATGAGGACGATGTACCAGAATTACGTTTATATTTTACTGTTGTCTGTCTGTGTATCTGTGATGATTTAGGAATAACCCGAGTTGAAGAGATGCGACAAAACGGTTCTAATATAATGGTCAACTCATCCAATCGCATTGAATGTACGGTAATCCCCCGCTTTACGGACGCTCACTTAACGGAAATTCGATATTACGGACATTGTTAATTAAGTATTAACCGGACAAGTGGTGCAGTGGTTAAAGCTTCGGCAATTGGACCGGGAGGTACTGGGTTCGAATCCCACCAGAGGCTGGATGCAAAGCGAATTTTCGTCATCGATTACGATCGGTGATGTTAATAAACGCAACTAAGACCCTCTGTTGGAGGGCATGTGCAGGTTGACATGGAGCTTGCAATGCGCTGGAGGTATAGTGTGAATGGGTGGTGTGTGTTTGAATGAAAAGGAGGGTATTATTTGACCTTCAAGGGGCATTAAATCCACTAGACAATTAATACTTTCTTTAAAAAAAAAGTTTCAAAATTTCGGTATACGGATGAAATATTGAACAGGAACATGCGAAAATTAATAACATTAGAATTAAAATTAGATATTTTAAGACGGTTTGACGCCGGCCAAAAAATAATGAAACCGCCAAAGTTTTGGGCCTAGCTACTTCAACAATTAATACAATAAAGGACAACAGATTTGAAACGATTTGAAAACGTTGTTCTGGAGTTAACCTATTCATAATGATTTGCCAAACAATACTGAGTAGAAATGCCACTTTGAGCTGTCAAAACAACTGTCATAAAATAAAACGACATCTATCGGAAAAACAAACCTCCTAAAAAAACACCCTTTATTTTCCATTTAACTTTTTAGTTAAAATTCGATATACAAATATTTGGCTATAACTATTTATCGGGCGCCGCTATCCATTTCAATGGGAAATTGGAAAAGGCGTTTGTTTTGTACAACTTTTATACCATAACAAACTTAATCTTACAGTGGATGAATTTATTTTTAATTTTATTGATACAGCGACAATACAAAGTAGCGTAAAAGTAGCGAAATTTCTAATAGATAATTCCCCTTTCAGCGATTAATAGCGCGCCCTGGATTGTGAATAAAAAAACACAGCGACAGCAAATATGCTGTTTCAGATAGCGAAACATATTAGTTTATGCTACTCCCGGAAGAGCAAGCACTATCACAAGATGGTGGTATTTTATAAGCAGCTTTTGGCGAAATAAAATCTCAAAATTATTTGTTGAAATCATAGGTTTTCTTGAAATTATAAATTCAATAAATCTTTAGCTACTATAGAAACTAGGGTGGTGCAGTGATTAAGGCTTTGACCTGAGAGGTGCTGGGTTCGAATCTTACCGGAAATAGGATTAAAAACTATTTGAATATGTTCGTAGGTTTGTTATACACAACTAATACGATTTATTGAAGTTTAGATCTCATAGTTGACCAATCTTGCATGTCAGTGTACAGACTGAAATGCGGATTCATATAACGCGCAGATGGTATACAATAATTGTGCTATTAAGTGAATTAATAATTTAGTTTAATAGCATGAATATGTATGGGGGTACGGAGCAAATGTCGCTCACACAAAAAATACTTGGATTTTTCTCTACGATTGGTGTCAAACCAAAAATTCAAAAACAATTATAGAAAACTATCCCCTATTCATGTTATAAATCTGTCGTAATACATAAATCTCATAATATGAAAAGGCGATTCTCAAAATTGATTTACCGATCTAAGTATGGTCCTCCATCCAATACGGTATTAATCATACGTTGTTGTGGGAACCTTGCAACGTGGCCGAGACATCTTGCCCGATTGGATTTGATGAATCCGATTATATCGCTGTCTCTGAGATGTTGTTTTTTCTCGTGGTTCATGCGAAACCGATATTCGTTTTGCACAAACTTAATTGGATCAAGGATTGAATGAATGACCTTCCTTTCGCAGGTAGATAACAATTTGCAACCGTTAGAGGTTAGGATACAGTTCTCGCTTCCGACCGCAAGCACAAATCTTATGAGTGCTTTATAAATTTCGAGCTTGCAAGACTGCAATTCGGGCTTTTATTTCTGCCTGCATGTCATTTGACGATGTTATAACTGATCCGAGGTATTTAAAATTTTTAACGCTATCAAAATAATGTTCGCCGATTCAGAGATTTGCTGTGGAGATACTCTTGAGTGTGGTTAAAACTTTGTTTTTGCTACTGTTAACTTCCAAACTAAGTCTTCTTGTGCAGCCTTCGAGCGGTAAAAACTGTTCTTGATGTCGCTAGGTCTTTGGCCAAGAAGCACGATATCATCTGCAAATACAAATATGCACATAAGTATACAGCGCGAAGTTTCAATGTTGCTTCTCCTTACTACGTACTCAAGCCCCAAATTTAACAGCATAGGCGGGAGTGCATCTTTCTCGTGCTAAAACAGTCCTCGTGGTAAAACAGTGATCAATGGTCTATCGGTTAGGCAGTGTTCAATACAGCTATGCCACGATAATTTTCACATTTAAGACGGTCGCCGTTTTTGCGCGGCGGATATATAAGCACGGTCCATCAATTCTCCGGCTGCTCTTCGGTGGTCCCAAACAGAGACGATGATATTGTATACCTTTGGTGGAAGAGTAGCGCCACCGAACTTAATCATTTCTGTGAGGTTTCCATTGAGACCAGGTACCTTCCATTTTTCAATCTACTAATAGCTGCGTCTACTTCCTCCTGTATAGGATATTCGACAAAGGCCTCTTCAGCTGGAGGAGCTATTGCTTTAATTGGGGTCACTTCGTCGTTTCAATTTAGCAAATTTTGGAAGTAGGCTTGCCATACTGAGAGAACATCAGTCACGTTTGTTCTCAGCTCTCTATTCCCGTTCTTGACGGCTTTGTTTATTGTGTGGAAGTCTTTAGTGAGATTTTTGGCGTTAGCAAAACACGTCCGTTCGCGTTTTTTTGACAGAGGAAATTAATCGTGACTTTTCTATGACGAAAATATTATGCTAGAGTGCTTTTAGTTGTCTGAGCCTACCATTTTTCACGTAGCTTTTGTGTATTTTCCACGACCAGCCTGTACCGATCATCGAACCAATCTTTGCGGGATCTCGGACGTTTACTTCTTCTACTGTTGCGGTCTAAATAGTCAGTGATAGTTGATTGATTACTCTGCAATGATGTGCGTTCTCACTTGTACCATATTTGAATATGGAAAGCACATGATCGCTGTCCATGTTTGCACCTTTGTAAGATGTCACATCGGATATGCTGGTGGAGTGTTTCTTAGGCACCATGACGTGATCGATTGGTTTCCCATTTTCCATCATGCGATCGCCACATTACTTTGTGGATTCTCTTATGTGGAAAAACAAACTTGATGCAACTAAGTTGTACATTATTTCCAGGTCGGTGACGCGTTGGCCGTTGTTGTTACTATTGACCTGCAAGCTATTAGGACCTATGGGCGATATATTTTCTGCACTTTTACCGGCATTAAAGACACCCACGATTATTTTAATGTCGTGGAGTGGATGTTATTGATGTCTTTCCTCCAGCTCGACAAAGAATAGATCTTTAATGACATCTGATTATCTTCGGTGGATGCATGTATATTAACGATTGTGATGGAAAATTTATTAGCGTGGAGTCTGACCATACATATCCGCATGTTGATAGGACGGAAGGTCATGAGATGTTGCTGTATTGAACGCTGTATTGAAGAGTGCAACCATTGGTGGTGTCACGGATCCTACTACTATACCCTCTAGCTGAGCAAGTACGTGCAAGTACGTCTAATGTGTAACTCTTTGCCTGGTTCGAACGTTTGGCGATCTCCAGGTCTTAAGAGACCAATCACGTTTCATGTTAACATTTTTAAAGCGTTGTTCGTGTACAATTTCCGAGGTCGTGTTTGTGATGAATCCGATATGGTAATCCGATATGGTAAAACCTTTATTTAGGGTTCATAACTTAATTATTTTATGAGAGCAGGTTGTTAGCCAGCCGCTCAACCCGCTTGTTATGTGTCGAATGTTGTTCAATGGAATTGGGCCAATTCTGGATTAGCACAAATTCAGTCACTGTATTTTTCGGATGGCAATGAACATATCTGATAGGAATATGCAATCAGTGAAATCACACTAATTGTTAAGGAAATTGAAATGTTCTTTATTTAATGTGAAGTACAATCGATACAATTAAGTTCTGAATAAAACGTCATTCAAATTGCCTCCACGACTTCTTCTGGAGGAACCTATTCGATAAACCCAATTTTCGAGCACTTTTTCCACTAATTCTAGTCTTATGTCATGAATAGCACGTTCAATATTGACTTGTAAAGCTTGAAGAGAGTTTTGTTTATTGCTAAAGACCAATGACTTCAAATAACCCCACAAGAAATAGTCTAATGGTGTTAAATCACAACTTCTTGGAGGCCGTTCAATATCACAATTTCTTGAAATAATCAAATCTCCAAACTTTTCTCGCAATAATTCAATTGTTGCACTGGCTGTGTGGCACGTAGCCCCGTCTTGTTGGAAGCTAATGTTGTCAAATCATCGATCTATACCGATCTCCATTGGCAGTAACGGTGTTACCAGCTTCATTTCGAAAAAATACGGACCGATGATTCCACCAGACCAAAAACCACACCAAACTGTCAATTTAGGTTAATATATTGGTTTTTCATGAATAATTTGTGGATTTTCTTTGCACCAAAATCGACAGTTTTGTTTATTTACCGCACCACTCAGATGAAAGTGAGCCTCATCGGAGAAGATGATTTTCTTAAAAAAGTCGTTATCGTTTTCAAGTTGTTCCAAGACAAAATCAGCAAATTCACGACGTTTACGGTGGTCCAATGGGTTCAGTTCGAGTGAGAACAATTTTATACGGATGCAAACCCAAATCCTTTCTCAAAATCCGCCAGGTTGTGATTTGAGACTGTCCCAATTCTTGAGAACGACTTGGAATCGACAAATTGCAATCTTCAGCAACACTTGCCTGAACGGCAGCAATATTTGCATTTCTTCGAGCGAATCTTTGTCTTATTGGCACTTCAACATTATGTAAAGAAAATGTACGCTCAAAATTTTCAACAATTCGTCGAATAGCGAGCACACTTGGACCGTTAGTACGGCTATAAAATGGCAAAAGCGTACGACAAGTTGCAATTGGAGAACGTTCTGCGTATATCTCACCATGATGAAATTGTAAACATTACTGAATACAATGAAACAAAAAATGACAGATCATGACATATTACATGGCCGAAACTTCACTTAAAAATCATATCCTACCTATTGGAAAACCCTATATTTCAAACACAACTGAGAAACAAAAGTACGAGGTATCATATGGTAATGTTGAACTTACTTGACCTACTACGACCTAGCTAAACCTACTAATATAATGATAATGACAAATAATGATCATCATCCTTTTAATAATAAAATTATCGAATATTTACAAGTTAAGAGTTATAAAATATTTAGTGCATAAAAAAATTTAAATAAACAAAAGAAAATTACTTGTCATTAGCCATTTTATGTTGCTTGCTGAGTTGATGTTTGTAGAACTAAAGCTGCTATGTTGAAGCGTTGAACGATTAATCAAAAAAAAAAAATCTCGTATATCGTCGAGTGTAACGTCAAGCACTCTGGAGTTTCGAGTCGTGGCAAGCACTAACAGCTAGCATAATTTGTGGTATACGGTGTATGCCTAACATTTGAATTTTAATTTTGATTTATGAAGACACTATGGTACCACAACATCATTCTCGGATATACGCCATTTGAAGGCTGCTTTTTAGTGCATATATGAGACACTTATAGTTATATTTATTAACAAACGTAAATTATTTAACAACAACCTATCGAATATGAGTTATATAACATTCTTATTGTTATATAGTTTTTTTCGCCCGAAAGACACAGTTAAAATTATCGCACATTAATTTCTTAACTGTTCTTTACCAAAAAAGGTCCACCATTTTTTCTTATTCCACTGAATTTTTATATTTAATCACAAATTCGTGTTAAATTTATTGTTTTAGTTAGCATACTATTTGCATGCAAACCAAATTTTTATATTTTATATTTCCGCTTGACCACCATAAGAATTTTGCACTTCAAAGAAAGCTTCGGCTTATTCACAAATGTAGCATTTCCATACATATAGTTCGGTATGATTATCACATAAAAGGCACTTTAACAATTTGTACTAGTCTTTTCCACTTGCATTTTATTCAGACAGTTTTTTTGCGAAAATTCACTAAATTTAAAGATTATTATGTTTGGTTTATTTTTTTTTTGGTTTTAATGATTTAGATAAATTTAATATTTTTTTTTTGATTTATAATAAAATAAAATTCACATTACTTAACTAACCCAATTCAAATATTTATATAAAGTTTTTATTTTTGTTCACTACCAAACTTATCAAACTTATACTTTATGGGGTCTCACTCAAACTGAATAATTGGTACTCGTTAACTCGATGTACCATCCACGAACTCCCCGTGCAGCTCAAAATGTTTCGTTTTTATAGCTATAAACCCTACCCGATCTAACGAAATCAAACCTTGTTTTTCGTTACCCAACATAAAAGTGTTGCCGAATAAACAATTTCAACTGTCGCGCTGAACGCACTGACGCGGTGGCATGCATTTGGTATATTTACGGAACGACATGTAATGTGAACAGGGGGTTAAACGTAACAGTACTCTAATGGAATTGTTTAATCAAATGGATGGTTTCAATTCGTTGGGTTAGGTTAAAATGATTATGGCTACAAACCGTCCGAGTTCGCTAGATCCGGCTTTAACATGTCCCGGACGTTTAGATCGTAAAATCGACTGCTTCCTAATGAACAGGCACGTTCGGAAATTTTTCCGAAAAATTTATGCCCAACCTATCGCCATGTTAAATTGTTGGATAGTTTTAACGGTGGCGATTTAAGAAATGTTTCGAATGGCGGTTTATGAATACAAGTAAGTCTTTCAATAAAAAAATGGTAATTACTAAATGTTGACGTCGAAGCCAACTTTCATCAATACATTGTTTAAACCACTATTTTGGCCAAAATGAATTTTCATCTCCAATCTCGATGCTGCTAATTCGATTGAGTACAACTCTGAAATAGATTTGTTTGGGTTTGGCCGAATTAGCATTGCCAGAGGTGCATTCATTTAACTGTGATGGTAGCAGTCTACAAGGCAGATGCGGTGGTATGCAACGACGATTTCAACCTATTCAAGATTTAACCCCCGAAGATATTGAGGTTGGGCCACCATTACCGATCAAACAAATTCGATTGATTACGATATTTGGACGAATACGAATTTCTCGTTGAACTTCCATTGACCGAGTGCATCTTATCGAAATTGGGCGGTAAGCATTCGGATTTCGATAGACGTCAACTGGCATCACTGGATCCCGTATTGCATAGAGCTATCTTAAACCATATGAGGACGATGTACCAGAATTACGTTTATATTTTACTGTTGTCTGTCTGTGTATCTGTGATGATTTAGGAATAACCCGAGTTGAAGAGATGCGACAAAACGGTTCTAATATAATGGTCAACTCATCCAATCGCATTGAATGTACGGTAATCCCCCGCTTTACGGACGCTCACTTAACGGAAATTCGATATTACGGACATTGTTAATTAAGTATTAACCGGACAAGTGGTGCAGTGGTTAAAGCTTCGGCAATTGGACCGGGAGGTACTGGGTTCGAATCCCACCAGAGGCTGGATGCAAAGCGAATTTTCGTCATCGATTACGATCGGTGATGTTAATAAACGCAACTAAGACCCTCTGTTGGAGGGCATGTGCAGGTTGACATGGAGCTTGCAATGCGCTGGAGGTATAGTGTGAATGGGTGGTGTGTGTTTGAATGAAAAGGAGGGTATTATTTGACCTTCAAGGGGCATTAAATCCACTAGACAATTAATACTTTCTTTAAAAAAAAAGTTTCAAAATTTCGGTATACGGATGAAATATTGAACAGGAACATGCGAAAATTAATAACATTAGAATTAAAATTAGATATTTTAAGACGGTTTGACGCCGGCCAAAAAATAATGAAACCGCCAAAGTTTTGGGCCTAGCTACTTCAACAATTAATACAATAAAGGACAACAGAAATAAAATTTTATCAAGTGTAAAAAGAGTAACATCCCTAACCGCAAAAAATGTGTCAAGACAATGAAGTGAGATTATGGAGGAGATGGAACGGCTGCTTAGTGTGTGGATAGATTATCAAACTAATCAACTAAGCATCTTCACGCTGATTTGGTTACTAAACATGGTGAATCATCTCGTGCGGAGCCTTTTTTAGCTAGCAAAGGATGGTTTGACCGATTCAAGAAGCGGCACTCTTTGCATAATATAAAACCTGTAGGAGAAGCGGCTAGTGCAGATCTCGAGGGAGTGAAAGGGTATCCAGAAGAATTTTTTAAAATTATACGGACCGGTGGATACACGTCACAACAGGTGTACAATGTCAATGAGACGGGGCTTTTTTGGAAGCGAATGCCCGCAAGGACTTTTATCTCTAAAGACGAGAAATCAGCTTCAGGTTTCAAGGCAGCCAAAGATCGAATTAGAGTTTTGATAGGAGGAAACGCTGCTGGTGATCATAAATTAAAACCGCTACTCATTTATCATTCTGAAAATCCACGGGCCTTCAAAGGAATAAATAAGTCAGAGCTTGGAATCACTTGGCGCTCAAATAAAAAAGGCTGGATGACAACACGCATTTTTGAAGAATGGCTAAATCATGATTTCCTTAATTCAATTTCGAAGTTTAACGCCGATCAAAATATTTCAAACAAAGCTTTATTAATCATTGACAATGCCCCCAGCCATAAACTAAATAACGTCCCAGAAAACATCAAAGTGGTATTTCTACCCCCAAATACAACACCATTACTGCAGCCAATGAACTAGGGTGTTATTGCTAATTTAAAGGCCTACTACCTTCATCGAGTTTTCAAAAACGTAATTGAGTCTATTGATGGGTTGAACCGACCCTCAATTAAGGAATTTTGGAAAAAATTCAATATAAAGGATGCAGTAGATAATATTATAAAATCATGGGAAGAGGTAAAGCATGCCACTATGAATGGCGTGTGAATGAAATTATGGCCCGAGTGTACGTAAATCGTTGCCATTGCGCATGAAACTGGAATGAGTGATGTAGACACCGCAGGTATATCAGGACTCTTAGAATGTGCTGACAAAGACATTCGAATGAAGAATTGTTAATGATAGTAGAAGAAACCATCGATGTGCGACAGACGGAGAACTCTACTCAGCATGAAAACTCGCGTATTTTTACAACAAATAAAATGTCAAATGCCTTTTCTCTTATTGAATCAGCCATGGAAATTTTTTCTGAGAATGATCCGCCTACAGAAAGAAGCCTTAACGTATCGAGACAAATTGAAAATACCCTTCTGTGCTACAAGGAATTGTATCGAGAGTCTAAGAAACCAGCAAAGCAAACCTCTCTAGACTGATATTTTTTCCAAAATAACTGAAACATCTACTGTTGAAAAATATCCTGATGGAAATTATAGCGACAGCTCCGGTAAACTATCGACCAGCTCAGAAGACCTCTGAACTACATTTAATAATTTAAGAGTTATAAAATTCAAAAAATGGTTTTTGTTTTATACGTTAGTGTTTATACGGTTTCCTTACTTTATAAAATTAGGGTTCGTAATAACGCAGTTTGAAACCCTGTACCTTCCCATTATTAGTGTGAATCTATAGTAAAATTGGGTTCTTTTACGGGTATTTTACTAGCTGGGACGCATCTATCACTTTCCAATAGGATCTCATAATAATAACGGGTTCGTTTAACGGGGTTTTGATTTACGGACAGTTTATGAGGAACGCATCCTGTCCGTAAAGCGGGGGGATTACTGTATCCAATTAATGGTCGGTCGACTTTATATTAAATTAATAAAATATTTTCCATCTGAAAATCCTGTGTTTTTAATATTTTGTGTGCAGCGCAATGTTGATACCTAGCTATGGTTTTTTTGTAGTCGAAGGCTAGGCCTAGTTACCTAGTTTAGCAGTCGGTATTATTTTTAAATTTTGCATTAACAATTTTTTATCGGAAAAATAATCTAAAAAAATTAAATGCTAAGTGAAATTTCAAGAAGGCGAAAAAATATTCAATTTTCAATTTTTTCCAAAAAAATATTTTTATATTGGGTCGGCGCACCAAGCACAATAAATAATGTTTCTGGAATTTTTTTTCATTTTGCTTGCCATAAAAAATACTTTGATATTTTTATTTATAATTATGGCAACCAACTCAACAACAACAAAACTTTAAAAAAAAATGTGAGTGTGCTTTAGATCACACGACTGAAGTAAAACTTTTTTAGCTTCATCTATATGTATATATATTATATATATATATATATATATATATATATATATTATATATATATATATATATATATATATATATATATATATATATACAAATAAATATATATATATATATATATATATATATATATATATATATATATATACATATACATATATATATATATATATATATATAATATATATATATATATATATATATATATATATATATATATATATATATATATATATATATATATATATATATATATATATATAATATATATATAATATATATATATATATATATATATATATATATATATATATTATATATATATATATATATATATATATATATATATATATATATATATATATATATATATATATATATATATATATATATATATATATATATATATATATATATAAAGGGTGATTTTTTTGTGGTTAGGATTTTCATGCATTAGTATTTGACAGATCACGCGGGATTTCAGACAAGGTGTCAAAAGAGAAAGATGCTCAGAATGCTTTGACATTTCATAATGAATAGACTTACTAACGAGCAACGCTTGCAAATAATTGAATTATATTAC